>JAWZSL010000018.1:14214056-14654376 GCA_034769285.1 Lutjanus argentimaculatus
TGAAGAGTAACCTGCTCTATTCCCTGGAACCTGAGGGAGGAGATAGGATGGGGGTGGTTATTAAAGTGGCGGGCAACAGGGTAATTAATATCATTTGGTCTTATTGAACTTTTGTGTCTCGCTAATCCTTTGTTTCAGAGGGCGAGTAGTTTTACCAATATAGATTTTATCACAAGTGCATTTAAGCATATATACAACATTTTTGGTATTGCATGTGATGATCCCTCTTACTGGAAAAGCTTTCCCTGTTCTGAGGTGTGTAAAAGTATTCGTTTTCCATGTATTGGGGCACTGAGCACAGTTACCACAAGGGTAATTTCCTTGTTTGAGGGGAGCCAGGAGGGTCTGTCTGGGGCTTGGTAGTATACTGGCTCTAACCAATTTATTTCGTAGGTTTGGTCCTCTTTTGTAAACAAAAAGCGGTGGATCTTTGAAGTGTTGAATGAGGGCTGGGTCTGAGGTGAGAATATGCCAATATTTAAGGATAGTATTCTTAAACATGTGGGCCTGAGGAGTATAGGTGGTAATACAGGTTACAGAAAAAGGTTTTTCTTTCTGAATACTCTTTGTCAATAAGACAGATCTAGGTTTAGATAGAGCAACCTGGTAGGCCTCCTCAACACACTGAGCAGAGTAACCCCTTTCTAGAAAGCGTTGTTTCATTTCCAAGGATTTTTCTGTGTAATCTTCATCAGAATGGCAAAGGCGTCTCAGTCTGTAAAATTGACTTTTAGGTAAGCCATTCTTTAAGGCTTTAGGATGAGCACTGCTAGCTAGAAGTGAAAGTGTTACGGTCAGTGGGTTTCCTGTATAGTGTGGTGATGAGGCCTCCATTCTTCAACTCAATCCACATATCAAGAAAAGATACACGTTGCGGGTGTATTGTCAGAAATTATGGACCAAAGTGTTGTTAATGTACAATAAAAATTAAAATAAATTGGGGAAAATATTTATACAATTGTAAAAATAATTTGTTTGCAAGTTGTAAGTTTTACTTTTGAGATGACACTTTTTTTTCTTCAGAGAGTTTTATTCTCGTTCAAATTCTTATTTTTGTTTGATATTGAAGAAGTTTTGTTTGATTATTTTGATGCAATTCTGGTTTCAGTTTGTGTCAGAATCGCAAACAAAAACTCAAGGAGCGCAAACGAGAGAGCTGGCAGCGTGACTGCAAAGCTGACAGTGAAAGCAAAAATCTGAGCAGTGAGAAAGAAACAGAGGAACGTAAATAAAACCTATATTAACAAAACAGTTAAAGACCAATAGTTTACTCAATTGCAGAAATAATTTGTTTGCAAGTTACAAGTTTTACTTTTGAGATGACATTTTTTTTGCTTCAGTGAGTTTTATTCTCTCTCAAATTTTTATTTTTGTTTGATATTGAAGAAGTTTTGTTTGATTATTTTGACACAAATCTGATTTCATAGAAACGCAGCCTGTGTTCTCACCACAGAGTGTGTTTACATAGTTGTTAAAACAGCAGTCATCGCCTCAGGCTATGCTAATGAAATGGTGTCAGTTGTAAAATTACGATCCTCCACACCCCATTGAGAAAACTGCACTTGTTCAGCTTTAACGAGCTTTTGATTCATTGGATTAAACTTTTCATGAACGCTGGGCAAGAAATTATTACTAATTGTTTTGACAAAGACGTCTGAAGGAAGCAGAGGGAAATAAATTTGTATCAGACGCTTAGAAATATCTAAGTGAAACTAGTCCATCTTGTAGCCCAAACACCACAACTCACAACTAATTTTGATTCTACTTTGTGCTTATTTTCTTTTACATTTCAGGGGATGTATTCTACAACCCCAATTCCAAAAAGTGGGGATGCTGTATAAAACATAAATAAAGGGAGACAGAAAGGATTTGCAAATCTTTTTTTTTTTTTTTTTTTTTTTTTTTTACCTACATTCAACTGAATACAGAACAGAGACAAGATATTTAATGTTCAAACTCATTCTGTTTGGAACTTGCCTCAGTAAGAGGCGATAATATCACGATTGGGTATGAAAGGGGCGTCCTCGCAAGGCAGCAGTGATGGTGCAAGATTCACTAATTTGTGAAAAACTGTGTGGCAAATCACCATCTACAATCTATAATATCATTAAAAGATTCTGAGAATCCGGAGAAAACTCTGCACGTAAGGTGCAAGGACAAAAACCAGCACCGCATGTCTGTGACCTTTGACCCCTCAGGCAGCACTGCATTAAAAACCACATTCACACACACACACACACACACACACACACTAGGCTCAGGAACAGTTTGGAAAACCGTTGTCAGTAAACACATTTTGTCTCTGCATCTACAAATACAAGTTAAGACTCTACCATGCAAAGAGAAAGACATATATCAACAACATCCACAAACACTGCAGACTTCCACATTTCAGACTGTTTTCACAAATCATGGACGTCGTGTCCTCCGGGCTAAAGAGGAAAAGGACCATCCAGATTGTTACCAGCAGCTGTGATGGTATGGGGGTGCGTTAGTGCCCATGGCATCATGGGTAACTGTCACATCTGTGAAGGCCCCGTTAATGCTGAAAGTTACAAGAAAGTTTTGGAGCCAGTAAAGCTGCCATCCAGACAATGTCTTTTTCAGAGACGTCCCTGCTTATTTTGGCGAGACGATGCAAAGTCTCATTGTTCACATGTTCCACAGCGTGTCTTCGTAGTAAAAGAGTTCGGTACTAGCTGACCTGCCTGCAGTCCAGACCTGTCTCCCACTGACAATGTTTGGTGCATTATGAAGCACAATATACAACAACAGAGATCCTGGACTGTTCCAATTGTATATCAAGTAAGGATGAGAAAGAATTTCACTTTAAAACTTCAACAATAGTGTCCTCAGTTCATAAACACTGACTGAATGATGTTAAAAGAAAAAGCTGAGGTATCCTGATGGTACGCATGAGCCTGTCACAACTTTTTTGAAACATGCTGCAGGTATAAAAATGAGGGCATACTTCCAGAAAACAATACTACAAATACTTGGACATCTACTACACAATGACAGATTGTGTTAGTGAAGGTGAAAAACAAAGACAGGGACAGATGTAATAGTGAGGGGGAACTTGCTGAAATTACTATCCAGTCCAAGTCCTCCTCTCAGCTTGTTAAACTACCGGCCGAGCAGCAGAGTAAAGACAGGTACAGTGTCCTGAGCACAACACAGAGCTTTATTCTCCAGAGAGCGCTGAGAGTCGCTGTCAGTCACAGGGGAACAGAATGAACTCCTCTGGCCGTGAACGCTGCAGTGAAGCAACATGCCACCCAGTGGAGAAATACTGTTTCTTCATATGTTTAATGGTGGAGTGAATAAGCTGTTGTAGGCTAAACTACACATATATACTTGCTGGTAGTGTAAATTAATCGTTGGTTTACTTCTTTTCATTGTTGAAACAAAACAATTATTCCTTATTGTGGCCATAAATATGATCTTATCCCATGCAGTGAAAGAAACTATGTGGACCATAGAAACTCACTGACGTGCACATTCAAATACGAGGATCCAAGAGCCATTTAACCATTTATTGAGTGGCTGGGATTAACAGATGAGATGGATGGGTGATTTTCTGTACAGACATACATAAATTAATATACTGCCATGCACACCTCAACTGGTAATAACAAATAAAGGTGCATGAGTAAGCTTATATTATTAATGCATCCATTAACAAGCACTTTACAGAGGATTGTACTACGAAGGAAGCTCAACGCAGCCAGGCTTTCTTTGCATGGATCGACAAAACCTAAAACCAAACATCAAGATAACAGGTATCATGACGGTGGTCATCAACTGTCTTTGTTAATTATGAAAAGGGGCGTTTGTTGATTTGACTCTTCTTCTTCTTCACAAAGTGAAGCGATCGTGAGACGAACACTTCAGTCAAGATGGTCAAGTTGTTTTAATTAGGAGCTGTGGAAAATATACAAAATATATGACGGCAAAAAGCAACACTGTTGCTACAAATAAAGCAGGAGAAGAAGAATGCTGTAAGAAAATTACTGACTGTGATCTTAATGCTGCCTGTTTATTTCTAACATGACAACTGAACATTAAACAAGTAAACATGCTGTCAGTCGGACTCTGTCTCGTGATGACAGAGATGTGGAGATCACTTCAGTTTTTAGTCAAATCAAAGTAAAATGAGTGTAACTGATTGATGATATTCCGTGATAAATAGGATAGACTAATCAATTTTCTAATCAGTGTTTGCAAAACGGACTTTGAATATATTTCAAAGTGTCTGCAGCTGCTTCATCATTATTTTAGTCTGTAGATTATATATCGCATAAATTTGAATTGTTAATATGACCTGGAGCAAACAGGAAAAATGACTCTGCATCACCAAACAGAGGTTACCATGACAACACAATGCATACAGTTTGTGCTGCTGTTACTTAACATTGTGTTACATTTCTACATTATACGGCTTCGTTCGGTGATATTACGAACATACACTCATAAAATAAAGAACTTAATTAGGGAAAATATTTGTCAAAGAGCAGCACTTTTACAGCCGATTTAATCTGAAACTCAGAACATGACCTGCTACCGATCAGGTTATGAGTTCACAACATCAGTTGCCATGGTGATCTATCCCGGTGAAAACAGAGCCACCTTTGTGACGCTGATAACTCTGACTTTAGACTCAACATACCTCACTAACACATCAATCTCGCCTCGTAGTACAGCCCTCAGGTAGGTAAAACTGGCTCCGCTAGAAAGTACCATGATGCAGGCGTGCATCCTGCCATGTCTCAAATTAGACAGTAACAAGTTAACTCAAACAAAAAGGCTGACGCAAATCAAACAAACTTAACAGGTGTGGCAGCATGGTCACAGACAAAAGGGGACTCGACAAACCACTTTTTGTGCTGGGGTACGTGAATCTTTCCACCCAATCAGGTTTTCTGGATGTGTCAACATCTGATCATGGGATCGACTTGTTTGTTTGTTGCTGTCGCTGTCTTAGAGAACACAAATAAACTCTTTTGCGGCCGACGTCGTTTCTCTCCAGTGAGCTTTAATTCTTGTCATGATGTCCGACTCAACAAGATCCTTGAAGACAGAGTTTTTCCTGCAGTTTTTAATGATTAATTAATTCAATTTTGTCACAACAACTGGAAGTTTTGAAATAAAATTAAATTAAAAGCATTATGAACGCTCTTTGGTGCTGATGAATCAATTTTATGTGGCAGTGTAAGAAAATAGAAACTTACAGAAGAAAAGAAATGTATGTGCACTAGTTAATTTTGGGGACTGTGAGCGTAATTAAAAGAATTAAATTAAAAAATGTGAGCTATGAATGTTAATCTCTGTGACCTAAACTTTGAGCTAGCTCGTTTTAAGTGTGAATTTCAACACTGTTGGAAACTTGTCCAGTGTATCACACATGCGCAGTAGAGCTGTAGGAAGGGAAATTCGGAGTGCATCAAATGGGAATACAAGTACAAGTCCCTCAAGAAGGCCAACAGACTGTCTTTCAACTACAACTAAACACAGAGTAAATGTCATGTTAAAAGGTTTTACTCAAGTCTGCTTAACCCGAGAACCTCCTGAAACAAAGAACATCTGCTGTATGAATAATCTGGACAGAACAATCTGTACATGATTTTTCTTGTGAGTTATTTTCTGCACTGGGTGTGATGGAGGGAACTTTTGCACTTCAGCAGTGTAACCTGGGATCATGAATGTTATTGTAACAGTTATGCCAGGCACGATTACCCCCTGGCATTCATTGTTTACAATTCAGGTGGAATCCAAGGTAGACATGCCAATGTGTCACAGAGGGTTTAATGCACCTGTTTGCAATGATAAACTTGTCACCACAACTGCCACACCCAGGACTCACAGTTTCAAGCAAATGAGTCACTTGTGTTGTGCCCTTCAGTAAAGGCGAATACTGAGGAAGAAAGATGAGGGAAAACAACCAAACCCTGATGTTATCTTCACTTATCTCGTCATGCCTAGCTGATATCTTGGCATGGATGAAAGAATGTCGCTTTCAACTCAACACACGTCTATACAACAAGAGATCATATTACTATTATTCAACTGGAGTCCACCCAGCTCGCACCCACAGGGTCTGCCTGAAACTTGGGCGTCATGATTAATGACCAACTAACCTTCAAGGTCCACGTGGCCCCGATTGCTCAGTCGTGCCGTTTTTCCCTGTACAACATCAGGAAGATAAGACAAAACCTATGTGAGCATGCAGCACAACTCCTGGTTCAGGCTCTCGTAATATCACGTACTGACGACTGCAGCTCCTCACTGGCACGCCTCCCCGCATGCACGATCAAACCTCTGCAGATGATCCAGAACGCGGTGATACGTGTGGTTTTTAATCAGCCAAGATCAGCATATCGCCCTGCCGTCTAGATCGCTCCACTGGCACTCAGTCATCCGCATCAAATTCTAAACTCTGACATTCGCCTACCAAACAGCAACTAAAACTGGTCTCGCCTACCTGAACTCGCTACGCTCCCTCCCGCTCGCTACGCTCTGCCAAAGAAAGACATCTGAGTCAACCACCACAACAGGGCCCAGAGTCATGAGCCAGAATCTTCCACTTTGTGGCTCCCTGATGGTGAAGCGAGCTACCAAACCAGGAGGAAAAAAAAAATGTAACAAAATGAAAAAGACGAAAAATCCGTAACAAGATGAAAAAGGTAAAAAAAACAAACAAACAAAAAAACCAGAATGAAAACAAAACAAAAAAAATGTCCTAAGATGAAAAAGACCAGAAATCACATAAGACAAAAAGTGAGATAAAATACGTAACCGGATGAAACAAGAGTACCTTCCTGCAGTCAAGATGGTGGACATATATCCAATCCATGCCGGAAGTCACAACCGGAAGTTGGTCTTCCTTCGTGTATTTTTTTAAAACTTTAAACTTTTTAAACTTTATTTAACATGTAACATTACAAGAATAATGACATACATTAGTAGATCGGGTTAGGGTTAGGGTTAGGGTTAGGGAAGACCAACTTCCGGTTGTGACTTCTGGCATGGATTGGATATATGTCCACCATCTTGACTGCAGATGGGTCCCTCTCGGATGAAAAGACGTACTTAGACGAAAAAAGTAACAAGACAAAAAAGGCAAATAAGACATAATGAGTTCAAAAATGACACAAAAGACGTAAACAAGATGAAAAAAATATTATCTGATAAGATTTTTTTTTTTAAAAGACATAACGCAAACGGCCTTACAAGACCATAAATGATGTAACGAGATGAAAAATTACATAGAAAGATACAAACAAAGCGAAAAAGATGTAACAAGACAAAATATGATGTAAGACCAAAAAAAGGCTTATAGAGATGCAACAACACAAGAAATAATATAAAATACAAAACAGAAAAGACGCAACAATATCAAAATAACACAGCAAGACGACAAACGGCGGAAAAGAGGTAACGAGACAAAACAGACCAGAGGGGGACACTCGACAGCAGAGAAAAGGTGAGGTTCAGTTAGTGATGTCCTTTAAAGGACGACTTTTTACTTCTATACTTTGGTTATATTTCAGAAACTGTACTTTTCCACTTTTACTTGAGTAAAGTCATTGAATCAGTACTTCAAAACAAGTAGCTGTATCATATTCATGTGGGGTTTTTGGTTTTTTTTGCCTTGTTTTCTGCCCTGAAGAAACAGAAACTGCCTTTGAGCCTCAACCTGCCCCATTTATGAATATTTATATTTTTACTATTACTAATATATAATTAATACTAGTTTGGAGTGGAAACTTCCTTTAAGGAAGCAGAACAACATGCAGCTCAGTGTTAGGAAAAAGTCAGATAAATCTGACCTTTGAAACAAGACAGATTGTTGGAGGAAATAAAACTAATAACTGCCGCACTTCCTGTGTCACTCACCAGTGCATGCATATGTCTGACAGAGAGGCAGCTGACTAATGATTAAGACCGGACCAGCTCGCAGCCCGACACCAACATTGCCCAACGTTGACTGCTTCATGTCTCTGTGGGGAAGTCTAATCAGGAAAATCCCTGAGAGATCATGTTAATATGGAAGGAAACGGTATTTGTCGTCTCCTGCAGTTCCAGTAACATTACTGTAGCCTGTCCATCATTGCTAAACACCATGTAGTTTTTAAAAATAATTTCACAAGACCAAAGGACCAAAAATACACAGCTCGGGGACAAAAATCAAACATCAATGCCAGAAATGATACAACAGCATTCAAGGATTTGGACAGAAACCCTGAAAAGGACATATATAAATAAAAGAAAAACAAAACAGAGCAAGCTAAGATATGTCAGAAAAGCAAGGACCCAGAAATTGTTTTTAGCCTGTTTTTTAATTTCTTCTTTTATTTTTTCCAGACATTTCAGCAACTTAAACTTTATTAAAGTTAAACTACATGTTTGATGATTATAACTTTTGTCCTGAATAATCAAAAGCTTCACAGTGTCAGAAATATCTGCATCCATAAAATAAATATTGTAAGTAAATGGAGGTATGTTGTCCAATTATGTATTTCAGACCAGAACTCAGTGAGGTATGAAGATGTGAAAAATAAACAGTGGTTTCAGCCTCTGAAAAACTAAAGACACTGGATCAACTGCTAATTTAAATATTTTGTGCAGAAAGTCATGGACAGATTATATCGCTGCATATCAATATTAAAACGGGGCTCTTTGACTTTAGGAGCAGCAGGGCAGGATATATAAAAAGTGACCCCTCTATCATCCCGGACAAAGCATGAGTTGATTTCACCAAAATGTATTTGTGTCAAAACCAGACACATTTTTTCATACAACAATTGACATCACCAGCTTTTTAGAGTGGGCAGGCTGCAGCTACAGACTTGGCTTCTGTGGCTTTTGAGTGTCCATTAACAAAGTCCCTGGCTAATTGTTATTAATGTAGTAATGAGTTTTGTTCTAAATATAAATATAGAATTCTGTATCTATACCTGACCTGTTTTGAGGAAGTGTTGAGAGAATCGCAAAGGAAAGTAACAAAGTCCCTTGTGACAGTATGATTCATATTTAAACTGTAAGTGATGCTGACTGAGGCAAAGACGTGCTGAAACAACTGTTCTGAATGAATGTGAGCAAAGAGTTTTTAAAAATTATCCCTTTAGAAAAACATCCCTTTATTAGTTCCCCTTGGAACTGCTTTCACTGTTTTTTTCTTGTAGCTACTACTCCCCCAAGTAAGGTGTGAGTCTGACTTGTTCTTCTAGGGTGATAATTGCAGAACTGGTGGTTTAAAAAAAAAGAGGGGAAGTTTTCTCTGAACTAAATATGAAAGTTAGGTAACCACAAATGGTTTGGAAGTTCTCCTGATTTGTCATAGGCCCAGTTTGAAACCAGGTTAAAGGTTCGTAAAACAAAAAAAACATCTGGGGAAAATGCAGTATGTACACCAGAAGTTTCTTTTATATGAAAATCAATGATCAGGATCCTAGAAGGTGCATTTTTATATCCTGGCTAATATGCCTGATGAGTAATGGAATATTGTGAGAACGCTGAGCTGAAGTACAGACTGGAGGTGCTGCTGGGCCAAACCGCATGTGTTTAAGAGACAGAGAGAGACAGAGAGAGACAGAGAGAGGGGAACAGGATAACTGTTGCAGCTAGATTCCACCAGGCACAGCTTCCAGCTGGAGCTGATCATGGTCTTTCTACATGAGGCTTGTAATTCCACCAGCAGCACCTCGCCGCATAACCACAAATGTCTCATCGCTCCACTCCCGCTTAACATATGTGCCAAGTTTATTATATGACAGACGGCGCGTCAATTTGCACGGAGCAGATCGAGCAGGCAGACAATCAGACACAGAAAAAGGCAGAGGAAATCCAGTCAGTTTTAAAAATAAAAGACCCCGTTCAAGAAATGATTCAGTCTTGACTGTTCAGCACACCAAAAACAGAAAGGCAAACTGGTCTACTTGCAATGGGAAAAGGGTCTATCTGCTGTTTTAAGAGAGTTTACCCACATTTAAAAAAAACATGCATTTACAAATTTAAACATGGTATAAGTTGACCCAGTTTTAATTATATCAATAGTTTTGTTGCAACAAAGATCTTTTCTCCTATAATGCTGAAGTCAGCGGTGCACTGATGCTAACTGTGCATTAACTCCCATTAGCCAGTTAGCTGAGTTAGCGGCCTTGTCACTGCCCGATTTCCGGAGCTGCCCGATTTGCAGTATGGCCCGTGTGCGCATGCACGAACGTGCTGCTATCTTGTACGGCAACTCTACTTAGACAAACTTCATTCCGTCACTTACCGTACGGTAATTGTATGAATTATGAACTGAACTAAATTGAGATACCCCTGGATATTATTTTTCTGTATATTAGTGTATATTTGTAAATATGGTGTGCTGTGTTGAGTGTTGTGCTGTGTGCTGTCTGTAATAAGGGAGCGAGATGATATGCGCCGGGCTTCATCCTGCTTTGTTATTAAAGGTATTTTCTTTATTTTATTGAACACACAACAGAACAAACAGTAAGACCCAGTGGTGGAAAGAGTACTGAAAATCTCTACCCAAGTTAAAGTACTGTTACATTGCCAAAATATTACTCAATTACAAGTAAAAGTACTGGTGTTACGCACACGGGCCATACTGCAAATCGGGCAGCTCCGGAAATCGGGCAGTGACAGGCCTCATTAGACTGTCCTTCGAGGACAGATGGAGGTCAGTTTGATGGCAGGAGATACAGTGACGTTACTGAGGTGATGTACAGGACTCTGACTCCAGGGACGATGAAGACGCAGTGGGTTCAGGAGGGGACAGGAGGCAAAAAGCGTTTGAGGAGTGAATTTTTAGCTTAGCCCGTTAATTTGGAAGTATATCAGCCATTGTGGTGAGTATTTGTTTTTGCAAGGTTGGTAGTTATTTATTCCAATGTTTTAAAGAACAAGATTTATGATGTGTTGAAATAAATTAAATAAATCAACTAATTTAACTAAATTAATATCATAAATGCACAACAACCAGTGCTGTGTCATTACAGGCTGCAGTATCACGATTAGACAGATTGTTTCCTGAAAATAATCTGTATTTCTCATTATACAGCAGGACGTTACTATAAATTATTTGATGTGTCATAACAAAAAAATGTTAGTGAATCCCTGCATGCATTTTTGGCTACTGCCAAAAAGAGGAAGTGAAGAGGAAGTGTGGAGGAGAGTGGGATCGGTATGTTATAAAACACTGGGAAACCGCTCGTGGCACAATCTGCACGCACTCACAAGTGCGCGCACGCACGCACGCACGCACGCACGCACGCACACACACACACACACACACACACACACACACACACACACACCACACACACACACACACACACACACACACACACAGGCATGCTGCACTGAAGCAGGGAGACTATGAGCAGGAGGAGAGAGATGATTATCCATTATCTCAGCAAAACAGCCCAGTTATCTTCAACAACAACTTATCCAAGAAGCTAGTGAATCAGCTGAAGATGTCGATGAAGTTGTCAATACTTCACTTAAAGTTTTGTCATCCATGGAGGGTTAAAGTCACACTGTTCAGATGCCTCATTTTGGTGCCAGACACCTGAGCTGTATTTTGAAAAAGTTGCCCTCCGTTGCGGACATTACAGACACACATCACCAAACGTGCATAACACTGTCAGCAGGAGGCCTTCAGCCAGGGTAGCGGTTCACCTCGCCGGATGCACATCACTGGCATAACTCCTGCTATTGGTCCCTTGCTTCAAGCGGCACCACAGCGTCCGCTATCTATGTTTTCAGAGTCTCCGGGAAACAAGAATAACCTCCGAGGTGCAACCCACACACTGAAAATTACAGAACGCCTGGGATGCTAATGGTATGAGCGTAAACAAGCTAACAGTGGTATAGCCATTGTAATGCCAGAGCTGCGCAAATGTTCCACCAAAACAAGGTCCTCCTTGACACTATTTTGTAGCAGCACCATCGCTGCATCCTGGACTTGGCACCACCCAACACATTGCTGACTGGTTTAATGAAATGCAAACTAGGCAGGGTGTTTTTTTTTCTGTATAGCAGAGAGTGCATGTGTGGAGCCAGAGCTAGGTAGTAGCTATGGTAAGTGATATTTTTTTCCCAGGGTGGCGAAGTCATGACCCACCCTACTCTGACCCTCTGACTGGCTTACCCTGATATTCTTACCCTAACCCTAACCAATCACACTCCTCATGCCTTCATCAGTGACAAAACCCCTGGAGAGGTTATACAATTGTGCAAAAAAAAAAAAGGGCAAGAGATCGATAAGATTGCGCACCACTGTGATGTCCTGGGAGACCTGAATATGCTCACTTTTAATTACTACATTGCATTTTCAAATACCAGTCTCATCCTTAAGTGTCTACACGGCCAGGCCCCTTAGGTTCTCTGTGACATGGTAGCCTCTGGATTGTCCACTAGGAATAAGGGAACTGTAAATGTGTATTTCAGCAAGTAGTACTGTACTTTTATTGGATCAGCATAATGTATTACATAGTTTTACTCTGTCGTCTTAGGGTGGAGACATACTTGCTTTTAACTACGCATTCGCGTATGCAGGACGTCTGCTTCGCATATGCGAACGCCATGCATCTGCAAGATGCAATACACACATGACCAATAGGGCACAGTGCGCTCATCTTTACGATGTATTGTTGCCACTACACAGCAAGAAACATGCCTGCCACAACAGCTAGCAACAGGTAAGTGAAGTTTTGGAAGTAGACGTCGAAACACGTCAAAATAAATGGAAACAGGCTTGAAACCGCTTTGTACGTGCATGGCGGAAGATGATGGAAAAATGGAACCCCTTTTCTTCTTTCTTTTGTTTTTATTGGCGGTTCTGGCGGTCTGAGTTCTCTGTTGTGCCTCTAGTGTTGTTTTGCAGTAACACTGCTTGTCTACGCAAACGTCTGGTCAAACAACAAGTATGTCTCCAGCCTTTGAATATGTTTCATGCTTCTGTTTTATGTTCCATGATCCTTATTTTAATGAACCCTGAAGCAGATTTTAGTGGTAATTAAAGATGTTGTGATGCACTGTATTGGATAATTGCTGAGAGGAAACACACTGGGGTCAGTCTGGGTTCTCAGGATACTGGCTGTGAGAGGGAGCACCCTGAAACACAAAGGCCAGTCATGCGTCCTGGCATACTGCCTATAAGGCCAAGGCCACATTTTAGCTCTGACCTCCCCACTTGGGAGAAACACTGACTACCTAATGCTCACAGAGACACAGAGCGATTAAAATCTGGTTGTGTGAGGCTCAACTCCAGGAGCCAGACACCAGCCAATTGTAGCTGACACAGCACACAGGCTGAGAGCTGCAGACACAGACTGAGAGAGGAGTGGACAAGGAGACGGAGGAGAAACAGATGGAAAGAGCAATGCTGCAGACAGAGGAGCCCAAAATTCAAACTAATACAACTCTCATACCTACTATATATCTAAAAATGAGCAAAATGTCATTATAAAGCTGCAGTGGCTATAAAGTGATGTAGCGCTGTGGAGACACAAGCCTGTGTGTGAGAGACAACACATGCTGCACACTGATGCTTCAGTATTAATCATCTAATGCCACTTCGAGCATTTGTTTTCATGACAACATGTAGTTTCAGCAGCAAGAAGCAACGATGCACTGCTGATAAAAATCACAGTTTTTTGAGAGGAGAGGACAGGAGAGGAGGTGGAACTACTGTTGTAACATTTTCTCCTATGGATGCTTTGTATCCAGGTTAATTAACACACTAAACTGAGAGGAAAAGGTGCTCTGTCTTCAGTGTAAAAACTGTATTGGTCGCCAGACTCAGACTGGCAATCTAGGAGTTCTGGCAAATGCTAGGTGGGCCGGTACACCTCATGGGCCTCAAGGCCACCACCACAAAAAAAAAAAAAAAAGAAATTTAACAAAACAACAAAATAAATTTGACCTGTTAGCCACAGACCATTTGATGTTGGAGCAGCCCATCTGATTGAGGCGTTACATGGTCCCTTAAAGGTGCAGGCAGTGATGCCATCTGTCACCCCTTCAAGTGGATCCGTCAGAGCCGGTTGGCTCTACACGCACACTATGCAATTTGCATAGGGCCCCGTGAGGTATGCAAGGGCCCTGCCTCCCCCTCATCTCAGAGCAGGTGTGAATGTTTACGACTTTGATGAGGGTATGCAGCAGAACTAGGGTGAACAGTAATCAGGTAAACTTGTGTTTCCTCCTCTACAAGTTTGATGTCATTTATTCACAGTAATGTTCAGTTGATGCTCCTCCCTCTGTCTGTCTGTCTGTCTGTCTGTCTGTCTCTCCTGCTTACAGACGCATTCAGAGCTGCTCTGTGACTTTGTGTCTGACAGAAGTAAGAATGAAATAAAACTATTTATCACGTTTGATGAGCGCTAACGTGCAGCAGCGTTTATAATCTGTAGCTCAGAAAACACAACTGTCTCGCGCATGAACATGCATTCATATGGGCATGCACACTTTTCTGCAGCCTCTGTGGAGACCTGACAGTCTGTCTGTCCCGTCTCTCTGTCTGTCTGGACAATATATGGACATGATGTTTCTCCTCTGAGGTGTCCAGGAGAGTTTAAAAAGTATTCAGATCCTTTACTGAAGCTAAAGTACTAATATCAGACTGTAAAAATACTGAACTACAAGTAAAAGTCCTGCACTGACAAAACCTCTCTGAAGTAAAAGTCTGTAAATATTATCAGATAAATGTACTTAAAGTAAAAATATTCATGTTGCAGTAAAATGTTCCTGTCAGTGTTACGTTTTGGATTAATATTACTGCATTAATGTCACTGCTGTTTACTGCTGTAGATGTTTAAGGTTGAGCTCATTTTAACTACTTTATAGGTTTAATCTGCAGCAATGCATCATGGTCTATAAGACCATCTGATGTCTGTAGCATCACTGTCCTGTGAGAACCACGTATCTCTAAAAAGTCAGAAAACAGACTTTTTTCAGCTTTGTGGATTAAAAAGTTCAGTATTTACCTCTGGGATGTAGAGTAGAAGCATAAAATTTGATAAAACTGAACTCTAAACAAAATAAGTACAGTACTTATGTAAATGTACTTAGTTACTGTCCACCACTGATTACAACTCTGAACTAATGTAAGATGGAAATTAAGGATTTACAGTGACTGATGATTGATTAAATGTTGAATTTAAATTAAATTAATTGACTAATTACCAGGCAGCAGAGCCAAAGCCTTAATTTAATGTCAATATTCACTTATCTAAAGAGTCTACACCAAATATTCTGTTCAATAAATATTGTTTTTTGTACTCAGTAAGAGAATAAGAGAAAAAATAATACAATGCAACTTTCACAAGGACTTGCTGTTACCACTTACATGAAGTTATGTTAACCTGTTTGACTGTTTGATCCAGACAGAGTGTAAAAACTGGGTGATACAATAACTGACAGACACTTTTTGGCATGACACCTGTCTACAACTATAATACCTGAAGGCAGTTTTCTCTCACAGAGGTTGAGAGCACACAAACCAATAGTTTGTCATCAGATGGAGCTGCTCCAGATGAAAAATGCCAGGGCTGAATTTTGTCTTGTAGTGTGACTGTGAGAGCAGGGTTTTCCCCAGTGTACTGCAAGCCCATTGGTTCGCATTTTTCAAATCCCTGATCAGCTTTTAGCACTGACTCAACGTAGGTCCCTATGAAATCTGTGTTTTGTTTTGTCCCTTTTAAATTCCACTATGTTATGTTAAAAAGGGCCCTACCTTAAGGCTGTCATCAGTCTGACACTGGTTCATGCCAAAACTCCAGGCTCCAACCACAACACTGCTGAGGGTGACCCTGAAGAGGAAGCATACAGAGGCAGTTAGCAACACTCATACAGCTCTGTGGAAACACTCACATCTGCCAACAGGACAACACATTCTTTTAACAGGGGGAGGTGGGGTGGATGAATGTGGGGACTTGATTCCTCTTTAGACTACAATCAACAACCTGGGGCGTCTCATACAGCAGCAGATGAGTCGACACTGAAGTCGACTTGAACGCCCCCTGCCCGACCTCCTGCTGTTGCTTTACTAAAGCAGGATTCAAACCATCCTGCTGGTATTGTTCCCCTGCTTATATTCAAAACCATGAAACAACACACTTCGCCATCAACACCATCTTTAGCATTACCATGTTGATCCTCATCTTTGCAACAAACCCTCAGTGACCTATAAATAAATAAATATTTTAAAACACTGACTGAGTGTTGTTAAAAGAATCAGAATCAGAAATACTTAATTGATAACAGAGGGGAAATTGTTGGTGTTACAGGTGCTCCCGTTCAAGAGTATTATAAGAAAAGAAATAAGAAAAATGTAAAAATATGCACATCTTACTACAATATACTGTAAGAAAAGATAATGCAACAATAATAACAAGTATAAACAATAAGCAGTGTGTAAGGTTGCATGTGTCTTATCTACAATATATATCAGCAATATAAAAATATAAAACTGCAATATGTAGAAAATATAAGAAGACTAGAAATACAATAATGGATGTAAGATATGTACAAGCGTGCATCAGGCTATCATCATAATAAAACAGTGTAATAAGTTTTGCACATGTTGCATGGTGAGTTATTGCACAAGTTATTGTAGGTTCAAGTCAGTACTGCACACGTGAATAACTGCACAGAAAAGGTGATCACAGAGGAAAACATGACCCTGTACCAACTTTTTTTTTTGGAAAATGGTGCAGGCATCAAGCTCTGCCAGGACCATCCATACTTCATTAACTAACACTTCCAAATAGCAGTACTGGCAATTATTTGATCTTAATAGACAAGAATTTTATAGATACTTACAGGTCCACCATTTTTTTTAAAGGAGATTAGAGGCCCTAACCCTGAAATCTCTTTAAGAATGATTGAGATTTTTATTGGTGTTTATAAGGGTGCAAGTACTCAAGGAGTCATAGGTAAACTAAATAAAGCCATAATTTTAATGAGAAAAAACTATGTGCGACAGCGCTGGAAGAAAGACTTTGGGGTGGAAATACCTGTTCCACCACTTACTCACTGGCCTTGAGGGATTTTTGCCTGGAAGAGCTGGATTTGTTACTTGGAACCATGCACATGTATTTCGGTTGTACCCAGGAATTCAACCCTTTTGGAAAAATGTCGGATCCCAATTGATGTCTGTCTCTGTCTCTTTGTTGTTGCTCCGTGTTGCTCCTGCTCCAGATGCTGGCTCCTTAGAAAACCCCCTACTTTGACCGGTGGAAAAAAAGAAAGACCTACACCCTTTGCCTGCAGGAGGACAAAGTGGGATAATACTGGAAGAAGTGGGTCTGTCTGTGTTTAACCTATTTCTGTCTTTTTTCCCTACTTATTCTCTTTACCACTCTTTACCACTAATACTGAAATGTGAAGGTGACAAACTGCACGTGTTAATCCTCTGCTTGATGACTGCTTACTTTATTTTACATGAGACCTCATGTTCTTTGATTCTTCCTATGATGTGATAAAAAATAAAAAGTAAAAAAAAACAAAAAACAAAAACTTAATGCTTGCTGTTTATATGTGCCATGCAAACTTTTGCACGTCATTATTTCTAATTAATTAATTTATGTTAGCAGTTATGTTCATTTTTGGTTTCTGTCTGTTCTATATTTTTTGTCTGTGTCTCAATCATTGTTTTCTCTGTACAATCACGATTGTATTGTTTTGGCACAAATAAAAAACAGGAACATGTTGCAGGCATCAAATTCAGCGTATATTTGAGAAAATGATAAAGTTATTAGTTATTACATTAAATCCCTTGTGTTTGTGTTGCATTCAATTGAATTAAGGGCAAGAAGATTTTGCAAGTCGTCCTGTCATGTCGTTTTCCAAAGTGACACAACCCTTTTGGAATTTGGATTGCATAACTGTTGTATACAACACTCCACGTACACTTCCCCTGCTGGATCTGCTGCAGCTTGACTGTACAGATCAGGGGTGGGGGAGGGCACTGACTGCTGCTGACCTGAACACAGGGCAAGGCTGCTTCCAGCAAATGATTTGCTTCAACAAATACATCTGAAGGAGGGAAAGTCTCAAAGATCCTTCTAATTAGGTCAAGTGGCATCATGTTTCTCACTATATGAGACCCGTCCACTCTGCAGCAGAATGCATCGGTTTGTTCAAATAAAAGGCAGAACTAAAGATAGATAAAGATCAGTTATATAGCTCCTCTGTGGTTTGTTGCCCTGGCAGCACACCACAGCTGTTTTCATTACTCGGTGGAAGAATGGATGATTTAACACTCTGCTGATATTTCTCAGGCAGGCCAGTCATTGCAAATTATGAACAGGGGGACAAAAGATCCCAACCCTGGCTCCTTATCCCCACCCTCTCCACTACCACCACCCACCACCACCATCCTGCCTCAGCTATGATAATAACACAGGCAAGTTCAAATAAGGTCAGGGTCGGTCGATATACCCCGATGTGGGGGAACCCTTGACATGGCATGATGTGTTGCTCCCCCAGTCCTCCCACTCCCAGGGAGCACAAGTAAGCAAAGTTCAAAATAGCATTTTTTTTTTAAAATTTGCTTAGAGGGAGAACAATGCCAAAAGAAGAAACTAAACTTTCTAAGTTAACCCTAATTTTCCTGCAACTAAAACAAAAGATAAATGAAAATTAACTGAACAGACTTAAATCAGAAAAGACAGGAGAAAAGGATGATTAAACTTTCTGAGCAGTGAGACAGGAGACTGCAGAGAGACAGTCCCCATGGCTGCAATCAGCTGGATGAGCCAAGATGAAAGAGATGACTCACACACACATGGAAGGGAGAGAGAGAAAACTGCAGGACAGACACATTTACAAATGACCTAGTATCATAACAGTCTGACAGTAATTACAAAAGACAGATACAATTTTCAGACTGTGACAGATATATTCCTCATTTTACCTTCAAAGAAGAAGAAAAGTCAAATCAAGCATTGAGTAAAGAAATTACTTTGCGGCAAACAAATACATTCACTCTCCATCTATCAGATTCAATCTTTTCTTTTACAGTCCAGCATCGTGGACTCAATGACACATGAGTTTGCTTTGATGATCCCCTTAATTGTTTAATAAAGGTATTTTCAATCTTGAGGGTTACATTAATCAAAGTACTAATCACAGTGTGTGCAGAACTGAAATACTGAATAGAGCAGGAGTCATCAAGTACATTTATCCAAAGACCAGAAGTTTTCTGAGCACTGTGGGGAGCTGATTTAAATTAATTAGGCCTAATTAGCCTGTCGTTGTTTAAGAGTTTGTTTTTGTCTTACAAAAGTGCTATGCCTCCTAAAAAAATGGAAAAGCCATTAAATATAGATTCTTTGCTAGAAAATGCTCTCAGAGCTTTGCCACCGCCCGTAGTTTCTGGTGGTAACAGCAAATGAATTTAATACTATGGGTCCCACAATTCTGGGAGCAGCAAAACAAACTATTGTCCTAAACAAACAGTTTACCGGTTTAACCAGTAGGTGTGCATTAAACGGTGTGAGGGCGCGACATGGAGGCGAAGAACCATCCTTCACAAAGTGACTTCAAACCCTTAAACATACCTACAAGTTGATCCTCCAGCTTATCTGGATTTGCTGATTTTTTTTTTTTTTTTTTTTTTGGTGAAAGTTTTGCACTCAAAATCGAAAATTATGAAGCAAGAGCTTCCTGTTGTCATGACAAGGAATAATTCTAGTCCCTTTTACAACCAAACTCAGCTGGCTGCTGCAGTTGATAGCTAGCAACACCGCCTCCTAACTAGAAGCAATGCAAGGGAACAAATGTGAGTGAATAGTTAAAGTGTGAGTTATTCATTCATAACTAACGTATTTCTTTACAGTTGCAAAGAGGTTTACCTACTTGTGACACCCAAAAGTTCCCGTCCTATTTGAAGATATTCCGTAAAAAGGCTGCTGTGGATCACATAAAAGGTGCTGCTCTTCTCTGTCAATCAGTCCTTGGTCCGTCGATCTCTGTGCACTCAGCCGTGATTTTTTTCTTTAACAACAAACCACAAGAGTCTTTTTATCTAAGCTAAACAACAATTTAATCAGTTTTATCATCTGATGAGCAACGCAGCTTAAAAAAACCAAACACAAAGCAAACAAAGACACACGCTTTTGTGCACACAGGCAGGTGGCATGCTTAAACATTAACTCACATGTTTAAACAGCTGTCATTCTAACAGTTCAGGCCGCTGAAGTAGATTAAAGTGTTAAATCAACATCCTTCACAGGCCTGCAGTACATTTCAGGGCACATATTTATTTCAACCAGCCTTTTATTCCACCAGAGCCTGTTTTAAGGGGCCTTCATATAATGAAAAATTTGTCCTGGACTCACCGCGATACAGGGCGCAGAGAGGCAAAGCACAGAGCTACGACATCTACGTCCTGTCTGCCTGCTGTATAAATGGCTAAGCTAATTTTAGCTAAGTTCATAAACTATATGATTTATGACTGATTTAAGTTTACTGACGAGATCGTGGTCTTTTTTTTTTTTAACGTTGTGTTTTAGAGTTTGGGGAACCCTTAAACACTTTTCTTTGGTCGTGTCTGGAAGCGAACTCTTGATTTGAGAAGGTTGCACAGTATTTCAAGATACTACGAATACGAATACGAATACGAAATACTTTATTGATCCCCAAGGGGAAATTCATTTGTCTGTAGTCTCATCTTTGTATAAGAATAAGAGTCGATGGCAGTGTATAAAGATCTTCTGTATCTCTCTGTCCTACAACGAAGAGAGAGAAGCCTTCCACCACCATTATTTCTTTGGTCCATCAAGGTGTTATGCAGTGGATGATCCATGTTGTTTAGGATGGCCTCCACCGTCCTCATTGTGTCTCTCTCCACAACTTCCTCCAGAGAGTCCATCCTTACTCCGATCACAGAGCCAGCCTTTTTCACAAGCTTATCCAGCCTCCTTGCTTGCTTTTTTCCCAAACTTCCTCCCCAGCAGACTGCAGCATAAAATAAAACACTTGCCACAATAGACTGATAAAACATCTGCAGCATCTTACTGCAGATGTTTAGAGATCTGAGCTTCCTTAGGAAAAAGAGGCAGCTCTGCCCCTTTTTGTTGAGTGCATCTGTGTTAAGGGACCAGTCCAGCTTGTTATCCAGGTGTACACCAAGATATTTATAGTTTGTTACCACCTCGATGTCCACTCCACAAGTGTTCACAGGCTGAAGAGGGGGCTTGGATCTACGGAAATCAATGACCATTTCCTTTGTCTTTGATGTGTTTAGTATGAGGCACTTTTTATGACTCCAGTCACTGAAGGATTTTATCAAATCCCTATATTCAGATTCCTGTCCATTCCTTATACAAGCTACAATAGCAGTGTCATCTGAGTATTTCTGGATGTGGCAGGACTCAGAGTTATATTTAAAGTCTGCTGTATACAATGTGAACAGGAATGAAGCCAGGACAGTCCCTTGTGGAGCCCCTGTGCTGCTCATTAATGTCCCAGAAAAACAGTTCCCCAACCTGACAAACTGTGGCCTTTCTGTCAGGTAATCCGTGATCCAGGAGACAAAGGAAGAAACCACTCCCATCTCTATGAGCTTGTTTTTGAGTATGTTGGGTTGGATGGTATTAAATGCGCTTGAAAAGTCATTATATTTAAGATTATACTAAGGTACTAAGTCATAATCTTTGAAATACTAAGTCATTTTGAGATACAAACTCATTTTGAGACTTACAGTACAGGATCTTATTTTTTCCATCATACTGACAGAAATGGGCGTCTATAGAGAGAGAGATAGGGTGTGGGACATGCATGGAAACAGACGTTTCATTGAGGCATATGGAACACAAATCAAACAGATGTAAACAGATTCCAGTCTGCAGCAGCAGAACGGTAACATGAGGCTTCATAATCAAACAAAGTGTCTATCACTATGGCACTTCTGTAAATATACACACACTACCTCTTTTGTGCTCGTCCTAAGTAATCTTGCTTTCCCTCCGAGTCGGCACACAAACAGCCCGGGGCATGAGGCTGAACTTTAATGAGAACGGCCACTGTGAAATTCCTTCCCTGATAAGCCGTGTCTGATGTGAAGAGCTTATAAAGAGCCATATTGTTCTCTCTGTCTTTTAAAACAGTTTAGGTGATCGTGAGCGAGGTCTTCAAGCTGCAGCTTGTTTTACGGCTGGACCTGGCGCAGCCATGTGTGTTGTGCCATTGTCAATAATGTCGTGGCATCGATGAGTCCCATCCCCCTACTGCAGAGTGTCAGTTTTACCAGTTTATTTGAAATTTATTAACATCAAATTTGTCACGTGTCCAAATTGTACCAAATTCGACAATGCAGTGATTTGCCTAATTTGAAGTCAGAGTCAGACTGTAAGCTGCACTGGTGGAGCTCTGAGACAAATGTTCCCTGTTGTGGCAAAATTCACAGTAACTGGAGAAACGCTGCAGTAATAAAACGTTCAGACTTTGTTTCTGGGGATGTAATGATTTATCAGTCATTGGTTAACCATGATATGAGTACATGGTTAACCACAGTTGTAGATTTCATTACACTATAACATCATTCTCTGAGCCATTTTCTCTGAGCCCCTCATAATTCATTCATTTGGCAAAACTCCCAACACATTCTCACTCCAAAACACATTTTGCACCAGTTTACACTTGTTCCTAATTATGTGAATCACAGTTTTTCACAATTTTTCACACACTGAAATTGGAGCTTGACATGCAGTCAGTGAAATTTGAAACTCTTGTACCGAATCCCTAAAAACCAAGCAGGCAATATGGCAGCACAATTTCTTTTACTAAATCACAGGCAAAACACTATACCGTTCTCTATATAGGCACAACATTTAACATGATAGTAAAATGTCCTGTGTTCCTTTGAAAAGCAACACCAGTCACATTTGCAACATCCATGCCTTACAGTCATAAAGTAAACTCCTGCACAGTCTTGGCATGAAGCTGGAACATTACAAAATGCTCAGTGGTGTTTTTGCACTGATTGGTTGCATGTATGATCTGAAAGCGTCGCCTGATTTAGAGCAAAGAAAACCGTTTCGAGGTGAGTTTTGAGAAAAGGGTGGACGTTTCCAAGAAATGTGTCTTAGCAATTGTGAAAAACTGTCTAAATATTGTTGCACCCTACTCCTTTTGATCTCAGTCTTCTTCCTCTGTTCTTCAAACTGCTCCATTTCACCCCCCAAAAACAGCAACAGAGGTCACCTGAGGGCTCTTTTATGCTCTAACAGGTGATTTGAGTGTTTTGCCGCCTCCAAAATTCAACTGTCCAATCATAGCTTAGCAACTGTAACAGAGCTGGCAAGCTTTTCAGTTCTCCACATGTTGAAGGTCTGCAGGAGGCTCAGAGAAAAGCGATACTCGGCTTTTCGTGAGTCTGGACAGTGACGTCTTTTCTGTTGTCTCTCAAAAATGTGAAACACAAGATCACACGTGTGGTGAATGGATTAAACTCGACTTCATCTGCTCTAACATAAGCAGCAAACATTAGTATCCGGCTAAACTAAGACTAGCTTACTAGCTACAGTAACTTTACCCAGACAAACTTGTTAGATTTTACTGCATCTGCATTTGTTCTGTGGGGGTTTGAGGAGGAGGATGGGGGCTGATGCAGAATCAAAGTGGTGTCAACAACAATGCATCTTTCTCTGGCTCGCTGTCTCAGATCTAAGCAAGTTAGCTTAGCTTTTATCCCAGCTATCTTACGGGATTGTCGTGGTGACTTGTCTCAAGGTCTGCTACACTAATCCCTGCGCTTCCTTTCCCCACATTAATGAGTGGATTTCTGTCATCTATCATGTAGATATACCTGCTGTATTTCACCATCCGACCAGTATTTGCTGAGATGTAAGCTAGCTTTAGCCTCAGTCTTGTAGCATTAACATTACACCATGAGCACAGCTGTTAGCTAACTTTACATTTACATTTTCACAGGGTTCTTTTTCAAAACGTGTCAGATGGAAACATTAAAATGTCAGCTGAGACGAACTTCCTGGCCGAGTTAAGGAGTTAGCATTAGCTCACATCAGCCAGCTACACTTATAAAACCTGCTTGTGACTTATTTTACCCGACAAAATCCACTGTCGTCAGCTAGAAATGAGAAGCTGCTTCTCTAAGGAATCAAAGACCTCCTGTTTCAACAATTACCCCCACGTTCAATGTTAAATCTGCTACCCTTGTCGCTGTAAACTGTATAAATGCTGTGTGAGAATGTAAAGTTTGGCCGGTTTGTTTGGCACTTTTTGTATCGTATGCAACTTTAGCTTGCCCCTGCAATTTCAGTGCAAAAAGCACCTAAATATTGCAACATGCATCAGTGTTTTTTAAGAAAAGCTGGTGTGACATATTTGGATCAAAAAGCTTGAAACAGGGTCATTCCTGTAGTCTGCTTAGAGTGTTTATTTTGGGTCTTTTTACACTTGTCAACGTATGGAAGTTATTCTGTTTCTTTTTTTTGCTCCCATGTTGGCTGGCTACCTAAGGCTGGTGGATGCACACTGAACTTATGACGGGAAATAAATGAAATGAAATGGAGCTTATGTCAAACTGCCATAAATAAGCCAACAAGATGCAGCGGTGAAACAAGAATACATCAGACTGCCAATATGCCATCCAGCCTGAGTTATTAAGGCTGCAATCCTTTCTGGGGAAAAACCCAGTGGTTGCATAAAATGGGAGAGATAAGAGAATGCTTAAAAGCTGCTGTGTAACACACATAGTGGTCATGTGCCTGGTTCCCCATCCTTCCCTGGACAGGAACAGATTGCAAAAGGAGAGCATTAACAATTTATGAACCTCCAGAGAGTGACCTGGAGTTCAGCCATCACATTACAGTGCATCAGCATCAAACTGTCGTCTCTAAGTAAATCTCTGCCTGGCTCCGGTCAATAGTTGTTGACAGCATTAAGGCATTAATGGTGCCTGGCAATTCAGTGTCTGTTCACACTGTTGGCTCATTTGATCCACTCAGAGGGTAGAAGACCGAGGGAGCTGAGGGATCAGGAATGCTCTGGTTCAGGCGAGGTCACAGAATAATTATTAGACAGGTCTGTGAAACAAAGGTTTGTGCAACTCGACATGAATTCATACAAACTTGTCAAAATAATAATTCGAAAACAAAAGTTGGTGCGCAAAGTCCACTTCTTCGTGTGACTTGACATTTAGATTTAGGCTGATCATGTTGGTCACACACGTCAAAATCGGTTCTGCCTCACTCACTGCTGCGTTGTGTATGGAAAGTGAGTAGAAGAAAGTTCCACTGTCCCCCACAAAGGACATGGGGGTTAAAATGTGTATTTTAAATGCCTTAAATTTGACATAAACATATAAAATTGTAATATAATATAGTTAGGACTCTCATGAATAAAAGAACAACATACTTACGAAGGCCAGAACAATATACACTGCCTGGCCAAGAAAAACAGTCACTGCCTGGATTTAACTAATCAAATAGGTGAGATCCTTCGATTGGATAATTACTGCAGTGACTAATATGTTTTGGTTCACAACAAGTTATTTAACTCGAACTAATGCAGTGAGCAGCTTCTCATTTCTTACACAACCATGTCAGAAGACATATCCTGTACCTGGAAAAGATGATTCAGAAGGGTCAAATTATTGGACTGCATCAAGCAAAGAAAAGAACTAAGGAGACTGATGAATCTTCAAGGAAGACAAAAAAAATCTCGAATGATCGTGATCAAGATCACTTAAATGTTTGGTGAAATCAAAACGTGCAAAATCAACAGAACTCACGGCTCTGTTTAATAGTGAAACTAAGAGCATTTCCGCACACACAATGTGAAGAGAACTGAAAGGATTGGGACTAAACAGCTGTGTAGCCTCAAGAAAACCACTTATCAGTGAGGATAATCAGAAAAAAGGCTTTCATTTGCTAAGGAGCATAAAGATTGGACTCCGGAGCAATGGGAAAAGTTCATGTGGTCCGATGAGTCCAGATTCACCCTGTTCCAGTTGCTCAGGTCGAGGTTCAGCAACGTTACGTGTCCGAAAAATGAGGTCACCTACTGAGAATCTTTGGAATGTGCTGGAGAAGACTTTACACAGCAGTCCGACATCATCAGTACAATGTTGTGACATTGCATAGGCTTATCGAAACCATGCCAGGGCGTAATCAAAGCCAAGGGTAGTTCAACAAAATATTAGAGTGTGTGACTGTTTTTTGGGGGGCCAGGCAGTGTGTTTTAAAAAAAAAATCAATAATTTAAGTCCCTTACTGCCAAAAACATGAAATTCCTGCCATTTTGACATGACAGAAGATGTGCTGTGTTGGACACTGTACTCATTTACCCTAACAACCACCTCATGTGTACTTATTTTGGTTCAGTTATTTGTAAAATAAGCAAGAGAACGTGGTTCAGACAGGCAGGGCGACAACAAAGACCACTTATGTATTTATAGGACTTAGAATTTTTGTGCTACAGCCCCGGCTGAGGTTACCTCGACTCCCCCCACCCACCACCACAACACAACACACACAAAAACAAAAAACAACAAAAGATGATCATATTTTGTATCGTCTTTATTTGAAAAGAGGAAGTCTAACAGAAGCAAACAGGAACCCAGAACCAATACTTGCACCCTTAAACCACATAAATACATTAATAATTTATAGTTTGGTTCTGGGTTATTTCAAACAAGGCCTAAAAGTTATTTATTACTGACACTCAAAAACATAAAGCACATAATGGTATCTTGGGCAGTACATGGATTGTCAGTAGTGCTATGCCCTTTAAGGTAGACCTGTGTGCAATTTATATTGTGATCCCTTTAAGCCACAAGGGTACAAATAAATCCAGTCTTGTACTTCTGGTGTACCTTAAGTAAACAGCGCATACATGGACCTTCAAAAGGGGAACAAAAGTGTCTTTCAAGGGTACAATTAATTACACATTTAAAAAAAAAAAATCAGAATATTAACCCTTCAAACTCTTTCATTAATTGTAAACACTTAAACCTCAAGGATGGCAGAGGGGATGGAGTCGAACCCAGCTGAGCTACAGGCGCCCTGGACAAGTGTTTCAACAATTACCCTGTTAAGTAGCATGTCTTTGGACTGTGGGGGGAAACTGGATGAACCCACACGATCAAACATGTAAACTTTACACAGAAAGGCCGTACCCCAGCCAAAAAACTGACAGCGCTGGCTAACCACAGCATCACCACACCATTTTCATTTTCATATCACTATTACATGTTTGCCCAAACAGTTATTTCCCCTCACAGCACATTTCATCTTCTGGTTTCAGTTGACAGATATGAATCAACGTGACAGTCATACAGTGGTTGAACCAATATTTTACCACACAGCATTCACATATTGCAAGTCAAAACATACTTCATTTGCCAAATTAGGAGAATTCTCTGGCATCTGACCAGAGCTGCAGTGATTAATCGATTACTAATTGCCTATTAAATTAATCACAGACTATTTTGATACTTGATTAATTGTTTTGAGCCATAGAAAAATGTCCAAACCAGTTTCTCCAGTCCTCTATCACAGTAAAGTGGCAGGGAGAGAAACTACATTTCAAAGCACACAGATTCAGTGAGAAGCTACAAAAGTACTGAGAGCTGAACAAAGAAACGTCACCTTTGTTTTTAGGAAACTGTGATCAACATTTTTCGCCATTTTCTGGCATTTTATTGAGTTAGTTGCAGCCCTGTTGTATAGGGTTGCAACTAAGAATTATTCCTTTGATCCATTTTCTCAATTAATTGATTATTTGTTTGGTCTGATAAAATGTTTCATAAAATGAAAAATGTTGATCACTTTTTCCCCAAAGACCAGGGTGACGTCCTCAGGACTATTGTTTTGTCTACAACCTAAAGACACACAGTTCATAGACCACTAAATAAACCAGAAAATATATTATTAGCATTAACACTTTCCCCTGACATTAACATTAAAAAGAAATGGTCCATATATGTGCCCTTTAGTGCTTTGGAATAGAGATGAACCCTTTTGGCCCCAAAGAGGTACATTTAATGACCCTGAGGTAGAAAAATTAGCCTGACTGTAGATCATACCTTTGGGGACAGAAATGGACCTCTACAGTACCCTTATTTCTGAGAGTAGTCACAATCAGCGTATCTTCATTTCTAACCATTGCAAACATCCCTCGCCATTTTAGTTAGGCCTTGGGGGTTGCCCATTGACTTGATCACGAATGACAGATGTCATCTCTTCCTCTGTCCCGTCTCTGTCCTGTCTTCCACCAGCGGTTGCACATCTGGGGATCTGAGCCATAAAAAGAGAAAGATGGCTGCAACAATCAATAACACCACATTTAGTGTGATGCTGATGATGGTCCCAGGTCCCATTGCACTCTCCTCAGGGGCTCCCGGTGTCGGCTACGGAGGGGGACAAGACACAATGGAGACTGCATTTAGTTTAATTCAGACAGATGCTGACATTTTAACATTCCCTCTTTGCGCAGAGATACATTTATTTAGAGTGACCATATTGCACTGTGAACAACATACACGTCCTCTAACAACACAAACCGATTTAAGAAATTTTGGATAAATTAGTCGGATGCAGTCAGACTAGAATTTGACGTTGCACATTGGTATTTTTGCCTTCTGTTGGGACGTATGTAACAAAGGCATGGGATGAAAGTGATGTTAAGATAATTCCACCACAAAACAAATAAGGACTTTATATATTCTGGCATATAACTCTCAGTATTGCCTCAGTTAGTCTGTCAAGAAAAAAAATGCAGTGTCATTCTCAGATCAGTTTATCATTTTAAATGTTACAACTGACCCTTTGCTAAGCTTCACCTCAAATAGCAACTGTCCAATCATAGCTTAAGCCAGTGTTTCCCCAACCCTGGTCCCTCAGGGACCTCTGTCCTGCATGTTTTAGACGTTTCCCTGCTCCAACACACCTGATTCAAATGATCGGGGTCATTATCAGGCTTCTGCAGAGGCTTGATGACGAGGGGACCAGGGTTGGGAGACACTGGCTTAAGCAACCATAACCAGAGCTGACTAGCTTCTCATTTCATTATAAACACTTTTGCTCTCTCTGTCTCTCCGCCACTTACTCACTCAAGCAGACAGGCAGACAGGCAGACAGACAGACACACACGCGCACACACCCCCTGCACAGAGTGAATACACAGTGGCTTACACACACTACAGTAGATATGACTGCACAGAAGCATTTATTGCGGTTTCTAAAACTCAAAGATTCAAGTTTATCTAAATAAGTAAACATTACTAGCTGGTAAAACTTTTTTTTTTTTTTAAACTTAGGAGTTTGAGTTGGGCTCAAAACTTAACCCAAAAATGAAAATTCAGTCATTATCTACTCACCGTCATGCCAATTGAAGGTTGGGTTTATTTTGTTAGTCAGCAAAACACTGCTGGAGGAAAGCAGCTTTGTAGAATCTCCCAAATAATGTAAGTGAATGGTGACCAATTTTCAAGTGGGAAAAGAAAACAAAAACAAAAAAAAACGTCACAACACACACTCACACCCAGAAGAAAAAAAAATCTCTTTTTGTCCCTTTTATCAGTAAATTTCTACATCATCAATGTGGCCACATTTTTAACTCCACATACATTAAATTAACATCATTGCATTCAAGCTGCTCGTTGTGTTTCAGTCCATGAGGTTGGGAGATTCTGCAGGACTGTTTTCCTGTGAAAATCCAGCAGTGTTTTGTGGACTAAAAAACTCAAACCGACCTTCAATCTGCATGAGGGTGAGTAGATAATGACTGAATTTTCATTTTCTGGGTCAACTATCCCTTTATAACTGAACTATTGAAGTAAGTTGCCTTGAAATTTTGAATTTTATGCACTTTTTAAATAGTTTTTACAGTATAGGACATTTTGGCCTACTTCAAAAGTGAGACACAGTAAGTCCATTTAGGCAGGATTAACGGGTTCTCATTTGTTCCTCTCATCAGTAAAATACACATTTTAAATACTTTATGAAGCTGTACTGCAGACAATTTCTTAGTTTTTTAAGTCTCACATACTATTAACCCCCCACCCTCCCCCAACCCCACCCCCTTCAGTCTCTGCTCACACTTTTACATTTTAAAAGTCACAATATTAAAAGATCTATAGCATGCATTTTGTTTTTTAAAGTTTAGATTTTTACTCACAGATCCTTTAGGCGGTCCTGAGGAAATGTTCTGATGCGGGTCGTTCTTGTGGACCGTCAGCCTCACAGGACCTGGACTGCCCCTCCTTTCTTCTTCCTCCATGATATGACAAATGAATTCCCCCTGGTCCTCCAGCTGAACCCGCTCCAAAGTCAACGACAGGTCTCCCGTCAGGTACCAGTCTGGTGCTACTGACGCTCTTTCAAACCCTGGCCCGCGGCTGATGCGCCCTGTGGAGGGGTCCTGCTCCAACACGAGCGATGCGTTTAATGTCCATTTTATCTTCTCGATGGGCACCTCGGCAGTGAGGAAAAAACAGGGGAGTTTGGCTGTTTGTCCTTCAGTCACAGGTACGTCTAACGGGGTGATAACCTTTAGCAGGATGCCGTCAATGCGGTTGCCGTCGCAGGTGAACTCGTACAACCCTGCGTCGTTGAACTTGACGCTTCTGAAGATGAGAGAAGACGGTGAGTGGTGCGCAATCCGCTCTTTGTAACCTTCCTCATGCGTCCAGAAGCCGCCAACAAGTTTTGCCACAGGCTGAAACCTGTCCACTTCAGTAGTCTTCAGCACACGGACCAGCTTCATGTCACCATCTCTGCACGTTTCATTCGTCGCAAACGTGAAGGAGTCTCCCAAGTTTGTTAATGCTCCCAAAATGCGCCCGACAGCAACACAGGTAAGTACAAGGATCGCATGAAGCCGTGTCAGCGCCATACTGTCCGTCCTAAACGAGGTCTTGCAAAGACGTCTGATTGCGTTTTGGCTTAGAACAGGACAGAGACCTGCTCCTCCTCCTGCTGCTGCTGCTGCTGCTCTGTGCAGCTTCTGCTTCTGTCCTTCCCCCTGGCGCACAGGGCTATTTATTCCCTGCTCATTGTGTGCAGTGGATGTGAAGCAACAAACAAACGAGTGCCCTCTGGTGAAAAATTCTACGCCAGGATCTAATTACAAATGATTCAGATGTCAGCACCACTGTAATGTCTCCTTCTCTCTGTCTCTACTGTTACTGAATTTAGTAAAACTATCAGAATTTCTTTTAGTGCCCTGCATATACAGCATTAACTGAATCAAAGTGTAAAGATTCACACATTACATTGTCTTATATTGCATCATATCGTATCGTGACAGAGCTGAATCGTATCAAACAGAATCGCTGGCCATTTAAAAAGGTCTAAGATATATCGTATCGTTGAACATGTATCGAGATACGAATCAAACTTGGTGAGATACACACCCTGATACCAATTGCAGCAAGTTCTGCAGATAGACACATCATTCATTTTTCTTAAATAGATCATATTCGTCTCATTGTCTCTATTACTTTTCATGTTGATATCTCTTCCAGGGCTAGAAGTTGATTTATGCTTTTTTCCCCTCAATGAGCATGCCTCAGTGATCAGATCTCAAAACTTCCTCTCATATTTGCCACATAGTCCCACAATGTTTCCCTCTGCAGACATTATTTTATACTTCAAACGTCAGGAAAAGTCATCTTCTCTGTCTGATACTGAACTTTTGGGATAAACTGGTCTCAGTTTTTTTATTCCTAGATACAACAGTGGTAATGTGATTACTTTCAGGCGTGCTTCCATTTGAGATACAGTGGGTTAATATGACTTTTATATTTTCAGTGTTTCAACTGCAGCCCACCAAGGCGGCAGTGGTACCACTCAGTTCACAAAATCTGATATTACAGTCTTGTCCTTACTGGTAAAATATATCAATTGTATTGCACACACGTATGTTTTTCCACATCAAATGAGTCGTGTATTTCAAGTAGTTTGTAAATTATTAAGAAAAACCCCCGGTCTCCCCCATCTTAAAATATTGAATCAGTGTCTTCAAATAATGAGAAAGTTTCTGAATACAATCACTTAGTATCTCAAAATAATGACTTGATATCTTAAAATAGAAAGTTTGAGAAAGTTTCTGATTATTTGTGGGTGGATTAAGATCATTAAGATCTGGAGCTACTGGCACAGTGGTCAGTTTTCACCTCCTGGCATTAAGCATCATGTAGTCTAATTAAAGCTTTTTCAGGAAAAGAAACTTTTATCCCTCTCATGGCTTTGCTAAAGCAAATGAAAGAGGGACAAAGTGATAACCCTCGTCATTTTGTTCACTGGGGCTAAGTGAATTAATTTTGCTCAAAACAAAAATAATTCAACATTTTTATTGTCCAAACTGGGAGTGTGGGAGGAAACTGGTGCTCCTGGAACAAACACAGGCCCGTTCAGGGACAATTTCCCTTAAATAACATGTTACTATAAAAATCCAATGAGTTACTTTTGTTTTTTTTGTTTTTTTTGTTTTTTTAATATATGTTGAACTTTTTTCATTGACAAGCAAAAATTCTGAAAAGTTATACTGAGGCTCGATTTATTTTTAGTTGAACGTCAAATAAAAACTATTATGTGCATTGAAAACAAAAATACTTGTTATGTTTTATGATAACTTTTTTGTCTAAACGCTGTACTGTTGTATTGAAATGTTGTATTTGAGTCATCTCACTCATTCATTTTAACAGAAGCCCTTGTGTTGCTGGTTCACATCACTGATCACATTCTGCCACCTACTGGTGCTGCTCTCAGACCACAACTCGATTACAGCATCAGTCTTTTCACTGTGAGTATTTACACTCATCTATGAGACTAACATACTCTGTATGCACTGTCTTATCTTAAAGGGACTGTATTTAGAAGACTATGGAAACACATTTCTGCCAGTAAAAGATAAAGACAATAATGACTTTTAAACCCACAATATCGACTCTTTGTCACAATTGTGAATTTTTATCTAATAACTTTGATCTTTTTCTTTCATAATTCTGACTTTTTATCCCATAATTTTGACTCTCTCTCATACATAATTATGACTGGTTTTGATTGTTTATTTCAGAATTATCACGTTTTATCTCATAAATGTGACACTTGTCATAATTAGGACTGTTTATTTCATAATTTAGACTATTATACAACTATGACTTTCAAACCCATAATTTTGGCTCTCTCATACATGACTTTTTATGCCATAATTTTGACTTTTTGTCAAAATAATGACTTTTTAGCTTATAATTACTTCCTCATAACTTTGCAGCTCATAATTATGACTTTTTTTCCCCTCATAGTTATAACTTGACTCATAGTTTTGACTTTCTATCTCATAATTTTGATTTACCACAGGGATTTTTTTTTCACAGAAGGCAGGGAAGGTCTAATAACGGTATTTTTTTTTTGTTTTTTTCTGAGCTCCATTATAATAAATATAGGATTTGAATATGTGATTGTCATAATGACAATAAACCTTAAACTACCGCGTAAAATTTGAAACAAAATATGACATTCTGAGTCACAACAGAGCACATCATCTGTGTTGGAAGTCAACAAACAGGAAATCCACGTCAACTGAGATTATATATAGTAGAGGCTATAAAAGTAGAGCTAATTTAGATTTTGATTAGATTCACTCCACAGGAACACAGACAGAAAAACAGGGAAACTTACACTTCTAGGTAGACGGAGGGAAAAGCTGAACAGCCACAGGTACACGCAGACAGAAACCAGGAACCCTGAGGACAGGGACAGAAGGCTGTGGTGGTCTTCTGGGATACAGACGAGGCAGGTGAACCAGGGACAGGCAGGGTAGGAAATAGGGAATCAGCCCGGGAATGAATGCTGGAAAGTCTTGCATGGAGATACTGAGGAACAATGTAGCAGTTAGTGACTGGGCAGCAGGGGTTTGAACACCTGCCAGATTACTGCTGAGCTGCAGCTGTGTGCACAGCTGAGGGAGTTGGACTGATGAGGTGGGAGTGGCTGGCAAGGAGAGTGGAGCAGAGGCGGGGTGAATGGAGAAGTACTGGGAGAACTGGAGAACTTGGTTAGACGAGCATGCAGAGCGTGACAGAACTACTTAGTTGGATTTAGGCAAACAAAACTACTTGGTTAGACCACAAAACAAAATTACTTGATAAGGTTTAGGAAACAAAACTGCTTAGTTAGCTACAAAACAAAACTACATTGTTAGGTTCTGGGCAGCAAAACTTGTATCATGAGTTGCATCGTTGTGTTGTCACCTTAGAATGAGCCATCATCCTACAGAGAGACCATGTTGAACCACCTTGTTTCTACAAAAGCCCATAACAGACAAACCAAACATGGCTCTAGAAAGGGCCTTTAGAGTTTTTCATGAGTTTCACACCCACACCCAAACGTAGGCTCTCCTACACGCTTGGAAGGGAAAAGTGAGAAAAGGCATTTGCAATCTGCAAGCTCACCACTAGATGCCACTAATTTCTACACACTGGTCCTTTAAGTTGACTGTACTCACCAATGAGGGCGAGGTAGCCACTCCTCTCCTGATCTGACTCTCCAGTTTGGGAATGTGTAATATCCTCCTCCTCATGTTTAATGTGGAGAGTTGCATTGCTCATTTCCTTGAATGGTAACACAGTGTTTCCCACAGACCAGGTAGCAGTTTGTGGTGCTCCACTGACACCGGTGGGGGAATCGAGTGTCACAGTGTCGTGGCGGTCGGTGGAGTCAGTCATCAGGTGTATGCAGAGTGTATGCAGCGGGCGGCGTTCAACACTTTCTGAAGCTGCCATATGAAAAAACCTGTATCCATTGTTCTTCAGAGTCACCTGCTGAGACCACTATAAAGCTACAGCATTTGGAATTATTCAGCTCAATCTTACTTCTTTAAAAGTAAGTTCTTTAAAGCTACAGTTGGTAACAATTATTCAGTCATATTTGCTGGAACTGTCACTATATTCTGATAGTCGGACATTAAATGGGTAATTTAGGACAAAATCCAACTCCTCTGGCTCCACCTACAGCCTGTAATCGTATTTGCCGAAATCCACCGCGACCGAAGATTCTCCACCAGTCAGGTGGAGGGAGCAGAAGGAGCAGCCAATCACCGCTCCTACACGTCGTAGTAAACTGACAAAGTGAAAGTAAAGTCCGCGACTTGGTCGGACATTTCAAGATGATACACACCATCAGCTCCCTCTTTCACCTCTGTCAACCCCCCTCCTTCCCTCCACACACGCAGACACACACAAGAAGAGTGTGTTTCATGGTGAGAGAGATGTGAGATCGTTTTGGAGTCTCCGGTTGCTATGGAAACGGTACGTCGTCTGTGGGTGCGTTTATGGCTACTTTGTGTGCATGCGCCTGCACGTGTGTGTGTCTGTGTGTGTCTGTGTGTGTGTGGGGTTCTTGGCAGAGGTTCATAAAGAGACCTGATGGAGTATTGTCTTGAAATTTCCGACCAAGTCGCGGAGTTTACTTTCACTTTCATCAACTTACCAACTGGAGCTTTAAGAGAAGACAACTAAAAACATTTTTTACCAGAACCCTGCCTGGTTTCATTCCTCACCCCAACTAGTTTCAATCTTTAGATTCTGTGACAGGAATGATTTGCACAAAACAACTTCAGCTGGAGGCTCCAGCTGAAGTTGTTTTGTTACTGTAGAATATATATTTTTAATCTCAGGATAACCCTTGGGATGTACCTTGTTCTTCGGGTTTCCCAAACAGGTCCCAACAACACTTACAAATGGAGAACAGAACAGTAGCCTACAGTACAAGACCAAAAAAACAATAACAAAACAGCAAACAGCCACAGACAAATCAGAATTAAAATACTTTACCCACTCTTGTTTTGTTTTTTTTAAATTTAAAGTTTCCACTTATCTGTTTCCACCTCACCTGTTGTTTCAGCAGCTGCCTGTCTTACAGGAGCATTTTGTCTGCTGTCTTCCTCTATTTCTCCCTGTGCAGCACTGTTTGATGCCTATAGAACATTTGAAATAAATTAACGTTTACTAGCCACAGCCATTTGACTGTTCAACTTTGTTTCAGACCGATACCTCCTCATGCTGCTCCTTGTCCTCTTGACGAGGCCGTTTTTGCCGTGAAAAAAATCTTTCGATGCTCATCTCATCTGGATTAAGGCAGCAAACATTCAGAAAAAGTACTGATAACAACAATAATAATATTAATAATAACAACTTTAAAAAAGTGGTCTATTCTTTTTGATTTGACTGTGGGCATAGTAGTCTATCTCAAATATAACCGCATCTCATTTTACGTAATCTGTGTTACCAACACTGTCTATGCTGATTTCATTTCATATCATTACCTTTTCTTAGTTAACAATAATTTAGAGCAGGCGTATTTAAACAAAGTATATCTAACCTTTCGTAAACTCCAGACCGTCGCCGACCTGCTCTGTGCCAGTGCCAAAATAATCCACTGCGGCGGGTTTTCCTGTGATTGGTGCGTGCAGAGGAGGAGTGTGCCAATCAGATGAGTGTGTGTGCATGCAGCAGTGATGCGCTGGTTGATTTTCCCGCGCACCGCTGGCGTATGCGCGATTGTCTGTGTGTGTCCGTGTGTGGTCCGAGAATGACAGAGAAAGAGCGCTATGCGGAGATAAATGAACGGAACGATATTACGTTGAGAGCATAGACTGTAGAGGGGGAAAAAAAAAGACAGAATCAGTCTGTGGCGGTGCGCCACAGAATGGTCTATGTATGGGAAACACTGGGTAACATCCCATGTCTGATTCCTTGTACTGCGGTTTGGAACGGTCCCTCCTGTGTCGGTAAATGTGCACCAGGGTCGTATTGGTTCTCCGTCACGTTGAGTGAGGGTCTCCTGTTGCGTGGCATGATTACCTCCAGTCCAGCTATTACTCCTCCTGTGAAAAGAGACTTTGCATTAACAACAACTGTGACGACATAGAACACTTTCAGTGAAAATCACATATCACGATATTTTTGACCGAAGACCTCGATAACGATATTTATTGATATTGTGAGATATTGTAATGATGACTGTTGGTGCCTCTCACAAAATATTAACCCCATGACATTTTTGATATTCATTAGTAATGTTGATATTATGACTAAATGGGTAACGGCAAACCAGGAAAAGAAAACACTTATCTGTATCACGATATAACGATATCCAAGACAATATCTAGTCTCATATCACTGTATTGATATTTAATGATATATTGCCCAGTGGAACAGTGTGCATTAAACATTTCCTTATAAAGATAACTAAATAACCTGTTCATTTCTTTCTTTAGTACCACTTCCATATACCTTGTTCTTTATTGCTTAATCCAATGCTAATATAAACATTTGAATATGTTTATAATTGTCATAATGACAGTAAACCTTGAATTAACAGGCAAAATATGACAGTCTAAGACACAACAGGACAGGAAATGCATGTCAGTTGAGACTTCTCTTAAAGACTCTGTTTTCTGGCTATAGAAGCAAAATTAATTTAGACTTACCTCTAGTCCCAGTAAGCAAAATGATGTGTATTATCAGTTTGTCCCTCATTGATTTGCTGGATGATGTTTAATGTCAGGATGTGAAAACTGACCACAGTGCCTTTAGCTCCAGCTCTTAATCCGCCCACTCCACTGAGTCAGCTGGGTTCCTGGAATGGGAGTGTAAGGGGTTGACAATAAGTTTTTTGTAACGTTATTGGTCAAATATGCAGTATTGAGCAAAGACTGGGAATAATTCACTGCCCTTGCACACAAGTCCGTCAGTGCAGACTGCATGCGTGAACAGTGGCCAATGAGGGCAGGCCCTAGGATTTTGGCAGCCCTTAAGAGGATTTTGTGTGGGGCCTCAAACCACTCCCAGCTCCAGTTTTGCGCAAGAACATGCGAAAAGAGCTCCGTTCATTGGTGAATGGTGAAATGAATGAGTGAAGTTAAGCCTGCAGGCTGTAGAGTCTGTTAACAGTGAGAAACACACAGACAGATCTGAATTATACTCCCATCTCCAAACAACCCATAATCTCAAAATAATATATATATCAAAATAATGAGAAACAATTTCAAAATTACTTATTAAGTCATTATTTTAAGATGTTAAGTGATTATTTTCAGATACAAATTCGATATCTTTAAGACGGCCTCGAGGGAGGGCAGAAGTGGAGCCGGACACTTCAGGTGGACAGCCCTGGGGGCAGGACAGAGGAGCGAAAGATGCAGGCTGAAGCCCCACCAGGACTGAAGACGCAGGCTGCGGCCCAACCAGGACTGGAGATGGAGATGAAAGGAAGCTAACAGGCAGACAACGAGCCAACACAGGTGCTGGAGCTGACAGGAGGCGAGCAGGCTGCACTGACAGCTTGCAACCAGCAGACTTGATGCCAGCAGACCAAGGTGAGGGTTGGTGATTAGCATGCTGGAATGCACGCTGGGTCCAGGCCATGACTAGCTGCTGAACCTGGACGGTTAGTGCAGCCAGCACCTGCTCACGGGCGGCTGACGACTGTCTAGCCTCCAAACGGGCAGTGGAAATCAAAGTTTCATGCTGCTGGAGGACGCTCTGCGCTGGGTCCACGTCTTCATTTGAGCGGAACCAGGCAGCAGGAGAGTTCAGAAAGAGTGAAGCACACTCAAACACAGCAAGGTTCAAAGTGTGCAATGATACTGTAATGGGGGCAGGGCAGGAGGCATAACAGTCCAAGCAAACAGTCCAGCAGGGAGCAGACAGAAGGTGACTCAAGACCGGGTAGGGAGTCGGGGATCCAGTGGAGAGGTGGGAAAGGAAAATAGGGAAACTCACGCTGTAATGTAGTCGGAGGGAAACAGCCACGGGGACAGGCAGACAGAAACCAGGAAGGCAGAAGGTGCACACTAATTAATGATACAATTGATATATTTTCACCAATAAGAACAATCACTGCCCTGCTACATGTTAGTTTTAAGATTGATTGATTAATTGATTGGCTCTTTTATTGTTCTACAATTCCCTAAATGCTCTTGCTTCCAACTACCTGCCTTGTTTTAAGATATGTGCCCACTACAGCCCCTCGGTCCCCTGGCAGTTGTCTCCTGGTTGTTCCTAGAATTCGGTGAAGCCGCCTTTACCCTCGATGGCCTCAGCCAGTGGAACAACCTGCCGGAGAACCTGAGGGGAGCAGAGACAAAACTTAAAATATGCCTTTTTAGGCTGGTTGATTTTTAATGAGTTTTATTTTGTTAATTTAATGATTTTGTTCAAATGTTTTTATTTAAATGTTTCTTTTTACCTGCTTTTAGGTTAAGCACTTGGAGTTGCACTTGATGTATGACTTATGCAAAATAAATAAGTTTGATTGATTTCTGTCATGTTCTGCCAATAAATCCCCATTAATCTGACTAGACCTTTAATTGTCTTTTTACAATATGCAAATGCTCACGGATAAACTGAGCTTGTTCTTTGAATTTTGAAAATAGACGTGCTGCTTCATGGTAAATCAACTTTATTATTATACATGGACAAAAAACCAGGTTATACAGGAATATTTAACAGTTGTATTTCACATCGATAAATATTCTGACTCATGCACACCACCTTGATATGACTATCCACAGTTTGAATCTGCATTTTGTGCAGACTATCCTAAAATAATTTGAAATTCTTAATAACATAAAATGTTCAGCTTATGGACAACTATCATTCATTAATTGTATTTTTGCATAAAATAACACACACCTCTGAGGTGATGTTGCGCTCAGCTCAGCTGAACAGATAACTGAAAACCTGTGCAGTTTAGCTGGATTTTAGATTTTTCGCTTGCTTCCTGATGGATTCTGAAGGCTAAACTTGACCTGACAGCTCATATTACATCAGTTCTCCCACCATCCCAATGGAAACCAACGCACCAATAAATAAATAAAATAAACCTTAAATACAATGGTAACAATTATGTACATATGTGTTTATTTGTATCTCAGCATTTATTAATGATGTTAATTTTTTAAACTCAGTGAATTATATGAACTTAATTATTTCTTGATTTATTTCCCACCGTAAGTTATCATATCAACCTAAAACCTAATATTAAACATAATGAAACTACTCTCAATGATCATACAGTCTTCTCTGGTGCCTTGGAAGGCTGATTGATTGATTTTTTCATAATTAGAAGATGCTGTCAACCTGCTGGCAAAGAGCTGGTGAAGTAGGGAGCTCTTATTTTGAAGGAATTACAGTGGAAAAATAATCGACAGAACAACAATACAAAGAAAGTGCACAACTATTATACAATTCATTAAAAAATAACTATATGAAGTAGTTTAAGTAATGAAGTCAAAATAAAAATAAGGATCGTGTCAGGTTCTGCACCAAGCAAAGTTGCTGAAAACGACTATGTGATATTGACACGTTAGCTTATACTGACATCTAGAGGCTGGAGGCCTTCAGTGCACGGATAACAAAATCAGGAATGAATTCTGGGACGTGTAGTTTATAGACACATCTAAACACTGATCTTTACCACTTTGCATTACTCTTTAAAATAAATATGAGTTTGTTTTAATTTGTCTTATTTTGTGTTGTTATTCATGCTGCAGGTTTTCCATTACAGGTACATTTTTTCCATTTGAGTCACTTTAAGGTTTTAAGGTGTTTTTTTTTAAAGTCATGATTAAACATAACAATTTGAGAACCAGCAGGACCCCTCTCAGTCAAAAGTCTCATCTCCACATCTCTTGAACTTGTTCCACCGGCGGGTCCAGAAGACACTTTTGATCTGCAGGATCTCAGCGTCCAACCGCACCAGAGGCTTAAAGTGCAGCAACGACAAACACCACAGCTGCTGTTATCCCGACAATGGTGCAAGTTCCCATCTGTTTCTGTGTCACTACAGCAGCGGGGGGACAGAGGAATACAGCTGAATTCAGGCCTGACTGGACAACAAGACACTGAAATATTACACTGATTGCAAATGTAACAACACATCACATATTACTGACCTTTTGAAATGCTGGTGCATGAAAGTACTTTCACAAAGTTGAGAGTTTTGCAGCTGCTGTGGTTGAGTTTCTAGTGTGTTGCAAAGGGCTTGACATCATGCAACTCAACTGCCGGAACTATGCCCCAAGTATCAGTCGACATCGTGAATGTGCCCTTTAATACATGCAGCATGCAAACTACGCTTTCAGTTCTGAGTCTATGATTGGCGAGCGTTTGCCATGTTAGGTGGTTACTTGGGAAGTATTCTATCCGTGCAAACCGGCAGCTGATGACCGCCATAGATGGATTGACGCACTGCTGCCACAATTACTACAAGTAGTATAAGTAGTATAGTTTGTATTAAAACAAAACTATCAGTGGTAGTTCTTTATAGAACTTTATAGAACTCTGAAAGTTTTACCAGATATAACAAGGGTTCTCCTATGGGGACAAGCCAAATAACCCTCTATGATTCTTCTAGTTAGCACCTTTATTTCTAAGAGTGTAATGCATGTGAGTTTTGAGAAGAGATCTGAACTGTTTCTGACCTTCATCCTCACAGCAGAAAGCATCTTTCTCTGTTGATCTGTGATGTAGGAGAGGAAGTAGTCACCTTCGTCCTCTGGTTTAACCTCATCCAGTGTCAACGTCAAGTCTCCATGTGACTTCCAGTCAGATGATACGAATACTCTTCCCCAAACCCTGAGCCCATATCTGATCATCCCAGAGGAAAGGTCCAGCTCAAACACAGGTTTTCTGTCTTTTTCCAACCTATACTTTGCTTCTTCTCTTGCAGTAACTAGTGGAATGGAAATCTGACAGTTCCTCCCTCAATCACAGACACTTGGGAGGCTTCAAGGACATTCAGCTGGATACTTGTGTCACCTTCACCGCCACAGGTTAACTCGTACAAACCGTTATCATTCATGTTTGCGCTGTCCAAGATCACAGAATTGTTACGACTCATCCTATACAGGTACCCTGGTCCTGGTTCCCAAACACCATCCCAATAAGCCACCAGCCACCTCCAGCCATTGTTCAGCCGGTGTACAAGTCTGGCTCTTCTTTTCTTGCAAGTTGCAGTTGCTGAAAACTCAACAGGATCTCCCAGAATTTTATCAATACAAAAAATGTGATCGATAACACACAAGAGAACGAGCAATCGAAGCCCCGACATTGTCTTCTCTGCCTTGTCTGTCTCCTATTAATGGAGAGACTCTTGTGCACGTTGTTGGGAAGCAACTGGTGTAACATGTGGACAAACAGGTCCTGTTCTCTCTGCAGCAGGTGTGTGCATGTTATCATGTTACAACCTGCAGACGCTAGTGATTTGTTATGGCTGAGCAGAATTACACACAAGCAAAAGTTAAGTAAAAATGTATGAAAACTGGAAGGGACCTATGTTTTGATTATACGCCCATCTCCAAACGGCTGTTTCTATGGAAGAAAAAAAGATCCTGTAAGTCATTATAATGACAAACTTTTTCCAAATAGTGTCTTGGAGTCTCAAAATAATGAGAAATATTTCAAAAATGACTTAATAAGACATTGTTTTAAGATATTAAGTGATCATTTTGAGATAAAAACTCAATATCTTTAAGATCTGGCCTCGGGGGAGGGCAGAAGTGGAATTGGACCCTTCAGGTGGACAGCCTGGGGGCAGGACAGAGGAGTGAAAGATGCAGGCTGCGGCCTCACCAGGCCTGAAGATGTTTGTGTCATTTGAGTCACTTTAAGGTTTTAAGGTATTTTTTGTAAAGTTCATGATTAAACTATGACAATTTGAGAACCAGCAGGACCCCTCTCAGTCAAAAGTCTCATCTCCACATCTCTTGAACTTCTTCCACCAGCAGGTCCAGAAGACATTTTTGATCTGCAGGATCTCAGCGTCCAACCGCACCAGAGGCTTAAAGGTGCGACAACGACAAACACCACAGCTGCTGTTATCCCGACGATGGTGCAAGTTCCCTTTCTGTTTCTGTGTCAGCTGAGGGGGGGGGGGGGCTGGTTGGGGGCAGAAGAACATTACAGCTAAATTCAGGCCTGGGCTGGAGAACAAGACACTGAAATATAACACTGATTTGCAAATGTAAACTAAATTAAAATATTACTGACCTTTTGAAATGCTTGGTGGCAATGAAAGTAACTTTCATCAAAGTTGAGAGTTTTTGCCAGCTGCTGTGGTTGAGTTTTCTAGTGGTTGTTGCAAAGGGCTTGACATCATGAAAACTCAAACTCTGGATAACTTATGCCCCAGAAACTGATTGTGCCCTTTAAATACATGCAGATGCACAATACGCTTTTCAGTTCTGAAGCTATGATTGTGCGAGCGTTTGCCATGTTAGGGGATTTTTGGGAATATCTATCCGTGCAAACCCAGCTGATGACCGCCATAGATGTTGTACCGCACTTGCTGCCCACAATTACATACAAGTGTATAAGTAGTATAGTTTGTATTAAAACAAAACTATCAGTGTGGTTCTTTTAGAACTTTAATAGAACTTGAAAGTTTTACCAGATATAACAAGGGTTCTCCTATGGGGACAAGCCAAATAACCTCTAGATTTTAGTTAGCCCTTTATTTCTAAGAGTGTAATTCATGTGAGTTTTGAGAAGAGAATCTGAACTGTTTCTGACCTTCATCCTCACAGCAGAAAGCATCTTTCTCTGTTGATCTGTGATGTAGGAGAGGAAGTAGTCACCTTCGTCCTCTGGTTTAACCTCATTCAGTGTCAACGTCAAGTCTCCTGTGACTTCCAATCAGATGATAAACGATATTCTTCCCAAACCCGAGCCCATATCTGATCATCCCAGAGGAAAGGTCCAGCTCAAACACAGGTTTTCTGTCTTTTTCCAACCTATACTTGCTTCTTCTCTCGCAGTAACGTAGTGGAATGGAAATCTGACAGTTCCTCCCTCAATCACAGACACTTGGGAGGCTTCAAGGACATTCAGCTGGATACTTGTGTTACCTTCACCGCCACAGGTTAACTCGTACAAACCGTTATCATTCATGTTTGCGCTGTCCCAAGATCACAGAATTGTTACGAGTCATCCTAATACAGGTACCCTGGTCCTGGTTCCCAAACACCATCCCAATAAGCCACCAGCCACCTCCAGCCATTGTTCAGCCGGTGTACAAGTCTGGCTCTTCTTTTCTTGCAAGTAGCAGTTGCTGAAAACTCAACAGGATCTCCCAGAATTTTATCAATACAAAAAATGTGATCGATAACACACAAGAGAACGAGCAATCGGAAGCCCCGCCATTGTTTTCTCTGCCTCGTTGTTGGGAAGCAACTGGTGTAACATGTGGACAAACAGGTCCTGCTGTCTCTGCAGCAGGCGTGTGCATGTTATCATGTTACAACCTGCCGACACTAGTGATTTGTTATGGCTGAGCAAAATTACATACAAGCAAAAGTTAAGTAAAAATGTATGAAAACTGAAGGGAGGTATGTTTGGCTCATTGGAAGAGACACCAGGAGGGCACATTGTCAAGTTTTCTTCTCTGGAAGGGCACTCTAGAGGGCACTTTAACAAGTTTTCAACCCTCTGCAGAAGGCTGATAATGACCTGATCATTTGAATCAGGTGTGTTGGAGGAAGGCTACATGTAAAACATGGATTGAGAGACACTGCCCTAGGGCACTAAATCTAATTCATCCTCAGCATTCCACCATGAACAAAATATTTAATTTTTATGATTTATTAGTTAAAAACTAAACCCAACCCTAAATCAGCATGAGGGTGAGTAGACAAGGATTGAATTTTCATTTTTGGGTGAACTATCCCTTTAAGTAAGGGATAATGTACAGTGAGCAGGTCGTTATTGTGAAATAAATCCAGACGGGATGATGCAGGAACCTGACACAAAGCTGAGGGGTCTTGAATCACCCTGAAGAGGTTTATTTCACAATAATGACCTGCTCAATGTACATTATCCCTTACTTAAAGGGATAGTTCACCCAAAATATATCCCCCCAAAATATTTTGTGTCACGAAATGTCAATTTTAAAATGATTTCATGGCTTTATTTCACAATGGTGACCAGCTGACTGCACACTATCTTACTTATCATATGATTACTTATCCCAAAAAAAATTTTCATGTCATGAAATATTGATTTGAAAATCATTTTATGACTTTATGGGTTTAATTCACTTACTTATTACATGGCTATGTACCAAAAAAATCAATAATTTGATGCAAAATATTAATTCTTAAATGATTTTAGTGATTTAACAATGGTTTTTATTGTTCCTTTAGAGTCTATGATCAGAACTGTGGCCATAGCAACAGTCTGTTCTTATAATACCTTGGAACTTAGAATGCTGTTATTGACCAATCAGAATCAAGTATTCAATAAAGCCATGTAATAATTGATCGTTAACAACTCCTCTCTCTATCGAACATAGAACCGAATAGATGACCTTTTATAATGACATTAATGATCAGCAGCTCTAGCTGAGATGCTCAAACCTTAAATGGCTCGATTTTACTGATATCACCCATTAAAAAATTTTAAAAAAAATCGGTCCTAAGTATTGATCAGTTCCTGACTTTGATAAAAAAAACGAAATCACACACATATTTACTCACATTCATCTTGACCCTCTTCTCTTCAGGACTCACTATCACTGATGTACAGTTTAACGGTTGTCATGGAGACGCCCCTCCTCTCACTGTAATTAATCTCGAACGGGAAGTGAACGTCTCTTGCCAACTTCTTGCGAACTGTTGAATGTGGTTAGTGCGCTTCCGGCTGCTGTGAGAACAGGACCGATCAAACAACTGTCCTAACTTCCAGAAACTCGTCATATTCTTCTTTTTTCTTAATTTAAGCGATTGTTTCTTTGGATGTAACATGTACGTCCCTTTCGTGGTCGCCGCCCTGCTCTCTTGCTGTGCAGGTAGGTTATGTATGGGTTTATGTGGTCTTTATGAATGGTTTACTTCGGGGATGCATAAGTTATAACAGCGGTTGAAACAGAAGTGTTCTCCGTTTAGTTTAGTTTAGTTCATTTCAGTTCGTTCGTGAAGTCGGTTGAAATTTGAAGGCTTCAGGAAGGAGAGGAGATTCAGGAGTTGAAATCTGTTGTGTGGGTGTGTATGTGTGTGTGTGTGTGTGTGTGTGTGGTGGGGGGCGGGGGCCGGGTGGGAGAGGGGGGATGGAGGATAGAGGCCACAATGCAGCAGCCTCCTCTTTTTCTTTTTCTATATTTTTTCCCTCTTTTCTTTTCAGAAGTTTTGGGGAACAATGGATCACATGTACGTCATCTGGATACAAAAAAGTATTCCGTCACAGTTACAGATTAAAAAAAAAAGCACGATCAGATTACAAAAACAATATACTACTATATATATATATACTAATAATCATCATAATCTTTGGTTAAACAATGCTTCACTGGGTGCAGATTTCAACTTTTTGTCTTAAAATCAATCGATCAGTCAATCAATAGCACAACAAAGGAAGGAACAGCAGGACAAACTAATAAACCCAGCAACGAACATAAAACGCTTAGAGCTGCAATGATTAATGTATTTTTATTCGACTATTAAATTAATCACCAACTATTAAGATAATCGATTAATCATGTTGAGTATTTTTTAATTTAAAAAAAGTCCAATTCCTCTGATTTCTGCTTCTTAAATGTGAATATTTTCTGGTTTCTTTTCTCCTCTCCGACGGTAAACTAATATTTTTGGGTTGTGGATAAAACAAGACATTTGAGGACGTCATTTTAGATTTGGGGAAACACTGATGACACTTTTCACCACTTTTTAAAACAAACAGTTGATTAATTGAGAAAATAATTTACTGATTAATCGACTGAAAATAATTGTTAGTTGCAGCCCTAATCACAGGCTTATTGATCTGTCCAGTATGTGCCTTTAAACTGAACATAATGCATATTGTTTTATTTGTTAGTTTTATAGGCAGTATTATTTTGTTTATCATAATTTTGTATATACATGTGCTTTTTATTTAAAGATATTATGTGTGTGTTTGAAGGGGTAGTTAAGATTATTTGAAGTGTTGTTTGTGAGGGATCAGCAGTGTATTTACCTACAGTAGATGGAGGGACATGGTCTCATGTCTCCCACCACTACCCAGTCACCAGGCTGCAGGTCATGAGGAGGTCCTGTGGGTGGAGCTGGTGGTGCTTCATGAGATAAAACAGCTGTAGGAGTGGAGGGTTTGCCAGGGTCATTGAAGAGAAAAAGTTCAGACGTAGTTAATTCTTGGCATACCGCAGCCTTGGCAGCTGACTTCCTCGGGCGCTGCCCTGTGAAACTGTGTCAGTGTTACAAGTGTGAGCATTGCATTTAAAACACAGCGACCTGTTTTGGGAGCAGAACAGCATCCAGCAGTTGTGACACAAGAGTGTGGTGTGTTATATGTCTGTCAGATTATGTTCAAATTGTGCCGAAATCATGCACAACACCAAAAGCGTTCTACATTCTCCGTGCAGTTATTCACTGTTTTGTCTGTTTTTACATGCTTCTGCTGCTTGTGCAGACAAGTGAAGCAGGAATTGATTGGAGTGTGTGGTGGCAGTTACCACAGCGAAACTGACTTGATTTTTTTTCCTGAGCTTATGTGTTGCTGATCCCTCCACAAACAGTTCAAAATCTAGTTTCTTGCAAATCTGGTCTTCGGGGAACAAACTTGAGTTTTTGTAGCAACACAATTGTGTTCTTCTCCATCACTTTCTGCGGGGAGAAGAGTTGCAGGGTTAAGAACACGGCATCTTTCCACACTGATGTTAGGCATTTCAAGCAGAACAGTGTCATAACGGAGCGTCGTGCTTCTGAAAGTTTGAGATGTTTTCTGCTCGAGCACAATCAATGAAACAGCATGTGGAACAAGCAGAGTCAGTTCAGAGTAACCTACTATGTCTCTGGAGGCCATCACAGCTTTTTCTGCAGCTGCAACGGCTCTGAAACAGGTAAGAAGTCCTGCAGCAGCAGGGTCAAGTTTAGCTGAAAAGTACAGCGACAGGTCTCTGTCTGCCTCCGTAGTCCTGGAGTAACTCTGAGGTCATGCATCCTCCCTTTTCATCTACAGTTTGAGTAAAAGGTCGAGATGTTGATTCCCATAATTCTGCACTGACACATTTTCTCATGGATGTCTGTATAAAATTTAATGGCAGTAATAGTTACTGAGTTTTTATTGTTAATGGCAATAATAGTTACTGAGTTTTTTTAAAGCTGGATCAGCCACTACTACTGACAGAGCAGCACTGCCTTCTCTAGAGCCATGCTGCAAGAATGGCTTGAAGTGAAGCAATATCCTCCTCACGGGCTGCACAGTCTTTGACTCCTGACCCAGTCAACCAATTTATGTTTTAGGAATTTCCAGATGCCTTAAAGCAAAGGAGGAACAGAAACTCTGCTACCCAGACGTTAAGTGTTATGACACAGCGGAACATTTACTGTAATGATGCATTCTTTGCTACAGCGCAGGAATGTTAAATCCATGCCTGTCCATGCTGTGTTTTTGTTTTTTTTTTGGCTCCCTGAAGGCAGATGAAACCAGCAGCAACATTCTTCTTCACTGACTAGTTGCTGACTTTCTCTGTTTTTTTTTTTTTTTTTTGTTTCTAGGGAGTCAAGCGCACAGTGGGTTTTTGCTTTAGCTTTGCCTGCTGCTTCTTGAAACAAGCAAAAACCCGACAATCCATTAGTCTGTCTCTCAATGAATAAAACTCTTCAAATATTACTCACAAATACAACATCACACAGCTGTGATTATCTTCAACCAAACCACAGCCATGATGATATTTAGTCCAACAGCACAATTTATTGATAATGTTAAACACTATCTGAAAAAATACTGTGTACATTAAGAGCCATTTGATGCTGTTAATCACAGTCTACAATCACCAAATCGTATTTTAAATGCTGGTGGAATCCGTATCACTTTGCACCGTGCAATACAGTCATTGCACATTAACCTACCAACCATGACAACAACTCACGAAATGCTTCACATTTTCAGACTGAAAATGATCACGGTGTCTGCGAGCAAACAACATTGTTTAACTGACGTTAGCTGTCAGCCTGCTGCACAGTGTGGCTAACGTTTGCTGTGTTAGCAGCAGCTGCTCTCCTTGCAGGTTAATGTCCGTATCTGTGCTGAATGAGATCACACATTGCTCCATTCGAGTGGTTATACACCAGTTTATTCTGTCACAGCCTGCATTTAACCTTGTTTCCATTTTCTATATCAAAACGCAACCAAAATGTGCTGATTGTACAGGCTGCCATCTGTCTGACTTTGCTGGTATAAACATCCGGGGTTGGGTGGGCCATTGGGGCGTACATGCTTAAGGCTGCTGTCTAATGGGGCTACAGCCCCAACTAGTTGCGGGCGGCTGCAAATCACCTTTGAGGCAACAGTTAACTGGCATTGTACATTAAGAAAATATTTATAAATAGTTAAACCGACTAGTATTTCTGGTGCTGACTAGTGAGGGCACATCCCTTCTTAACAATAATACATGACAACAGATTTCTTTATTTCTTCATTTTTTGGCTTTAGCAGAATAAATGGTTTCACCACTGGACTGGACTGTTGCCAAGCAACACAATCATTTTCCTGCACACTAACATTAGCTTGTCGGCTACTTCATGTAGGTCTACACGTTACTGCAGTCGAGCTCCCCAACTCAAGTTAGTTGTCCTGATGGATCGATAAAACCGCCTCAATACTGAGACTGAATGTCCATGTTTTAGTTTGGAGACTCATCCTGGTTTAGACCAAGCCGAATGAAAATATGGGTTTTGGTCCACTTCCAGATGGACTCAGTGTGGTTTTGGTCTGAAAGCAAACAAACCAACCACAGGATTTTATGATAGCAGGTATGTTATTTTAGGTGATTTTAAGAAGCTAAACTACTAATAAATTCAGCTACTGAAAACTGTTAAAGGAACATTATTATAATTTATATATTTGAACTGAGTAACTACGGACTATATTTATGCTAATGTTGAGTAACGGTTATGAGAACACTGTAGAACATTGTAAAGCTGAGTGATACATGTGGATAAAAGTCCCAGATGTTGTACTCTATATCAGCACTCATGTCTCTCGTCCAATCAAATTACTTGGTTGGAATTAGCGATTGTATAATGATGTTTTTAGCAAGTGCTATTCAAACTACAGCTGCAATGATTAACTGATTAATCACTTGTTACATGATTCACAGACTGCTTTGCTTTTTAATTCCTTTTTTTGATCTGAAATCAGCTTCTCAAATGAATATTTGAATAACTGAATATCTTTGTGTTTTGGACAAAATAAGACATTTGTGGACGTCAAAATGGGCTTTGGAAAACATTCTGATATTCTACGGACCAAACCACTAATCAATAAATAATCGATTGACTGAGACAATAATTGACAGATTAATCCATGATGAGAATAAGTGTTAGATGCAGCCCTAATTCAAACGGGAGTAAATGGTGCAAGTGTTTAAAACTGTTTTCAGTGATGGATTAATACACATTTGACAATTGCTGCATCAAGATGGTGTATGTGCGAGAGTGTGTGTTCCTGGTGTGGTTCACTGATGTATTTTTAATAGTTTTTGGACAAGAATCGAGCTCTGTGACACAGAGAAATAAGATATATGTTGCTATGTCAATGCCTGTGCGTGCAGATGTTTGATCAGTTATTTTTCAGCTCTCTTGCTGAAACAGTATGACCATGACAGAAATACACTTGTAGGCATTGGAAAAGGAAGCAGGGGGTTTTGATTAAAGAGCAGTGGCCCTTGTGATGATCAAAAATGCACACAGTGTCTTGAAACACTCAACCAGACCCGCTGTGTGCACCGCTATGGACCAAGTGGGCGGTCCACTTCTGAGTTGGCTGGACACAACATGCAAGACCCCTGCAGGACGAGGAGAGGAGGACTCTGTTTTTACATCGATGATACTTTGTGCTCAGGCTCTAGATGTTAAACTTTTTGTGTGACGATTATCAACACCAATGTGTTTTGTGTTTTTTTATTGCTAGGAGAAGCGTGGGGGGACACTGTACCACCAAAGATCCTGGCCTTTGCCGGTGAAACTGCCGTTCTGCCCTGCAAGACCCCTGTCAGTGATGTACTCCCGACAGTAGAGTGGTCCAAGGAAGGTCTCGATCGAGGCTTCGCCCTCGTGTACCGCCACGGCTGTGAGACCCACGAGGAGAAGAATCCGGTCTTCCACTACAGGACGAGTCTCATCATGAATGAACTGAAAAATGGAAACATCTCACTGAGGATTTCCAACGTGCAGCTGTCTGATGCAGGAAAGTACAAATGCAAGACGATCCGACAGGGAGTCCAGAAGAACGTCATGGTGGAGCTCTCTGTGGGTATGTCCAATCATATTTATTGATAGTAAGGGATCTGGACCAAACAAACATGTTTTCTTACATCTGGAGAACAGTATTTGTGGGCCAGAACATCTTCATTCACTTCAATATATCACTGTTTTATTACATATGACCCTTACGTTAAAATTCTTGTCTTTGTAGGTGTGTTTCTGAGCCCAAACTCTCAGTTGTTCCAGCTGTGGGTGGTGGAGTGGCTCTGCTGTGTGAAGCGAAATTGTGGTTCCTGCAGCCTAATATAACATTTGCTGATGATCAGGGAAATGAGATCAATGCTGAAGAACAAAGGTTCAACAAGATTCAGTGGACATTTCACCATCTCAAGGAGAATGACTGAGCAGACTCAGACCAACAGGTGCAACTCCACTTAAAAACCTCTTTGGTTTCCGTCTAGAGATATTCTGATTCCATCTTTAACTGATTCTGATACCTGAACTTCTGCTTCAATACCAGTGCATTACAAAATAAATTATATGTATTATTATTTAACAGATACCACTAACTGTGTAAGTATGGATGTGATATGATTACTGTCACTGCTGTATGACCTGGCTCAGGTTAAACCTTTGTTCAACATAAACAAATACACACAGAGAATGAATGCCCTAGATCATGACTTCGCCATTGTGGGGGAAAAAAAAGAGTGTACGGGTCCAGTTTCAGAGCTAATAAATTATGCAGTATTAGATCGATGCATATACTCGTCAATACCCACAATTTTAGTCTGGACTGGAGGCATTTCTGATTTTGGCATCTGAACAACCCTAGTTCAATTTTTAAGCAAGTTGTCATTGGTTTTATTTAACAAACCTAAGTAGGTAATGGGGCCCTATCTTACGATGATCGAAAACGCAAGTAGAAAGGTCCACTCCACTGGAACCACAGGCAGTGAAACAGGAGAACTCACACCGTTATATCGCTGGGAGGAAACACTGAACAGCCACAGGGACAGGCAGTCAGGAACCAGGAACACAGAGGCAGATCTCGTGGTCAGTGTGTAAATGAACCGCAAATTTCATGCAGATATGTAACTGGTTATGTTTTACACTGAAGCACCTTGAAATTGTGGTGTATTTTATAATGAATTATTATGAAGTGCGAAAAATTACGCATGGGTATATCCAACCAGTTCTGACAGAAGCACACATACCTTGTTCTCTCCGGGTCGGGCCGGACTCGTTCTGTTAAATATAGTGTCTTGTACATTTTGTATGTTATAGATCATAATTGTTTAATCCTTGTTTTTTTTCCGGATCACAACAAACAGGCAGACACAAACACTCATGCTGACTCATCTGATAAAGACGATCTGAAACAGCTGTGATCCTATCTGTCTGTTTAGTTTTATTAGGCTTTGTAATCGTAACATAATTTCTTTTTCTTCATTAGTGAGTTTATCTTTAAAGACACACGTGCGCACGGCTGTTTAACATTAGTGAAAGGTGTTGTGATTGTAGAGACGTGTGTGCGCTTCAGCCAAGCGCGAGACACACGCACACGTATTTAACTTCATTTACACTTTATTGCTGATAGAAAATATGTTCAAATGACACTAATGACACTGATCCACACTCCCATGTGAAGAGGACAATGAAAATAAATGAAAGCGTTTTGTGATTGTGTGTTTCGGCCAAACACGCCGGGTGCAAAGACCACAGACTTTGACAGACTCCGTTTCCTCAGAGTTTCTTCTGTCCTGTCATGTTTATAACTACAGTTTTTAGTTCTGTGGTGTAAATATTAACAGTATTTGCTAGAGTGACATTACAGCGCGTATGGGAACAAAACTTCAGTGCAGCTGTGGTATACCAGTGCACCGTTGCACAAATTTCCGTTTCCATTTCATCACACTTTGATTTTATTGATACACCTACTTCTCCATGTCAGCAAGGGGTGTAATTTTTACTCGTGCATCTGAAGCATCGGGCTTTAATGTGTAAGATCTGAGTGCATCAAATCCCATCGAACATGAATCTGAAAAAAAAAAAACTGAAGCAGCATTAGAGTATAGATACGTTTCATTAGGACGTGCATATGAAGAACTGCTCTCTGCCTGCATCGCTCTTGCTGGACACCTGCTGCCCCGCTCACACAAAACAAGCGCTCCCCCCTCTTGTCTTGTCTCTCCTCTTCATTTCCTCAAAATAATAAGTGAAAGAACTGTCGTCACACCACCAAACTTTCATGATGATCAAATGTGGAGTAAGGTTTAGTGTCGGGCAGCAGAGTACAGAGACACGAGTCTCCTGACCCACAGAGACGTCATGGCACTGTGAGAGCAGGTTCCTCCACAAATACAAAGATTCCTAATAAGGCGTTTCCTCCCCTGTTACTGGATTTAGTAAAATTATCAGGATTTTAAACTGCCACTAATAGTGCCCTACAGATGTAGCATTAATAGAATAAAAATGTAAAGATTCACATTTTGCATCGTGTTGTATTGCATTGTGACAAGGCTGAATCGTATCACACAGAATTGTTAGCTATTTAAAAAATTTCTCAGATGCTTCAAATCAATGAGCATGTATCAAGATGCACGCCCCTGATGTCAGCCAGGTGATTATTTAACTTTTTATTCTAAAGACACAAACAAACAGGTGGATAGAAGCACATTTAAAAAGGCAGGTAGAATTTACCACGTTTCCCATCTTTAATTTAGCATGTTAGCATACTAAGTAGGGGAGTCACACTGTGATATTTTAAAATATTAAATATTGTTAATATTACATACATGACAATATTGTGTAAATAATGCAGTGACATATCATATAATCAAAGTGAAAGTCAAGTCAAAGTGTTTATTGTCATAAGAACAGTTAAAACAAGTTTTCTTGTACAGTTACATTCCTCCTTTGCCTTCCACTCTGAATATGTTTAAAAAAAATGTAAAATACAAATATAAAAACAGAACAGTACAAGAGATATAAATAAAGATATCAGGATAGATAAAGAGAAGAGAACATAAATAACGCAATCGATGAACAGTTAAAATTTATAGTATCAGAGATACATGTTTGTCCAAAATGTACAAAAAAAATGTCTCAAAACATGCAACATGAATAAAAATGTTCCACATCTTTCATTTATTATGACATTTATTCTACTTTTAAATCCCATTCATACTTTTTATATCCTAATCCTTTTCGATCCTTTTCATACAGCGGGAGCAGTTCAGTTTAGCATCAGCTTTTTATTAATTAAACAAACCTTAAAAATTTCCACACCTTTCATATGTTATTGACATTATTAAACTTTTGAAGGTGGCAAGACAGTTTAGCATCAACTTTTCAACATCCAGCATTCAAACAGCAGTTTCTTCCGAAAACTGCCATCACTAATTTTCTATCGATATCGTAATAAAACCGTTATCATGAATTCGTTTGGCCACAATAATTGTGCAGCGAAAATCGTATATGCTAACATTTGCAGTTTAGCATTATTAGCCATATATACTAGAAAACTTTTAGTATTTAATAAAGTGACTCACCATCAACAAGTCCAGCAGAAACTTTAAATCTCTCTGTCTAAAAACTAATCAAACTAAACTTAAACTCATGTCTTTTTTAAAACAGAATCATCTGCAAAGTTAACCAGTCGCAGATAAACCAGACGAGGGTGGCAGAGATTTACATACCAGGTACGCTGGACCTCAGTCCACCTCTAACATCTGGATTAACCAAATTCATGTTCATGCTTTAAACATTTTTCAGCCATATGCAGTTTTTCTAATATTCTGTACTTGTTTTAGCACAGTTTTTTTTTCTGTCATAAATAGCAATTGTTATTCTTCTGAAATTTGGCCATATTTGTAGAGTTTCCAAAGGTTTGGTCAGATAAAACAGGTAAAAGAAAACAACAGTCTTTCTTTTCTCTTTTTTATTTTTTTTTTTTTACCAATATTCTTTACTTTTTAAAATTGAAATGTACTCAAAATGAAAAGAAAGTAGGTGAACTACAGTAGTTTCATCATTATTGTATGTTCCAGCACTGGTTTAAAGATTTTGATCTCATTCCTTTGGGACATTATTTCAGTTTGTAGGTTAATACTGAGATATACTGAGACTATTCATGCTAGAATAAAAACATGAAATGTATGTATTTGACAGTTAAACATACTTGAGTGTGATCCATTCCATTCACGGAATTTTATTTTTCTTTTCTGTGGATTTATGGAGAAGACTCCAATGACTTTAACATTAAATGTGGCTGTTGTTGGTGCTGAAGTTTGGTAAAAAAAAAATGGTGAAAAAATCATGCAGTGCAGAGAGGTGTCCTATTTGTGGAGTGGAATGTTTCTGAAATATCATTTAATGTATTTACTTCTGCATAATCTTCCTTATTGTTTCAGATGAATGCATGAAGTCCTGCACTACAACCATCATCATCGCTGCTGTCGTGGCCATACTTCTATGTGCATTAACTGCCATCATATGCAGGCAGTGTGGCCAATCCGGTGAGTCTCTGACACTTGTTTATGTTGTTTATGTTATGAGGAGACGGAGACACGGATATGAGTAAAATATTATGATTATTGCATCTTTTGAAATTATATTGATGCAATAAGTCTCTGTTTGTAGACAAAAGAGCAGTGTATATGTACCACTAGGGGGCACCAGAGTTAGAATTCACATGAGGTCACATCTCATTCAGAAAAAGCAGACATACAGTTTTCTTTACCACTGCTGAAGCACAGTACAGTCTGCAGAACCAACATGCATCCTGGTCACACAGTTAATCTCACCTCTAAAACTCACTTAAAACACCAAAACACTTCTTACATGTCTCAAAATAAGCTTGTTCAACTAAAATACTGCATCAGTTCTCACTCAGAAAGCAAACAGTGTCACTCATAACAAAACAGAACATAACATAACATAACATAACAAATACTAACAATAGGGAGCATTACTATGAATATAAATTATGAACTTTTTTCACATAAATCCATGTTTTATTATGAAATAAGACAAACACTGTATTAAAGTAAGCCTATATGTAAAAAAATCAGAAATGCAGCAATTTACTTAAATATTCTTTATTTTTTTTCTATATTTGCATATAGTAAGAAACTATTGGGGACAATAATTTATGAAATTGGTCCAGTATTGAGGTTGAGCGCTGCAGCTGGCAACATAATCTACATACAGCAATTTTAACACATCTTCATCCAAACTCCACAGAAACAAAACGAAACTCACCAGAAACTTTGTCTTTGTTCGTTGTTCCACTGTTCCAACAATCACCAACTTTGGTTTGGTCAAAATAAATTTAATTCACTGTGTCAGATGTAAAGATATTGAGAGAAGAGAGAGAGAGAGAGTAGTGTGCAGAGCCAGATTGGTTTCAGCTCTAATGCCATAAATGTAGGTTTTATTTCAAGCAAGCAACCAGAAGTAGAAAGATGAGCGGAGACGTTTTGGAGAGTTTCATTTTGCTTCTGTAGAGTTTGAATGAAGATGATGATGTTAAAATTAGAGTTTTGCAAAGAGGGTCTGGTTAGTTTGGTTAGAGCAGTACAACATCTTTTTCTGGTTAAACAAAATGTACTCACTCTTCAAAAAGCTCCGTTTCTGTAGCGATCAATTCCATAGTTCTGTCAGACACTTAACATAAAAGGAAAAAGGTCTTCCAGTGGTAAAACTGCTTTTCTCATCACTGCACTTGGCAGAAGCTTAGTTTTGCACCTGCCGGCTGCAGTGCTCTCCCTCAGTACTGGTTACTTGGCGAGGCAGCTGGATTTGCGAGATCACACGAGAATCCGTTTTGCCAAGTTATTTGTTTGTGTCCACACCAAAAGTGGTGCAGCCAATCAGCATCATAGGAGGAAGCGTAGACACTGTGATAGCATCAGTTTATCAGAACTGGAGAGTCTTGCTTAATTTAAAGAAGAGCAAAGAACGACACTGAAGGCTTTTCTCCATGGAAAAGATGTTTTCACTCTTCTTCTGACCGGCTTCCGGCAAGAGTTTGATCTGATTGGGTGAAGCTAGCCCGTGTTAGATCCAAAGTGTATGCCCTTTTCCAAGGACTTCCTAAAGATGACTTCCCAGATTGTTCTGTGTAACAAACCAGGTTACTTGACCAATTTAAAAAAAATGTTGTCTCCTTAGTCACTTAAGCATAAAAACATCAGAAGGGTCCATGATGAAAAATATAGAAACTACTCTTAAAGATGCTTGTGATTGAGCAACCAAAGCCGACTGAAAATAAAAACCTTTACAGTAAATAAAAGTGGTGATGTAGCGCTCTTAACATGAACCAGATACAGGAAGGATTGAGTTTAATAGCAGCACACAGCATTGTTATATCTTGTCCTATGTCCCACATTTCTGTTTTCAAAAGTGAAACCACTGCAGAACAGACAGTTTTCTCTGGCTTTTGTCTCGTGGCTGTTTAACGTCAAACTGCGCACATGTGACTCAAGTGCAGGTTGATCCGTCACCATCTTTGCTGCTTACATCCAGTGGGGAAAATTTCGCTTCACCACAAAGTCACAAGCCATGATGGAAACGACCACAAAAAGAGGAACTGAAAGTACTACAGAGAGTGGGAAATTACTTATCTATTGTCTGTTGTGTGGAACTGAGTTAACCAGGGGTTACAAGCCAGGGGGCCGAACAGAAATTTTTTTAAATCAAAATTTTAGATATTTGGTTTTTTGGGATCTTGTCCCTTAATGCAGCATATCACGAAATATTCAGTTATATGCTTTTATTTCTGCTCTGTTTGAGAATTAATAGTAGAAAAACAGAAACACTGTGTGAAGCAAGTGCTAAAAAGAACATATTTTTTATATATTTCCACAGATTCGGGACAAAAATTGCCTCTGTGCCAGAGAAACCATCGGAACAGCATAAACGCCACCACTGAGCTTCTGAGAAGAATTGATGAACTGAAGTTGAGCCCTCCTGAAGAAGAAACAATCATCCGCCAACTAACTGAAAAACTGAATGACCTGTGCAAGCAGGGCGAGCCTGCGACTCACAATAGTCCTTCCAGATCCATCTCAAAACCATTCAGACCATCCCCACAACAGATTCTCCGCCCCAACAACCCAGAGCCGGTGGCCTCAACCAGTAGCGGCCCTCCGAAATCTGGCAGCCCACCCCATAACAAAGATTTAAACCCTGGCGTCCCAGTGCAAAATCCAGCACCTGCCCTCCCGATCCAAAGGAGCAGTGAAGACCACAGCAGACCAGCATCAACAGGAAACGCTGCTCTGCCAGCCAGTCCCACTTCAGCCTTTGCTGCGGAGGGAAGCTTTATCGGACGTTCGCAGAGCATGTCTGGACCTCGTGCAAACAGTAACAAACCCCAACGAAGAAACACCTTCTCAGCAGTTCCCACGCATCCCACCATTTCTAACCGCTTCAGTCTTCTGGCAGATTTAGGTGAAGATAATGAGCCGCTGCTGTGATGATGTTTACAAAAAAAAATCCTTTTAGTGGTCAGAAGTTGGCAGCAAAGGTTTCAGCAGATATCTGGAAAGCTTGACTGCCTTAGCAGTGAGGAAATATGTTTCTGCGTAACTTGAGTGAACTTACTGTTTTAAAACAAGCAGAAAGGTGCAAAAGTGTGAAAAACGATTTCTTGATCAGTTTACGCTTCAGATATAACGCGTTCAACATAAAAATGTTGTACCTGTTTATAGCACATAGCTTTACTGTGCCTCGCACCAATGATGAGCCATTCGGAGGCATTATGTTTTCAAGCTGTCCCATTAATGTGAACGCGTTATCTCAAGAACGTCTCAACGGAATTTCTTCACATTTGTTACAGATGTCAACTTGATTAGAATTTGGAGGTTAAAGGTCATTTTGACTTCTCAAAACGTGTTTTTGCCCGTAACTTAAGCATCCATACTCTAATTATGAAAACATTTCACACAAATCTAATAGAATAAAATGATGTCACTTTATGTCTAAAAGGTCAAAGATCAACTTCATAGTGACATCAGTCCTCTGTCCTCCTGGGTAAAAATAGTTTCCAGGAGCCGAGTGCACCAGCTGGGCATACGCTTGTGTGTGACGTTACGTCCAACTTAGAACAGAAAGTTAGGACCAGTTTAAGGTTAAGACGAGTGCACCAGTTAGACTTAAGTCCTGTGTGTGTTCCGCCTGGGTGTAACTTTTACACCTAGTGCGGAGCAGGCGTAAGTTGGAAACTCAGACTTAAACGGAACCACACGGCCAGAAAAGAGAAACGAGGATGGCAGCGCGTCTTATTTGCAGGATGATCAACAAGAGGGCATGCAGAAGAGGAAAAGTCATCTGTAACAGGACAAACCTGCTCGATATATGTTCAGAAAGTGAGCTGATAGAGAGGTTTCGTTACGAAGAGCTCTCCCCTCAACTGCAGCATCTGACGGACAGAAACGCAGCGATGTCCATCAGGTTTCATGCCAACGGAGCATTTCAAAATACTGTGGGAGACATGATAAATTTACACCAGACAACAGCAGTGTGGGCCGTAGAAGTGTGTTGATTCCAACAATCATCAATTCGCGTGCACTCACATGGATGCGCGTCGTAACACCAGGTGCCGCTGCGACCGTTCTCACTCAGGCTTGGTGTAAATTCCGATCACAATGTCTGACATAGTTAAGTTCGCTGTAAGAGTTAAGTTTTTTACGCCCAGCTGCTGCACTTGGCTCCAGGTGAAGACAACATGTTTCTCACTGGAAATGCAACTTGATTTGTTTGCAGAGGCATACACCCGCGAGGTGTCAATTCTAGTTTTAGTATAGCTTTCACTGCCTGCTTCTATAACGTGTTAGCTTTTACTTATTAGGCCAGACTGTCACATTTTGACAGCAAATTTTGCTTTAGTTTTAGTCTTGTGACTGCCATTTAGTTTAGAGCTGCTTAATTAAGAGCAATATTATCTTAATGGCAATTTGGCAATGTGCAATATCCAAATCACAGAACCAGAATTGCAATTTTTTGGAAAAATGTGTGAGAAAACAGCATTATTGCTAAGTGTTGTAGGGCTGCATTGACACCTTGGCTTTCAAATCTTGTTCTTCAGATGATAGAAAACATTTGTTTTTGTACAGACTGCAACAAATGTCACATCATCAAGATCTGAATAGTTTTCTTTTCAGTAAACATGAAAATTGTGATGCAAAAATGTTATTCCTGCTATTCATATCACTAATATGCTTGGTGCAACCTGTTGGTTTTCATTTAAGTGTCCATATTAACAGGTTAGAGCAGCCACACAGCTCGTGCACGTCACAGACGGCTGCAGACCTGCTTCAACTAGAGATTTGGAATCTCGCCTATTTTTTCCGTGAGAAATTCCAAAACAACAAACCATGATTTTACCAACAGGCCATTTCCACTAAAACAGTACTCCTGTCACGACACGGTCATTTTTTGCCCGGGGCATTAACTGTGGGCACTTCAGTGTTCCCTAAATTTACAGAGGGAGTCAGAGTGCCTTTTTACTGGCTGCAATGTTTGACACTACGGAGCCACCGTAGCTTAAAAGTGACATGTAGCTATTGGAAGTAGTAGACCTATGCTAGGAGCAGAGGGGTGGAGGCACCACTTACCCACGGCTCTGTCCTCTTAAGCTCCCTAGAGCTCAGAAGAGAGAGAGAGAGAGAGAGACCCTCTCAAAGAATAAACACGCTGTCATATCGGATTCTTCAGATTTTTATTTGCTGATGAATGTGTCATTAGATTTCATCATAAATTACTTTATATTTAGTTATCATCGCATTTTTGTCAGTGAGAAAAACTATAACGGAAATAATTAGTCAGTTAAAATAACACTACACATAACCAATATCACTTCCTGGATAAGTGGTCTCGACCTGGCAGAGCAAAACAATCAGGCCATCGCACACACTGCATCCACAATCAACCCTTTCTAAGTTACGCCCCTTTTGGAACATATAGATAGTCACATATTAAGTTGGCTAATATTAGCAAAACACTAGCTACCTCTATCTTTAGATAGCTTAGAAAAATGGTAGCTATCTAGTCTACATGAATTGTCAGCTGGCCAGTTACATCGGATAACTAATGTCAGCAAAATGGTAGCTAACTATCCAGCTAATCTACGTCAATCAATAGGTAGCTAGTTAGCTAGCATTTTGCTGCATTAGCTCACTTAAAATGTGACTACAGGCCTATATGTTGCTTTTGTGGGTCCTTCAGCAACATCTTTTGAACCTCCTCAAAATTTTCTTTTAGTGCAGGAAACAGGAAAGGAGGAAGTTTGCTCAGGTACCAAGAATTATGCTCAACTGTTATTGGAGTGCAGAGGGGAAAGGGGCGGGACTTTGGAAGGGGTCATTGCACAGTGCACATCACAAGTATTATAAATAATCGGCCTCACTGGATTTGCTGTGTGTGCTTTGTATAAATATCAAGGTAGCGTTATTTCACATCATAAAACACATATGTGCTTCTCCTTTTGGCTTCAGTAGAGCTGACATCAACCCAACCACAGAATGTTCTATATTGATGTAATGTCCCTTCCTTTTTGTTATTTTCCTCGGTGTTTACTCAGGAAATACTTCTGTGATGTATTGTTTGTATTTGCATCAGGTCGATTGTAGATTATTGTGTGTATGTTCTTTTGGGATGTTCAGTGCAGAACCTTTATTTAAAAAATCCTGTGTTTCACATTGGGCATTTTTTAATCATGTTGCAATCATAATATCTGTGAAAATATGTGTGTTTCCTCTTGTCCTTTTAAGCTATTTCTGTGTTTTGCTCACTGTAATAGTCTTATTTCTTCTAATATATATTAACCACTGCTCTTTATAATAAAGCAAAATGATTTCTTATCTCATGACTCGATTAATTGATTGAATAATTGATAGAATACTCGATTACTAAAATATTTGATAGGTGCAGCTCTACATTACACTGTAGCCCCGCCCTAAAGCGTACCCTGTTTTATGGTCTATTTTAATCTAAGTGAGACCATGATTTACAAAATGAACATCATTCTGTACTGAAGAAGACTGGAAACTAGAGACTGAGGTCATCAGCCCATTATGAAACTGTTTACTGAGGTCATAAATCAAGTGAGAATAGAATAATTTTCTCATAGACACCAATATGATCTGACTTCTTTTTGCAACCAGTGGAGTTGCCCCCTGCTGGCCATTAGAAAGATTGGCTTCACTTTTCAGAACCAGAAGCTTTGTCTTTGAATTTCATAGTATACCATCATGGCCGATATGCTTGTGATGTGCCCATACAGTGTATAAACACTTAAAGGGACAGTTCAATTTTCCCTGGCTGTAGTCTGTTATCATCCAGATTTTTGGTGTGAGTTGCAGAGTTTTGGGCTGTTAAGATGTTTGTCTTTTCTCCAGTATCATGGAACCAGATAACATTCATCCTGTGGTGTTCAAAGCAGCAAAAAAAAAAAAAAAAAAAACATTTGAAAAACTCAACAGTAATGTCTCTTTCCATGACCCGGCTGCTCAAAATACTTTCTTTCTATGAAACTGCTCTCAGCAAGGTCAGTGAATTATCTTGAGTAACTGGGTCATTATTTTAGGAAAGAGACACTGGTTTTTCCAAAAGTACTTTTTTGTTGCTTTGAGCACCGCAAGTCAAGTGCTATTTATGGGCCTTTTCCACCAGAGCTTTGAGCCGCTCCAAGCCAAAGTGTACTGCACCAAATCCCACTTTAATTAACACTTTCAGTTCGCTTAGATGCACCAAGCCATGCCGACATGGACCTACTCTGGAGTGGGGCCAAAATGAGCCTGACCTGCTTCCAGGCAAGCTGCGGTGACGTCTCGCCTGCTGTGGCCAACCCATGACAATTTGCCTTTATCCCCCTTGAAAAAGTGAGCGTTGTGATACTGAGCTCATGTGTGTGCAGGACAGCAGAGAGGATGACGTTTTTTAAAGTCTCTTTATGTTTAGCTCTCTATACTTCTGTAGTTTCTAACAGAATCTTTGTGTTTGGAAATTTAGTTTCTCTCCCCAGTCGCTGTTTGTACTTTCAGGTATCTGCACTATTTTACAGTTTCATATTTCGCTCTGACACATCTGCGTTTAAAAGCGTTTAAATAACAAAAGAGTGAGAATCCCAGAGATGTACATGAACAGTTTATCTACCACAGTAAAGCCACTCGGCTCGAGCCTCCTCAAGCTCATCGTAAGATAAAAGACACACATTCAAGCATGCTGGGCTGATGGGCTGAGTCAAACTGAGTCAAGCCAACCCTAACCCTAACCCAGCTCTGTGTGTGGAAAAGGGCCATTAGTCCCATTATAATGGAGAGAAGGCAAACATCTCTATGACTGATGTATCCAAAACTCTGCAAATCACAATAAAAATGATATAAAATAAACATAAACACCACTACAGGCAGGGGAAAAATATCTATTTTTGATTTTGGGGGTGAACTGTCCCTTTTAAACATCAATTTTGACTTCACGGAACTTAAAAAGTGGGTGAAACAGGGTCAAAGTTGTGAAATGAGACAATTGCTGCTTTAAAGTTGCCGAAACCAGCATTCTTAAAGAGTGTGAATATTGGACTTATCTCATCATTCACGCTTCATTCTTATGACAGACGTTTGTTTGTAGCCTTTTTTATGTTTGTGGTTTGTATCTTATGTTGTTGTTCTTTGTGCTGGCTGCTTCAACGCAAGCCTCCTCCAGCAACTTCCTGTTCACTCGTGAGATCCACCATGAGGCTGGTGGAAGGTGTGAATAAGTCACCATGTTGAGATGAGTTGAGGTGTTGTAGTGATGTTTGTTGGGTTACATAAACCAGAGATATTCAGCAAAGCGTAATACCCACACTAAATCATCAGTGACTATAGTATACTGTTACAACCATGCTATGTGGTCTACTCCTTTTGTTCATGTCCTTTGACGGAGCTGATGGTAAACATGAGGTGCTGCAGCCAGGTCTATTTATGTATATTTGGGTGCTGTAATGGCTGGGAGTCTAAATGACTACAACTCCCAGTATTCTGAGTGCAGCAGTGTGACGTCGTGTTCTTGTCTTTGGCGCGGGACTGTCACCAAAGCAGAGGGACAAGGGTAAGCGTAAAAGAAACAGCAGCCTCAACACATTAACAGAAAACTGTTAATGGCAATGCACACTAAAACCCTTGAACAACACCGAGGAACAGCAGGAGCAGCCCGCTTCGATGGGAAGCAAGGACACTTGCACACGCCAGACTACAGATGTGATGCCCTCCGGAGGATCCAACATCGGCGACCTGGCTAACCCCTGGAAAGCTAGCTGCTTAGCTATACTGATGACTGCTGGTATCTTTCTTAAATTGTTAATGTAAGAGCCAACATGTGTGCACAGTCTGGTTTTATTATTTTATTACCTTGTGAGGCACCTGGAAATCACAAGATCATCTTGTCAGGCTTCAAGTTGTCTGTTTGTGTGCGCTCCAAAAGTGGATCAGCCAATCAGCGTCCTAGGTTTTGAAATTCAAATCCCTTTATTGAACAATTGTAAGATCTAATGTACAACAGTAACAACCACTGTCAAAACCAGAAACGTGTTTCTTCTAGGGATGCGCGCGATTAGTCGACTAACGATTAAACGTCGACACCCTTGCTAGTCGGCACCAGAAATACTAGTTTGTTTAAAATGTTCATCGATATTTCTTTCATGCACAGTGCCAGTTATCTGTCGCCTCTAAGATTTTATGCAGCCGCCCGCCACGGTGCCGCAGTGACAGTATATCAGCAAAGTCGGACAGATGACAGTTCGTAAGACCAGCGCTTTTTGGCAGTGTTTTAATCCAGACAATGGAAATAACGTTGAATGTAGACTATAACATAATAAGCTGATGTATAATCACTCGACTGGAGCAACATGTGACCACACTCAGCACAGACACGGACATAAACCTGCAAGCAGAGCTTTCTGCTGCTAGCACTGCTAATGTTAGCCACACTGTGTAGCAGACTGGCAGCTAACGTCAGCTCTGGGTCATTTACCTGCAGACCTGCAGATCCTCTTCAGTCTGAAAAGTTGAAGCATTTAGTGAGTTGTTGTAATGTTTTGTAAGTTAATGTGTACGGTTTAGCACGCACAGCGCACATTTCAGCAGCATTTAAAGTACAATTTGGCGATTGCTGACTGTGATTAACAGCTTCAAATGCCTCTTAATACACACAGTATTTTTTTCAGACAGTGTTTAACATTATGAATGAATAAATTCTGCTCAATGAACACTGTTCATTGAACACTGTTCATTGAACACTGTTCATTGAGCAAAAAACACTGTTTTTCCTGGCACAGTATGTCAGACTGAAAATGAACAAACCGAAAGAAAAAACCTCCCCAAACCCCTGAAACCACCTTTTTAACAGTTCAAGAAGTGTTGACAGCCGAGCACACTGTGCAAACAAATGTGCAAAAGTCTCAGTCTGGGTACAGAACAGGCACTCCTCCCCCACCCCGGATTCAGGTGGGCTCTGTATCTCTTCCTAGTCCTAGGAGGGACCACTGGCGGCTCTGGGCGTGGTTTAGGCGACCAGCGTTGGAGCCGCGCTTTTGACTTCCCGCCCACAAAGCTGGCCAACCCAATCACAAGCCGAGCTCAGCTGTCAATCATGATGTTAACTAAACAGAAAAATGAACACTTGAACAAATATCAGCATGAAAATAACTACCAGAAACAGCAGAAACCATGTTGTTTATTTTGGTCCATGTCCTGTCAACAAAAATGGAGGGGGCCGAGTTTTATGACTTGTACACGCTGTTTTTCCTCTTTGCTGAGTTTAGAGTTCGTTTCAAACAGGGTTGGCGATTGCCGGATCAGTGGAAAGATGAACCAAGATGGCTTTTGGGAAGTTTTATTTTGTTCATGTTGAGTTGAAATGACTATTTTTGTAAATGTCGGGTGGGCTTTATAATGTCTGAGAATGACAGTGGCAAAAATAAGAGGACGTAAGTGGACGTACTTGCAAAGATTACATCACAACCTGTTTTGCTGGCTGATGGCTGCAGCAGTCTTGTTCAATACTGGACCAGTTTCAAAAATTGTCACTCCAATTAATCATTTGGATACAAACACGTAGGACGGTCGGAAAATACCAGTTACCCTTTAAGTTGAAGCTGTGGCCTCTACGACATTTCTTAACAGCAACTGAGCAACTGTGATTAAACTAAACCACAGCGAGAGTTTAAACCACAGCTTCGGAGGACACAGCGATGACATTTAGGGGGACAAGTGCAAGATCCCCACACCGCAGGTTTGCTCATTTTCATGTAATTTTCATCTCTGCTGCATGTGGTGTTGTTTTGACTGTTTCCTTGCATGTCAGGAAGTGGGCTCGCTGCAGCAAGAAGAAGAACACAACGACATCAAGACAGGATGGAGACCCCCGTACTCTGCCTGATGCTCTGTGAGAAATTTAACTTTTTAAAACAATATTGTCTCCCACGCTGTCTTTTTCCTGCTTTTTTAAAATAATCTTTGTATTCAAATATAATTCTAATGCCGCTGTGAATGGGAAGAAATCAACTTCGTCCACCTGAAAAATCATAGCAGATTTAGTCTTTTCTTTATAAAAATTGTAGTATGCAGATCGTACCCTCTGTTTTTTCTGTTGTTGTAGACCTGATGTAATCATTGTGTTGGCTGATCACCTCTTTATCTGGCTACTAGCAATATATAGTTAGTATTAAGCAGTGGTGGAAAGAGTCTGAAAATCTGTGCTGAAGTACCGTGTTGTTACATTACTAAAATATTACTTGCATACCATTAAAAGGTGTCAGAAAAAAGTATTTCTCTCAAAAACTACTCATAGTATTAGTTACTTTTTTACTGTTGATGTTTATTGCATTATCAGTAGCAGTTATTCAATCAAACCACTCCAGACTGGGGTCATAAATTTTGTGTATTTTAATTAACTGATTGAAAGTTGAAATTGCTGACAATCAGTTAATCATCAATATGTTTTGTTTTGTCTTTTTTTTTCTCACTTTAAAGGTATGTTCTGTAACTTTTTCCCTTTCAATTTTCACTTATGACCCACCAGAAGTGTGTGGTGGTGTCTGCGTCTGCAGAGACCCCACCCGTGGCTGCGCTCGGGACGTTTTGCGTTGGTGTTTGACATCCTGATGTGGTTTTGTACAGCTCAGACAAATCCTACTGACTCTACCTTCAAATTTGAGTTTTCTTATTAAAGAAAATGGCTCCATCAAACAAAACAATGTCAAATGAGACACAATTGACCCCTATGTTAATCTTGCTATACCCTCTGAAGATTAAATTTTTCTTGCACGAACCCCACATTTGAGGATTTTGTTTTGTTTTAAAGGAAAATAATAGAAATATAATATATTTCTTCACTCCTTTATGACAGTAAACTTTTTGGATTGTGGACAAAACAAGACATTTGAGGACGTGATCTTGGGCTTTGGGAAACACTGATTGACATTTTTCACCATTTTCTGACCAAACAACTGATCAATTAATCAAAAAAAAAAAAAAAAAAATCCAGAAAAAATCAACAGATTACTAAACTGAAAATAATTGTTATTGTAGATGTGAGTTGTTTTTATCATCCTCAAGGTTTTTTTAAATTTTTTTTTACGATCCTTCATTTCCATTTCAGCCACGCTGACCATCCATCCCGACAGATCTCAGTTCTTCTTCTATGACTCCATCACTCTGACCTGTGAATCGGCGGGAAACTCTAGCAGCTGGACATTCAAGAGAAACACCTCCTCTCAGACTTCAGAGCCATGCAGCCACGACTGCACGTCTCAGACCTCTGAGTCGTGCAGCCGCGGCTGGGGAATACCTCTTTGGTCCTCCTGCAAAATTGACGACGCTTATCCATCAGACACGGAGTGTACTGGTGTGAGTCTGAGTGTGGGGAGCGCAGCAACAGCGTCAACATCACCGTGACCGGTAACACCAAATGTGGAGCTTTTATAAGTATATTTGATGCTGTGCAGATCTGACAGAGAATAGAAATGGTTTATTTGATATTTGAGCTGATATTGACCTGAACCTTGAATCTGTAAGACCAGTGACAGCATGGTTTGTGTTTCAGATGGTGTTGTGATCCTGCAGAGCCCTGCGCTTCCTGTGACAGCAGGCGATGAGGTAACGCTCCACTGTTTCTACAAAGAAGAAGACAACAAGAACGCCATTTCTAATTTCTCTGCCAGCTTCTACAAAGATGGTATTTTCATTGGAACTCAGCCTGCGGGGAACCTCACCTTCTCCGCGGTGTCCGTGTCCGACGAAGGTTTCTACAAGTGTGAACATCCCATGAGAGGAAAGTCGCCGCAGAGCTGGCTGGCTGTCAGAGGTGACCATGACATTCTGCACCCTCTGCATTATGTGAAGGCTTGTTTTAGCATTGCAAACATGTCTGTAAAATAGAATGAGTTGTATCAAGAGACGCCATGTCAGATGCCTCGTTATGGTCACACATTTTCCCTCGACTCAACCTTTAAACAGAATTCAGTCAAGAATTAAACTGAGACAGAATGAGAAAAAGTGGTTTTGGAGGATACGTCAGGTGTGACCACCTCCCACGCTGGCGTCAGTTGAGGGGAAGTCAGACTTACCAGATGTCGATTGTGGACATGAGGGTCTTATTCAGGTGCCATACACTATATATACTATCTGTGTTTTCCCCATTGCTGTGGAAAACAAAGAAAATTAGCACCTGGGTCACTAACAGTACAAATGTGAACAAGCTACATGCTGTTACTTTATCTTTTGCGAGTTTTTAGCCGTTTTATCACTGTGGCTCGCCTTCCAACGTGCAAATGTTCCACCAAAACAAGTCACCGCCCCCCCAACACTATTTTGCAGGAGGTCCGTGCAGGACTGCATCCTGGGCTTTGCGCTACCCAAGATGAATGTGATTGGTTTGAAAAATAACGGACAAGCCAGAAAGTTTTTTTCCCCACTATAGCAGAATCGTCATGTGTTGAGGCAGACCTCAGCAAAGTGCTGTGGCAATGCAAGACCAGTGGAGGGGAAATGTTTTAAATTGTAGGGGTGGCACGGTGGTGCAGTGGTTAACACTCGTTCCTCACAGCAGGAAGGTTCTGAGTTCAAATCTCCCAGCCGGCTACCGGGAGTTTGTGGCAGGGGCAGGACCTTTCTGTGCAGAGTTTGCATGTTCTACTCGTGTCCATGTGGGTTCTCTTTGGGTACTCCAGCTTCCCCCTGCAGTCCAAAGACATGCAGCATAATAGGTTAATTGATAACTGTAAATTGCCTTGCTCCAGCCCCCCTGCAACCCATCAGGAGAAGTGGTTATGGACAAGGGGTAGACAAAATTTTATCCAAATGTGGTCACTTAATCTTGAACTTGAAATGAGTTTCATGGGAAATGAAAATTAAGTGAAGTGACACAATATGAAACAATTAATATCCCTTTAAGTGTAGATTTTATTTAGAATATTTTCACAGCTTTACCTTGCTGTCAGATAACCTTTTTGGACAGAAAATGGCTCTTATATAAGCTAAATGTTGTGCTCTCCAAAGGCACCAGACTCCATTGGCAAAAAACAGTAATTTTATCTTGCAGAACAGAGGAGTTGCTCGTCTACCACTGCCTCAATTGTTTACTTTGTTTGTGTTATTGTGTGACTTTGGTGAATCTGAACAAACCCAATAAACACCAAAGTCACACAATAACACAAACAAACTAACAGATTGAGGCAAGAGTAGATCAGCAACTCCTGTGTTCAGTGAGGTAAAATTAGTATTTTTGCTTAAGGAGTTTGGTTGGTTTGGTGAGAGCATTATTTTGCTTATATAATGGCGTTCTCCATTGGAAAAGGCTGTCTGACAGGAAGGTAAAGCATTGGAAATATTCTGAATATAGTGTACACTTGAACTGATATAGATTTTTTGCAGCAGCAGTTAAATGCTTAGCTTCCTAACTGTACTCTGTCTGCTTCTCCAAACATGGGGCATATTGGCCACATTTACTGTAGGAACTATGGATACGTACCTCATAGATCCTACATCAAATCTTAAACCATGTAGACAAGTGATAAAATCCTTAGCCATCAGGGGGCGATATAACACAATTAAACATATACTGTATAAATGTTGCCATGAATAGTCTGGCACAAACATGATTACAGACATTTTCATCCGTAGTTCTTTTATGAGCTGTGCAGCCCTGTAAACTTTGCTTGTATATGTTTTAATTCAAGATTCTTGTTTGCTGATGGTGAGAGGTAACTAAAATAAAGATGCCTGTTGTTTATTTTAATCAGATGTCACAAAACCTTTGAAAAAATCTCCAGGTAGCGATCTATGGTGCATGAGCTTAACATGTGTGATAAGCTGGAGGCAGAACCAGTGATGAGGTCTTTCTTGAACTGTATTTAACCATCTTAATTGTTTTTTTTTTCTTCCTTACAGCCAGACCTCCTCCTCCTGACATTCCTCTGCTCTGGTTGGTGTACACCATCCTGCTGATCATCTTCTATAAGCTCGTGCCTTTAGTGTGCGTGATGGTATACAGAAAAAGGGCTCAAGGTAGGAACAGATATGGAAATAAGTCAAAATACATCCAACTTTAACTGTGACATATGAACATGTTTGTTAGCAGCTTCAGTGTGATTTGACATAATTATGAATGCCTTGAAATATAAGATAAGTATGAACTGAACCAGACCTTCAGATGTGATAACATGCAGGCTTTTGGACCTTTGTTCCACATGTATGAACTATTTCATCAGTGTGGTGTGGTGGTGCTCTGGCCCCAGTTTTAAAGGGCTGCTATAACCTTTACAAACCACCAGATGTCACTGTGGTTACTGAGTCTGAAGCCCTGAAGCTTCAAATCTTTTTATTTTTTATTTTTTTTTTGGGCACAAATAAGCTTCATAAGGCTTCATCCGCCCATCATAAGGGGGCAGATCTGTGTGGTCAATTAACTCTTCCACCAAAGTGAACAGAAATACTAACAGAGGACATGACCTCTATGTTTTTAATGGAGATTAGGCCCTGGATGATTATCCTGATTTAAATTCTTGGTGGAATAATAATTAATGTCAGTGATGGCTCCTCTAACAGGCTCTCTGTTCTCCTTTTCTTGCAGCTTAAACTGAAGCAAAGAAAAGACCTTCTGAGAATCGGCAGGAAAACCTGATCACAGGTGGACAGTGGACAGTTCTGAGTACATCAGTTCACACCTGATATTACAGTGCCCTCCACATGCATCTCAAGTTACCACTTGTGATCTGGTCACACTTCCTCTTCAATGTGCAAATAAACACATATAGCTACATATAATTTCTGTTTTTTTAACCAATGTCCCAGTGACCAGCAGCAGCCAAGACAAACACAATGTTTTTTACACAAAGAAACAAATAACTTAATGTAGAACATTTGCCAGACATTAAATAGCTTGTCTATATTGTAGGTTTATTTACAAGCCATGTTGTTCAAATTGAATATTTTTAACAAGATTTTGTCAACAAAAAAAAAAAAAAAAAAAAAAGAGCTATGGAAAAATAACTGAGGAAAATGTCTGTAGTTTTTGTACCAATGAAGAGGAGGACATTATGCATTCATTTTGGTATTGTCCTGTTGCATCTTCCTGGCAGCAGATGGCAGATTAGTTATCTGTGCAGAAAACCATTTACCTTTATCTTCCCCCTCAGTATAATTTCAGGATGATCAACATGCACTACTTAACATTTCTCTGCTGGTTAGAAAAAATTATCACTTCAGAAACACTGGTTTTGAGCTGCTTTGTTTCTTTTCTCAGACAGAAATACTGGCGAGAAAAGAACATTTTCAAAGTTAAACAATTCATTGATGGGACACTGACCTGTGATTGTGTTATGATATTATGGGTTAAAATCAGTTTGCTTTTCTCTTTTCTTTCAGGATGAAACATTTAATTTGAACTTCTGTATAAATGATTTCTCATATAATAAGATTTATGTACATGCATGCATGTATCTCTGTGTGTATATGTGTCATGTTTCAACTATAATAATTTTTTAAGGCAGATTTTTGAGCTTCAAACTCAACAATGATTTGCTGACATTGCATTCTTTTGTTGAGAAAATGTACTTTTGTTCTTAGGATGAACCCCCCAATTCACTTTCATTTCAATGAAATTACTCAACAATTTTTGAAATACAGCATTTTAGGGATTTCTGCAACTATTTTATATCTAAAACAAATATTCAGGTTTATCTAAAAAAAAAAAAAAGAAAAAGAAAAAAGTAAATTATCTCAACAAAACATTATTAGTTGGTAAAACTTTTTCAAGACTTAAGAGTTACTTTTTGAAGTTATTTTTTAACTTTGTTGTATTGACAGTATTGTTGCAACATGTATGGTTATGACTGTATTTGTTAAGAAAGATACACTTTCTATTTATTTTATGTTTCAGTAAAGAAAAAAACAAATTTTCTCATCAGTTTTGGTTTTAATAAGGTGTTTGATGCTATGAAAATGCTGATTTCATGTTATATTGAGTTTTTGTGAAGTAGGACAAATCACAGATGTGTCATCAGATTTATATCAGCAGTTCAGACGCTCAGTATAGACGACAGATCAACTGCACTGCATTTACAGCAGGGACCCCTTCTATGGTGCAAGAGCTCTACCAAGAACCCTCTCTGGGGGTTCCATCCACAAACTTTAAGCCTTCTAAGAGTGCAAACAAGAACCCATCCAGGAGGTTCCACTGCAAACCCTTTCATATTATGGTACAAAGAAACCATTGATGAAAGATTCTTAAAAGATTTCAACAAGCTCTTTCATCCAAGAAAGGTTCTTCATGGAACTTCAAAGAACCTTTCAAAAAAAAGCGAGTGAGATCAAAATGTCAAACTTTGCCTTTAAATCTGGTTCATTGGTGAACAATGATTACGTGTGTGTGTGTGTGTGTGTGTGTGTGTGTGGTATGAGCTCACTGTGAGAAAGTAAAAGGAATCTGAGGGAGGAATGAAGACGTACGACTTCAGAGTCTATTAATATAATTCTAAAAATAAACAAATGAAGAAATGTGGTTTGTCAATCACTTTTTGGAGAGCGGTGACGTAAATCATGGAGCCAGTTTAGTTTATTAGTGCAGATGTTCAAAAAGAAACAGAGTGAAAAAATACAAGAGGACAAATTCAGGTGAAAATATCAATGTCCCGGTTTAGACGTACTCTATTACAAGTAAACAAAAGTCATGAGCCAGGGTGGAAGTAACTAATTACAAATACTCAAGTTTTTTTTTTTTTTTTTTTTTTTTTGGGTACTTCTACTTTTATGAGTATATTTTCAAGAACTTAAGAACACATTTCACTGTGTAATCTACTTAGTTACTTTTAAAATCATAATTCAGTGCTGAGAAAAGCAACTTTTCAAAAAAAAATCGTGATGCATCTTGCAATGTTCTTTGGTATTTTTTGCATTAAAATTGGCAGAGAAAGTGAGAACTGCAACAATAAAGTTGCCCTTTTTTGTATAATTTGAAATTCAACTTGTTTCAGGAAGAATTAAACCACATTCTGTTCTGAGTTTTCTCAGTAAAAGTTCAGATCAAACTCAGTCACATCAAGAACAAAATTAGAAAATATAAAAATGCACAGAGCATTGATGTCCACAGTGCCAAACCTTGTGTTTGTTTCAGTATCTGTGATGAAAATAAAGCAATAAAAATTTTAAAAGATGATAAATGATCAAACACTGAGTCGTTTCATTGTGACCTACTTGTGTTAACATTTGCATGTGGAGCTTCTGTGATTGGTGGAACTCAAGGAAGATAAAATGATTGGTCAAATTTGCAGAAAAGATGCAGCGATTACAAAAAAGATTACAAACTGGGCGTGATACGAATTTCCACTGATTAAACATCAACAGTTAAAAAGTAACTAATACTCTGAGTAGTTTTTGAGAAGAATACTTTGTACTTTTACTCAATCATTTTTCTAATACCAGTACTTTTGTAACTGAGTAATTATAGTGATGTAACACTACTTGTACTCGAGTACAGATTATCAGAACTCTTCACACCAAAATACCGTTGATACAGAACAGCAGGTGAGAATTTATTCACTTTGGGTTCTTGGCTTCACTGATTAATGTCACTGTGCAAAAAGACGACTTTATAACTTCACAATGTAATGAGTGTTTGAGTAAAAATACAAGATTTCCCTCTGAAATGTTGTGTGTGGTTTTCTGTTTCTTTCATTTATTTGGACATTTAAACATTGAGGGACCTCAGTTTCCAGAAATACCTGCAAAAGATAAATCCAACTAAGCAGTAATAACACATTTTCACTTGTAATCTTCCATTCTCTGATTTCTATCTTTGGGTGACTTTGTTGCCTCCTACTACAGAGAAGCTTTATGTGGCACCAGCAATACCATGATTCACTAACTCAAGGGTTTCTCAGTTTCTGCAGTTGTTTTGTTTGACTGGGTTGACCAACAATACAACAATCAGGATTATTTTGGAAGTCCCAGGTGACGTGAGGGCACCCTGAGCAGTGCCTCTAGCTCAGGGTTGCCAGGTCTGCGGGTTTCCTGTTGGGCTGAGTTGGGCTATTTTGTTGTCTGCAGGTTGCACAGACCTTTTTGTTGCAAATTACATGAATAATAACTATGAATAAAGATCCGTATTTTGAATTAAATGATATGTTGACACCTACAGTATATCCTATCAAACTGACTCCACGCCAGATCAGTGCCTACAGACATGCACACACACACACATATTTACTGTAAGTATATGATTAAAATATAGTGAAGCAACATAATAAGTGTTCTGAGTTGCAATAACGTTTGCATTAACTACGGTAAATGCATTGAAGTAAAAACAGTACATTTATGTTGCCCAGGCAGGACGTGAGGAAGAGAAGAGAAGCTGAAAAGACAAAGAAACACACAGTTTATATTTTATATTTATGTAATTACACAAGGCTGTTTTAGGTCCTACAGGTGAAAGAATTGTTAAACTGTTAAATGTTAAGTGTGCCAGCATTAAAGGTAGTTCTTTCACCTTGGACCTAAATTTGCAGATATTATAATACATTCTTTAATGCTGTTGAACCTTAAAAACAGTGTATATGGTTTTGTATGGGCACATTTTGTGTTTGTGCTGGTTTTATTTGCTGTTGGGCTGGTTGGTTTTGAACAGCTGTTTTCTGGTTTTCTGTAGCAAATGATTTTATTAACTTTACAGCAGAGATCTCTGATGTTCAGGTGGCCCTGCAATTCTTTACAGATATTTTTATCTCATGTGTTGATAAACATGCCCCTTTTAAAAGGCTCCGAATTAAGGACAGAACCGTTCCCTGGGTCTCAAATGAGCTGTCAACTTTGTTCAATGACAGAAACAAGGCCTGGAGTTGTGCTAGACGTTCAGGAGACCCTCAACACTGGCTCTCCTTCAGACAACTTAGGAATAAATGCACCTCGGCTGTAAGAAAAGCCAAATCTGAATATTTCTTATCTCTAATCACTAGCTCCTACTCAAATCCAGCTATGTTCTGGAAAACAGTGAACCTAGAAAAAAGGAAGACCTCAAATACACTGCCCACTAGTATAAGAACTGATAATTGTGTGATTTCTAACAGATCAGATATTTTCCATGCATTTAATAAGCACTTTGCAGATGTTGCATATTTATTTGAAAAAGAATATCCTGACCTCCCGTCAGTTGATGTTGGTTATTTGAATGCAGGGGATCACACTTCTTGTTTTTCCTTCCGCCCCTTCCATTATGCTGAGGTTCTGAATGCACTGCAAGCCTTAGACTCCAGGAGTTCCACTGGAGAAGACAAATTGGATTCCTTCCTTCTAAAATTGGCTGCTCCAATTATTGCTGAGCCATTAAGGCTTATATTTAATTTGTCCATGACAACAGGAAATTTTCCTGCCTTATGGAAATCTGCACATGTAATTCCCCTGCATAAAGGAGGCTCAAAAGATGACATGAACAATTATAGCCCAATCTCCAAACTGCCCTGTTTAGCAAAAGTGATGGAATCTCTGGTAAACAATCAACTAAAGTCATTCCTCTCAACCTACTCTGTACTTAGCTCACACCAGTCTGGTTTCAGAACAAATCATAGCACAATTTCAGCCATCACATTAGTCACAAATCACATCATATCAGCACTGGACAAGAAGCAACACTGTGCAGCAGTTTTTGTAGATCTGTCCAAGGCCTTCGATACAGTTGATCATGACATACTGTTAAGTAAACTGTTCAACATAGGACTGAGTGAAAGTGCATGTGCCTGGTTTCATGATTATTTATCTGAGAGGCGTCAGTGTATTAAATCAGGTGACACGAAATCAGACTTCTTGTTTATCAATAGGGGTGTGCCACAAGGCTCCATTTTGGGTCCTGTACTCTTCTCTATTTATATTAATGATATTGTGTCCTCTTTAAGTGGTTGCCATGCCCATTTGTACGCGGATGACACAATTGTTTATTGTATTGCAGACTCTGTACAGCTCGCTATCAACAATTGGCAACTTGCTTTTAATGAGCTTCAAAAATCTCTTTTAAATCATAAACTTCTTTTAAACGTAACAAAAACAAAGTACATGCTGTTCTCCAGAGCCAGAAATATTAACCATGAAACTTTGAATTTGGTTACTATAGAAGGCTGTAGAATTGAAAGCGTCACTGAATATAAATATCTTGGCGTATGGATAGACGAGGATTTAACATTCAAACACCACGTAAACAACCTTGTCACTAAAATGCGACAAAATATCGTTTTTTTATACAGAAACAAATCCAGCTTTCCTTTATTCTGTAGGAAAAGAGTTGTTGAAGCTGTGTTGTTTATCTGTCATTGATTATGGTGATGTGATTTACAGACATGCTGCAGCTTCAGTTCTAAAGCCTTTGGACAGTGTAATATACACTACTTAGATAGTCTAATCTTTGGCCATATAAACTCTCCCAGACACCGTCTGAGTATCCCACGGCAGCTCTGCTTAAGTCATATCTTAATTTTGACACGCTAGTCACACAGACACAATGAGGCATAACGGAATCTATAATGAAAACAGAAATGAACCAGCCGACACAGCAAAATCCACAAGCACACTTGATAGAAGAGAATGAAGGTTTATACAAAACAACTAATGCCAAGGTTAAAACTATACATAAAACATCATATCATGTAAGAACATCAACTGCTTTTGTTGATAATGTAACTAATATTATGTTAACAAGCCTGTAGCTTGTTGCAAACAGACATTTGCAAGACAGACACACAACAATATTCCCGAAACATCAGAAACATCAGACTTCACATTAATCAAAACCAAACATTAACAGCTGCAAGAACATTAATATGCAACACAACCATCTAAGCAAACTGACAATTAAGTCAAAAAGTTAAAAAAAAATCCTTTGTCAATACATAAAAGTCCAAAGAAAATGTTGCATTTCTGAAAGGCACATATTTGCAAATCTGTGCCTCATTGGCAAGAACTTTTTATGTGTAGCCTACAATATAACCTAACCAACAAAGACAACTAGCCTAAGTCCAAATCAAATGATTAATCAGTTTACTATGAGGAAGGCCTTTGAACACACAGAACACGTGCATGCTGCACGCACTGACAGACACAAGCTGACTGTATAATACAGTCCCGAGAGCACAGTATTGACTAATATTTTAAATAGGCTCTAAGGAAATACTAATGAACCCCAACCTAAATAAACTTGTTAATTTATGCCATTTGGCCGCATCATCCTCAAGTGCCTTCCTCTTTTTTTTCCTCTCTCCCTCTCCGCGCCGCCCTTCCTCTTTTTAAGGGGGTCCATTCTGGACTCGTCCTCTCCTCCGCTCCTCTCTCTCCTCCTCCCTCTCCTCCTCTCCTCTCCTCCCTCTCTCTCTCCTCCCCTCCCCCCTCTCCTTTTTTTTTCTCTCCTCTCCTATTCTTTTCTCTCTCCTCTTCCCCTCTCGTCCTCTCCTCTCCCCCCCTCCTCTCTCCTCTCCCTCTCCTCTCCTCTCCTCTCCCTCCTCCTCACCCTCCTCCTCTCCTCCTCCTCTCCTCTCTCTCTCTCTCCTCCCCCCCTTCCTCCTCCCTCTCCTCTCCCTCTCTCTCTCTCTCTCCTTCCTCCTCCTTCCCTCCCTCCTCTCCCTCCTCCCTCTCTGCCCCCTTCCCCCCCTCTCTCCTCTCCTCTCCTCCTCCCTCTCTTCTCTCCTCTCCTCTCTCCTCTCTTCCTCCTCCTTCTCCTCCTCTCCTCTCTCCTCTCTCTCCTCCTTCCTCTTCTCCTCTCCTCTCTCCTCCTCTCCTCTCCTCCTCTCCTCCTCTCCTCTCTCCTCTTCCTCTCTTCTCCTCTCCTCTCCCTCCTCTCTTCCCCTCCTCTCCTCTCTCTCCTCTCCTCCTCTCCTCCTCTCTCTTCTCCCTCTCCTCTCCTCCTCTCCTCCTCTCCTCTCTCTCCTCCTCTCCCTCCTCTCCCCCTCTCTTCTCCTCTCCTCTCCTCTCCTCCTCTCTTCTCCTCTCCTCTCCTCTCCTCTCCTCCTTCCCCTCCTTCCTCTCTCCTCTCCTCTCCTCCCCCTCCCTCTCCTCTCTCTCCTCTCCTTCCTCTCCCTCTCCTCTCCTCCTCTCTCTCCTCTCTCCTCTCCTCTCCTCTCCTCCTTCCCTCTCCCTCTCCTCCTCTCTTCTCCTCTCCTCTCCTCTCCTCTCCTCTCCTCCTCTCCTCTCCTCCTCTCCTTCCTCCTCTCCTCTCCTCTCCTCCTCTCTCCTCTCCTCTCCTCTCCCCTCTCCTCTCTCTCCTCTCCCTCCTCCCTCCTCTCCTCCTCCTCTCCTCTCCTCCTCTCCTCTCCTCTCCCCCTCCCTCTCCTCCTCTCTCTCCTCCTCCCTCCTCTCTCCTCTCCTCTCCTCTCCTCTTCTCTCTCCTCTCCTCTCCTCTCCTCTTTCCGTTTCCGGTGAGCGTGAGCGTGAGTCGTGGTGGTGGACGTACGAGTGGCGCGGAGTTTGAATGGTTTTCTTTTCCTGTTTTTTTCGGATTTCCCTCTGATTTCTTCATCTGTCCTATGTACATGATCAGGTAAGCTTTTTTCATTACGCTTTTGAGTGTTGTCTGAGCGATCAGTGGTTTTGTCGGCTGGTTTTTCGGGAGGAATGGCGTCCTCCGAGACGCCACCTCCGTCTATCCGGCAGGGAGTACGGATAGCGCCGCCGGATAGTAATGTTACCGTGGAGGAGGTTCTGCTGGCTGTCGGTGAGCAGGTAGGACATGATAATCTTTTATTTGCATCGCGAATGAACAAAGCTGTGGTTGTGTTTTTGAAAGAGGAGGCTCATGTGTATCAGCTGATAGAGAGCGGTGCGTTTATCAGGGACGCTTTTGTGCAGGTATCCCCGCTGTCAGTTCCCTCCACGGGGATCACCGTGTCCGGTGTTCCGCCGTTTATTTCCTAACGAGTCGTTAGAGAGTGAGCTCCGTAGGTTCGGCAAGTTTGCCAGTGGATTTAAGACTGTGAGTTTGGGATGTAAGGATCCAAAGCTGAAGCATGTGCAGTCTCTGAGACGGCAGGTGTTCATGTTTTTGGATTCACCTTCTCAAACACTGGAGGTGTCTTTCAGAGTGAAGCACGGTGATGGTTCTTACATGGTGTATGCAAGCTCAGGACAGCTGAAATGTTTTGAGTGTGGTGATGTGGGACACAAACGTGTTGCGTGTCCGCATAAGGGGCAGGGGGGCGGGGCGGTTTCACCTGTAGCCCGCACGGCTCTCCCCGAGGCGGCTGATGCTGCGGTGCCGGGTGCCGCGGTGGCGGATGACGCCGCGAGCGTTACCGCGGCATGGTTTGAACGCCGCGCCCCGACGCCGCGTGCAGCGCCGCGTCCAATGCCGCTGCTGCTCTTGAGCCCGAGTTGGGGCCTGTGGCCGCGAGTGCGGCGGCGGAGCGCGGTGATGTGCGGGCCGCAGCTAGTAGATGTCATGACAGAGATGAATACATCCAGTCTGAGCAGCAGGCTCCTGCGGACGCAGAGAACCTGGGCAGCTCTCAGTCTGCAGAGGGAGCAGCTTCTACAAGCTCTGCAGGCTTAGAAAATGTCTTTAGCAGTGAAGTGCTCAGTAGTCAGGTGTCATGTGAGGGGAAGATATGGACTATGGCTCAGAGTCAGATACTGTGTCGGTGTGTGAAAGCAACAGGAATGTAGATGATCTCTATTCTTTAGAGGACATAAATAATTTCCTTGATGTAACATTTAAAAAATCTGTTAAAGTGAGTGATTACTTTAGTGACACTGATAAATTCATCAAATCTGTGGACATGTTGAAAAGACTGGTTGGTTTTGATCTTTTGGATGAAAAAAAACGTTTTCGCCTTAAAAAGCACATCACCTCTCTGAGAAAGGTAAAAACTGGTAGACCTGCTAGAAAAACAAAAAAGTAACATGATCATGTTTCACTTGGTGTTTTCCTCTCTTACTGTTCTCTGCTTGCTTCTTTGTACCTGTTTCTCTTCTCTCATCTCTCTATGCAGAACCTTAAAGTAGGATCTTTGAATGTTAATGGTGGGAGGGACAGACAGAAAAGGGCTTTAATTTCTGAAGTTGCTACTCAGAAAAGGGTAGATGTACTTTTTTTGCAAGAGACACATAGTAATCCAGCAGATGAGGTAGATTGGGGTTTATGGTGGGAGGGCTCGTGTACTCTTAGCCATGGCACCAACTTCAGTGCAGGGGTAGCTGTTCTGTTCAGATCAACTGCAAATGCAACAGTTTTATCTTCTACTGAAGTAGTGAAGGGTCGACTGCTGATTGTTAGGGCTAAAATAGAGAGCTCTGTGTTTTGTTTTGTTAATGTGTATGCCCCAAATGATGGACCAGAAAGAGCAGGCTTTTTTACTTTGTTAAAAAATGAGCTGATTAATTATCATCAAGATCAGCTGATTATTGGTGGGGATTTTAACTGTACTTTAGATTTTACTATGGACAGGACAGGCGAGGAGCCCCACCCACAGTCATCTCAGAGCCTTAACAGTGTCGTCACACAGTTGGACCTGTTAGATACATGGAGGGTCAAACATCCACAAGCCAGACAGTACACATGGGTGAGGCTGCTAATAACAGGGTCAGTGCAGCCAGATTAGACAGGTTTTACATTTCCCAGAATCTCAGCTCCAGACTAATTCACAGCAACATAAATCCAGTTGGCTTCACTGATCATCACTTTGTCACCATAGATTTGGTCAGCTCGCCAGGGAAAGGGTTAAGTCCCACTGGTTTTTTAATAACAAACTCCTGCAAGACAGTACATTCTGCCAGGGTTTCGAGCACTTTTGGGAGCAGTGGAAAAACAAGAAAAGTGGTTTTAGTTCCTTAAAGCAGTGGTGGGAGGTTGGGAAGGCACAAATTCGTGTTTTTTGTCAGCAGTACACCTCCCATTCCACTGCTAAAATTAAGGCAGCAGTTCAGGAGCTTGAAGCCAACATTAAGAATATTGAGGAAGGGTTACATAGGGACTCTGATCCTGCTATGGGTCATCTGCTGCAGGAGAAGAAGTTGGAGTTAAGCTCCTTCCTGCAGGAAAGAGTGAAGGGGGCCCTTGTCAGGTCTCGATTCCTCCAGCTAAAAGACATGGATGCCCCGACTTCTTTCTTTTTTAATCTGGAGAGATCGGTGGCACAAAGGAAGCAGATGACCTGCCTTAAGCTTCCAGGAGGCAGGGTGACCACGAGCCCGGGCGAGATGAGGAGTCATGCTGTGGATTTCTATGCTGAACTCTTCAGGGCAGAGCAGTGCAGCATGGAGTGTCGGAGGAGCTCCTGGAGGGGCTTCCTCAGCTCAGCCTGGAGGAGAAAGCTGCGCTGGACTGTGAGCTGACTCTGGAGGAGTTGACAGCTGCTGTCAATCAGTTGGCATCAGGACGGGCACCTGGGATTGATGGTCTCTCTACTGACTTTTTTAAACGTTTCTGGAATATTATTGGACCTGACCTGCATGCTGTTTTTTTGGAGTGTTTCAGAGCAGGATCTCTTCCTGTCTCCTGTCAACGAGCAGTACTCTCCCTGCTGCCCAAGAAGGGAGACCTGGCGTTACTTAAGAATTGGAGGCCAGTGGCCCTCCTCTGCACAGACTATAAAGTACTCTCCAGAGCCCTGTCAAATAGACTTAAGGACAGCTTGGAAATGATCGTGCACACAGATCAAACATATTGTGTGCCTGACAGGACAATCATGGACAACATTTTCCTCATGCGGGATGTTATTGATGTTTGCAGTCCTATAATAATGTCAATTTTGGTATTGTGTGTTTGGATCAGGAGAAGGCTTTGACAGGGTGGATCACTCTTATTTGTTTTCTACACTCAGGGCTTTTGGTTTTGGTGATGGGTTTTTGACTTGGATTAGTTTACTGTACAGTGGTGCTCAGTGTTTGGTCAAGACGGGGGCAGGGCTGAGTCGGCCTGTGCCTGTGCAGCGAGGGATCAGGCAAGGCTGTCCTATTTCAGGTCAGCTCTACAGCCTGGCAATTGAGCCCTTGCTGTGCAGGCTCAGGGATCGACTCAGTGGCCTCTCTTTGCCTGGGTCCTCGGATCTTGAACATCCTCTGGCTGTCTCTGCTTATGCAGATGACGTCAGTATTTTTATCACCAGCCAGGGGGATGTTCAATGTTTGCAGGACACCCTGTCCCTGTATGAAAAGGCATCGTCTGCACGGGTGAACTGGGCAAAAAGTGAAGCTTTGTTGGTGGGACATTGGAGGGATCGGGCAGTGCCCAGTCTGCCTGGAGGGCTTCAATGGGGGAAAGAGGGGCTGAAAAATTCTGGGGGTGTTTTTGGGCACAGAGGGCTTTCAGGCGAAGAACTGGGAGGGTGTTAAGGAGAAGGTGTGCGCGAGGTTGTCTAAATGGAAATGGTTGCTACCCCAGTTGTCATATAGGGGAAGAGTTCTGGTTGCCAATAACTTGGTCGCCTCGGCCCTTTGGCACAAGTTCAGTGCTTTGACGCCACCAAGGAGCCTGGCGGAGGACATTCAGAGGGCCATCGTGGACTTCTTCTGGTCTGGGAAGCACTGGGTTCGGCTGCAGCCCTCTATCTACCTGTGGCTGAAGGAGGACAGGGGCTGATTGACATCCAGTCCAAAATTGCCTCTTTTTAGACTCCAGGCTGCACAAAGACTACTGTATGATTCTGGCCCAGGTTGGCTTAATACTGCTCGTCTGCTGCTGAGGAGAGCTGGGCGCTTGGGCTACGATAAACAGCTCTTCCTTTTGCAGTACGAAGATGTGGATCCTGTTGGCCTAACACCTTTTTACAGCTCTGTGTTGCAGGCATGGCAGATTTTTAAGGTTTGCACGTACCCCGGATGAAAGTCCAGGTATGTGGTTGTATGAGGAACCTTTGTTTTTTAACGACTTTTTAAGACTCAAACATTGCAGTCTGCCAGCCTGCGAGCCAGCCTCAGAGAAGCTGGCTGCACCAAACTGGGCCATCTAATGAAGATGACAGCTACGTCTGTGAACATCCTGAGAGCGAGGAGCAACATCACCTCTGCCAGGCTCATCAACAAAGTGGTGCAGGAAGTCTGTGCTGCCCTGCCACAAAACCTGCGAGTGGTTGCAGAAAGCCGTACCCTGTGTGACCAATGGACTGAAGAGGGGGAATACAGCTTCCCCTCTCTGCTCATTACCCCAGCAGTGGGGGAGTGGCAGGAGGGAGGAGGTCAGCTGCTGTCATTTGCAACCCCTCACCTGGACATTTTTAAGGATATAAAGAAGAAAGCACTTTACCACGTCTGCGTCAAGGTTCTGAACTTGCGCTCTTTGGCAGGGCTGAAGGAGTCGAGGTGGGCTGAGTTCTTTGGCACAGACGTTTCCCCCGAAAGGCAGCTGGCGGTCCCTGTACAAGCTGCCCGTTGAAAAGCGGACAGCAGACCTCCAGTGGAGGGTTTGTACATGGTGCAATAGCCACGAACAGATACAGAGCGCACCTGGATCCAGGGTGGGGGAGGAGTGCAGTTTCTGTGGTCAGACTGAGACTTTGTTTCATTTATTTGTACAGTGTCCCCGGCTGTCAGCATTGTTTGAGTTTTTAAAAAGATGGTTTCAAGGGTTTTGGGGAGGTTTTTTCTTTCAGCTTGTTTATCTTTGGCCCAAAGTACTGTGCACGGAGGAAGAGTGCTCACACAATGATCAATTTCATATCTGGTTCTGCTAAGTTGGCCATTTGGTTGACGCGCAAGAACCGGGCTCAGAGTGTCGGCAGTGTGGAGCCGGTGCCGGTTTCTGGAGGGCCTGTTAAAAGCTAGGCTGAGAGTGGAACATGCCTATTATAGGATGACGGACAACATGTTGACATTTTGCCAAATATGGGCTGTTGGGGGGGTTCTGTGCTCTGTGGGGGAGGATGAGGGGTTGATTGTAAATTTTTGATTGAAGATATTTGTTTTTTTGTTTTTCTGGTTTTGATGGTGGTTGTTTTTGTTGTACAGTAGGTCTGGCAATGGTTTAATAAAGGGACTTTGAAAACCAAACCCTCTCCTCCTCCTCTCCTCTCCTCCCCTCTCCTCTCACTACACACAGGGGCAGCAGCAGGTACCACACAGACACACATGCCGACACACACCCCCTCCTCCACACACACGCTGTCTGTGTGGTTGACACGGACTGTTGGGGTGGGTGTTAATCAAACCAATCGTCTTGTTGTCCTCCTCACATGCTACTGGCCTGAGTGGCCTCTGATTGGCCTGAAAGAAGACTTTAAAAAAAGTCAGACAGCCGCGACGCCGGCCGACCGGCAGCCTGTAGAAGGAAAAAAAAAAACCCGACATGCAGGCGGCAGCTGGCGGTATAGTCTATGGGAGCGAGTGAGTGGCACTACCATAGGGCACTACGCCTGTCAATCACGAAAACCACGCCCCTAATTATACAGAACTTTAAGCCTTAATATAAAATCAACGAATGACTTATATGAAAATTCAAGTCTGGTTCAGTGAACATGGTGGGGGATATTAGCGATAGAGACCAAAATCGTTTTTTGACACGGGCTATAAATATGTTTATTTCAGCTGTAAAGTTCGGCATTTTAGAACGGGTGTCAAGGAACCGGGCTTCTTTTTGCAGCCAGCTCGCGCCCCCCTGCTGGATTTCGGTGAGAATACAGCGTTACTGCACTTCCGCATTGGCTTCATTTTTCAGAGCCGGAAGCTCCGTCCACTTCTATATACAGTCATGTGGTGCGTGGCTGTTCTCGTGGGTTGAAAGAATATTGTATCGACTGAACAGCAGCTTTTCTACATCAGCTGTCTGTCTGTGTGCTCCTGGTTTGTTTCCACACGTTTAAATGGATTTAGAGCTCAGCTACAGTAGAACTTTACAGCTGACTCTCGTCGTCTTGTTGCTGCTTTTCTCCATCACGTCTGCTGAAGGTAAAAACTCCATAACAATAACGTTATATATTGTATATATATTGCTAAATTGGTAGCACTTTATTTACAGTACACGAATAAGACGTAACAAGCCGTTTGTATCAGATTAGACAAAACTAAAATAATTGATTTTATTTGACACTAATTACCTCCTAATAAGGTCTAATAAGAGTCTAACATATGAAAATAATACTCTTCAGTTAACAGGACGTTTCTGTTGTAATGTGTCCCTAATTACCCTCTAAAAAGGTCTTTACAATATTTAATAAAAGTATTACTTGTGTCTTTTAATTCAAGCTTGTTATGTCTGATTAGGGTAAAGTTGTCTTTGAATACTGTCTAATAAAATATGTTATTTCAAGTTTTTGTCTAATTTGATTTAAAGTACAGATTGTTTGTTCTCATTAGGGCACCACTGTGTTTTTTTACTGTCTAATAAAGAACATTTTATTTCAGTTTTTTGTCTAATTTTAGCTTGTTAAGTTTTATTAGTTTAGTATAAAATAAAGTGCGACCACCAGATTTTTACAGATTAAATTCAAACTGCAACCTGAATGATACACAAATGAAACTGTAAAATTATAAATATTTTAGTTAGTTTTAGTTTTCATTTATTTAGATTAATGTTTTTATCTCCTGTGTTGCCCACCAGATAACAAAGACTCGACTAGACTTTGATATTAATGCATAAAAAGCACATATTGGTGTCTAAAAATTCACCAGAATAAAGTGTCTGACACTCAGAAATCTCATGAGGGAGGATCATTAGAGGCTCTGCATGATTTGTGTGCCTTTGCTACCGGGCAACTACCCTAGAGACGCATTAACGACTAAAAATAAAGCAAAGCTTCTTGCTGTTATCATAGTAATGACAACAAACTGTATTTAAATAACATTAAATATTAACTTGTAGCCTGTCATGGAAATCAAATAGTTTAGCTAATCTTTTTTAGTTTGCATATGTGGTAAAATAAACTAAGATAAGAATAAAATATCCATATTAGGTATCAATATTATTAATATAACCACGGACGTAATTTTAGGGGGGACGCAGGGACATGTCCCCTGCACTTTTTCAAAACGCCGTTTTTGTCCCTGCAGTTTTTTGCCGTCCAAAAACAATGTTACGCTATATTAAACAGAGACGCGTCAGGCACTAGGACCAAGCGGAAAAACGGCCGCTAAAGCTGAAGCCTGTTTAGACCGCCCACACGCTCCTCGATTGGCTCTGCCGTTTCTGTGTGATTGGCCGTCCCCCCTGTCACTCAATCAGGTTGTAAAACCGCCAGGATTTGTACACCGGTCTGCTAGTTTAGTTGCCCAGTAGACAAGAGTTCCTGACTCGAGCTTCCCGGTAATCTGCCGCTGCTTGTAGGCTAAGTTGTTGAACATCATGTTGGACTTTTGTTCTGCCTGGGTCATTGTACACTAACGTTTGATTTATGTCCATGTCGTGTCCATGTGCTATCTATGTTGTGAATCGCGCGCGCGTTGTGGTGTGTGTGTGTGGTGTGTGTGTGTGTGTGTGTAAATAGGCGCAGCCAGATGTCTTAAAAAGGAAGGAGCAGTAAACTTAAAAGTAACAATAAGAAAACTAGAAGAACTGCTAGAAACACAGTAAACTGAAAGAGTTTGGGTTTTATTAAAAAATACTTGTGTCCCCCCCACCTCTAAAATCAAAATTTCGTCCATGAATATAACTAGGGGCGGCGCTGTAGCTCATTTGGTAGAGCCAATGTATGGAGGCTGTTAGTTCAACTCCTGCCTGTGGCCCTTTGCTGCTTGTCATCCCCTCTTCAGCTGTTCTATCTAATAAAGGCAAAAAGCCCAAAAACATAACCTTAAATAAATATATATATATAACTAGGTTATATTGAGTGAAGGCAAGTGTGGCCTTCTTCACCCAAGAATGTCTTCAGCAGGGAGATTTTACTAGAATAGAGGTGAACGGAGTAGTCGATCAAGCAATTGACAAAAATATTTTAATAACTGAGTCATTTATCAAGAAAAATCTCCAATCCATTCTCTGGTTGCAGTTTCTGCAGCATTGCAGATGGTTTTATATCGTAGTAAAGTGAATATCTTTGTGTTTGGTTGGACGTCACCTTGACATTTTGTAGACCAAACTATTTAATCGATTGAAAATGATCGTGGAAGATTGATTAAAGATGAATGAAAAGAGGCAGTGGTCGCAGCACAAAAGTGGTTCCAAAACAAATTGTGGATTTGTAAGGCTTGTTTTTAAAGGTCCAGTGTCAAAGATTTATTTATTGTTTGTTTATCTGACAGGGACGATGCATGTAGGCATTGTTACAATCTAAGTAAAAAATGCAACTGATGTGCAGAGGACTTCTAGCTACAGCTAATTTGTGGTCCTTGTACCTGTTTAGGCTTTTAAGGGATAAAACACAAGATACAACACTCTAATGGCTAAATTCCACCAGGTGCGTCTGCATTGCATTACGGCTGCACCTGTGGAAGCTGCCATGTTGCACTGCCATATTTCTACAGTAGCCCAGAATAGACAAACCAAACACTGGCTCTAGATATGGCTTTTTGAGTTTTGTGTGAGTTTCACAGCCACACACTTAGAGGAGGAGAGTGACATGAGGTGTTAGCAATCTGCAAGCTCACCACTAGATGCCAATAAATCCCACCCACTGGTACTTTAAGCACCACTATTGTAAAGTTATAAGTGCAGGAAATACAAGCAGATTTTAATCTTGTCCCTCATTTCTCAGGTCAGCTTCAGGTGATTGGTTCACATCAGCCAATCATGGCTGCCCGGGTGATGACATCATCCTGCCGTGTCACGTGGAGCCTCAGGTCAGCGTGGTGGGGTTGACGGTGGAGTGGTCGAAGCCCGACCTCAAGCCCGACCCCAATGATCAGCTGAGCAGGGTGGACTATGTTTATCTGTACCGGGACACTCAAGAGGTCACGGACATGCAGATCCCATCATACACCAGGAGGACGGCGCTGTTCAGAGACAGTCTGAGACAAGGAAACATATCACTCAAGATCACCAACGTGACGCTCGCAGATGAAGGGTGGTACAGATGTTTCATTCCGAAGTTAAAGGGCCGAACTAATTATTCAATTGGTCTTCTTGTTGTAGGTGAGTTCATCTGTTCAAACACTGTTGATGGTCCAGATAAAAGTTGAAACAAAAGATGATATTCATTGTTTGACTTAAACAGTGTTTTTGCAGGTTTTAACAAGGTAACTTTAAAAGGATATTCCACCCCTAGATGATAATCCACTCAATATGTACTCACCTCTATGCTGATGTGATGATGGGTGAAGATCTTCAGTTCACAAAACAATCCTGGAGTTTTAGGAGAAAACAGGGTTGCAGCCAAATCCAGTACAATGGCAGTGAATGGTGACCACGGATAAAATGTAAAAAAAAAAAAAAACACAAAATGTCTCCATCCTGCTCGTGTGGTGTAATCCAAGAGTCCGTGAGCCGCGACATTAAAATTTAACCACAAAAGACGCCATTTACACCATGTTTTTAGCCGAAATGTCAACTGTAGCATGTAGTCGGTAGCATGTAAACATGGCGTCGATGTATCATGAGACTTTGTATATCTCTTAATGGACGCACGTGTGAAAGATCGACGCCATGTTTACATCCTACCTGCCACATGCTACAGTTAGGGGTTGGTGGTTAAATTTTAATGTCGCAGCTCGCGGACTCTTGGATTACACCACACGAGCAGGATGGAGACATTTTGTGGTTTTTTTTTGTGTTCTTTTTTTTACATTTTAAAAGTGGTCACCATTTACTTTAATTGTACTGGATTTGGCTGCAACCCTGTTTTCTGCTGAAACTCCAGGATTGTTTTGTGAACTGAAGATCTTCACCATCATCACATCAGCATAGAGGTGAGTACATAATTGAGTGGATTATTATTCTGCTGGTGGAGTATCGCTTTAAGACTTTTTTAAGACCACTGTGAATGAAATTTAAAATCTATTTCATGTTCATACTGGCAACAAAAGTACATGCACAGTTTACAATAGAGTTTGCTGCTTAAATGTTTTGTAGTTGTCTCGTCCTGATCACAATTTTTTTCCCCCAAATACATTTAAAAGCGAGACTGAGTTAAATCCTTCTCTATTAAAGTAACATTAACTTAAGACCTGTCAAAACTGAAGACATTTTAATGCATCTTAAGGCCTAAAATCCAGATGATTGGATTTTAGACTAATTAAGGACCTGCAGAAACCCTGTTAAACTTTATCTATTTTATTACCATTTTGTCTTGTCCATACAGTGTTAAAAAATAATTTTCATAATAATATTCAGTGCCAAACTCGACTAAAACCTGGACAACAGAGACACCGCTGCAACCCAGACATCTCCGACCTCCTGAGGAGACAGATGTGAAAGGTGAGGAAATGCTACTTGCTTCAACCATGGATACATTAAATAGAATTATAAACTATTTAATTGACCATTTATGACTCCAGCTAATCAATTGAGGCAGTGGTAGACTTGCTCCTGTCTACTCCTGTCTTATGTGAGTTAAAATAGCTGATTTTGTCAAAGGAGTGTGGCTGGTTTGAAGAGAGCAACATCTGGCTTATGTAACCACAGTTTCCTGTCAGAAAAGGCGTCTAACGACACTGTAAGGCAGTGAAAGTATTCTAAATGTAGCATGCATATAAAGTAATATTAATTTTTTTAGTTAAGCAGCAATAGTAATACAGTGACTATGCATAAGTACCTCATACAACCCCACTTCAGACAATCTGAACTATCCCTTTAATCATATTCATGTCATGTGTTACAGTGGTGCTCGTTGTCTCTGTTTGATTGTTTTTATCAGGTGGTTTGTCCACTCGGAGCAGACTGATCCCAGCTGTGATGTTTTGTGTCTTGCTGATCCTGTTTGTTGGAGTCACAATATATTTGACACAGAAACACAACAGAGAAGAAGAAGTACGTCAGAGCCTTTAATTTTGACTTTATGTTAGCTTTGAAATAAAGATAAGACTGCTTTTTTGGAGACAGTTGACTAATTAATCTTTTTTTCTTCTAATTTTTCCCTCCAGCTCATAGAGGTACCGACAGTCTAGATGCCTTGCTCAAGGGAACGCTGGCATACATTCTGGGGGGGATTTCCCCCTCTCTGCTGTTGATACCCCCCATGTGATCATTCATTTTTATCCCCAGTGGGGATACATGTTATCCTTGTTTCTGGTCAGACTGAATTTATTAAGCCAGGGCGACACTACACTGTTTTAGCCCTGACCTCCCACTTGCCAAAAAAGTTTGGATACTGCAGACAAGCCACTCCTGATCAAGAGCAAGTCGCCATGCACCCTTGACAGCACCGATCACTGTGTGAACTCTTCAGAGACGTGATCCAGAGCTCGGCGAGAGCTCACTGGTGAGTGGCAGACACCCAGACAGATATCGAGCAGGTTTAATACCTGGTCGCGTTGGAGATAACTTGAGGAGCCATGAGAGCAGACACAGTCTACCAGGCTGAGAGGTGCAGATCTCTCTGATCAATAAAGTAAATTGTCAAAGAAAACACCCACAGATCAGTACAACACACATGAAGAAAACCACACTGCCCACTGTCCTCCACATGAGCACTTTCTTGCTCTTTAAATGTGGAGGATTTGGCGTATCACCTACATGCAAAATTGGACTTTGGCGTATGCACTGCGCGCAATTTCAAAGTTTAAGATCGTGTTGTTTGTACGCAGATTGAAGACAGTGGGCTGCTTGAAAGTGAACAGTGAAAGTGGTTCCTTTGAGGGCGTCTGAATTCTCTTTTTAAAAGTTTTAGCATGTTGCACTGAAGCTCATTACTTGTATCAGCTGAGTCCACACTGACCTGGTTGGAGTTTTATCCGTGTGGCTCCAGTTAGACTTTGGACTCCAAATACACACCTATTTATGTTGTCTTAAAGTTTAAAATGCACTTTGAACAGCTTAGGTGTTGGTCACTGCCAGGTTTTGTAGCAGAAATAAAATGTGGTTCTGAGGTTCTTTTATAGTTGCAGAATCTAATGACATGTCTGTTTTTTCTTCTACAGCTCAGCTGCAGCTTGTGGACGTGGCGACACCAGCTGCTGGAGGAATCGTTTGACGGTTTGACTTGGAAGCAAAGCCAGGGCTTCAAACTGAGGGTTAGACATGGTTTTTTTTTTTTCTTCTTGAACATGTTTGCTCAAGATTCTAAAAAAGACAAGCTTTGTTTTTAATACGTGGAAAAACACCACAGTCGTGTTAACATCAGTGTGACTGAGAGAAGGATGGAAAAAAATAGAATTTTAGCGTCACATTTTGGAGGTTATTTTTGTTCGAATGATTACTGAGATCCACATGTACAGTAGTTTTTGTCAGTTATGTTCTTTAGAATGACTGAACACCTGCATACAGACATCACTGTTGTTGTCAGTTTTGATGCCAGAGGCAGTTTTCTTGCTAATTTGAGCCCGAGTTAAATTGACTTTTAAATAAATAAACCAGTGCAGTTTCACTCCCTTAACAGCGACTGTCAACGTGCCTTTGAGCAGGGCTTTTATCTCTTTTTAACAGAGCAGCCAAAAGATTTTTATGTTATATTTATTTATGTTAAGTGTCTTTTCTTTGGTTCTGCATTGTTCTTGTTAAGATCTTGAAGATCAGCGTCCTTCTGATGATCTACCTCTTCTTCTATTTGCACTTAAGATCATTTTGTAATATGTGTGTGTTGTGATGTATTAGTTTAACTTGAATCTTTTTTTTTATTATGTTGTCATTACAACTCAGTGTTGTTGTTGATTCATTTCTGTGTTTATCTTCCTCTGTACACAAAAAGTGGTTTAAATTAATCTGAAATAGTTCTTGAACTTTATTTAAGAATTTGTCAAATCTCACTTGACATTTACTATAAATCAAAAGTCATTTGTGAATGACTGATCACTGACAACTAATCACCAAATAAAAAACATTTGCAGGTTTAATATTATTACATGGCTTTGTTTAATACTGTAATCTGATTGGTCAATTACAGGATTCTAAGGTCTGTTATTTCTTGATAACAGACTTTTACTATGGACGCAGTCCTGATCATAGACTCTGTAGTAGCAATAAAATCATTTTTAAATCAACAAAATAATGTTTAAACTAATAGTCTGTGTCAAATTATTGATTTATTTAACCCCTCCAGGATGATTCAAGACCCCCTCTGTGTCCTGCATCACCGTGTTGGGGTTTATTTCACAATAATGACCTGCTCACTGTACTTTGTCTTACTTGTTATGTCTTCTTTTTTGCTCCACAAAACTGGTCATTAATGGCCACAAACCATTGTGGCATGGATATTTGATCATTTATTTAATGAAATACTAAAGTATTGATGAAAATGCCTTCGTATTTCATTAATTAAATGTCCAAATAATAATAATGTGATGCACAGAATCCTGAGTGCATGACATGGGGCAGGACTTGGCTGCACCTGCTGCGCTCTGACACTGAAACTGCTTGAAATCACTCCAGTGATGCTCCAATCCAGTCTTCCATTTCTGTTAAAAATCTTTCTTTCTGAGTTCAGTGTCACCTGTGAAATGTCAGTGGGCTTGTTTGCTATGTGGTTTGCACACAGACGTCAGTCTGCTGCTCATATATGGTTTTATTGGGAGTTTCTATATGCGAAACATGATATTAATCGACACACTCAGGTGGGTAAGAACAGGCTTTGCTGTCGGCGAACATTTCATGAATCCCGTATATTCTGTGACATCGACCCCATGAAGTCGTGTGATTTCAGTTGCATGATGTCACGCTGAGTAGAACTGATTGTAAACACTGAAACTGGGGTCTCGCATTGGCAGGCCAGCCGCGGATAGGTGTAGAGGACTTTCTCTGGGCCAGACACAGAGCTCCTGCGATAGCTGGTTCAAATCCCGCCATCCCCAAACCAAATGATCCGTTTTTGGTTCAGAATATTTTGGTACAGTTTGTGTACATAACATAAAGCAATTTAAGAAAAAAGAAAGTGAATTTTAATCACAGGTTTTTGGAAAAATCATGTGGAAACAACTCATCTGTTATGTTGGTAATGGTGGTACAATATAATAATGCTTGTTTGACAGTGTGTGACTGAATTGACCTAACTAATTACTATTAATACTAATACTAATACTAATAAGTCTATTATTATTATTATTATTATTATTATTATCATTATTATTATTTGTAGTAGTAGTAGTATTCATAGTAATAATAATAATAATGAGAAGAACAAGAAGTAGAAAGGGTTCTAGGGTTCATTTAATGGTAATTTTTCAACAAGATTGCATGATAAAATTTGCGTTTGTATTCCCTTCATGCTACACACACACAAACAACACAGAGTTAATTATTATAAAGGTCTATATAAAGGCACAGTAATAGTTTATTGTAGAGATATGTAAGCATACAGCTGAGCATATGAATGTAATTGTTATTGTTGTGATTACTTAGTTTTCTATCACTATTACAACCCTATCAAGTAAAGACAGTCACAGTTATGTTTTTAAGATATTTTATTGGAAAACACCATTGAGCTCTGAATAATCAAACACACAAAATCAAAACTGACATGCCTGAAAAGATGATTTAAAAACCAAATGAAACACTAAATGAAATATACAGAATATATACAGTAAATAGGGCATCCATAAACAAATTTTAGTAACAATATTAGTATTATAACAAGTGAATAAGGTTGAATTACAAACAATATTTTTTTTAAAAGAAAAAAGACAATGACTCATATAACCATAATCCCTTTCAGTCATCACTTATAACAAGTAGAAGTGTGAGGTGGTTGCTGTATTTGCAGAGAACCTGCAGCAGACAAATCTTATCAAATCCACCTTTAAACTAAAATATCATGAAACATTACTGTCTTTCAGAGTCTGGAGCAGGGTCTCACCTCAATATATCTGAATGACAGGTTCTAGGGGGTACCCGAGAATGTACGGATATGCCCATTTTATGTTAATCCCATGTAATTTTGAGCAAAAAACCATGCAGTGTTTTGCTTACGGTAATATGTTATATTGGCCTATTCTGACAACCATGTATTTGAATATTTCTGCATACTGGGGGTCTATGACAGTATTGTTACTGGAGTATCACAGATTGGTCTCAATGGAAAGCTCAGGCTCATATGGACTGAATGAAATCTGGTGTATTCAATTTGAGATGATGTTAGTCCCGATAGTAACCATTTCATATAGTTGTTCCTCACCCGCTCCATAATTGTGTGCTGAAAAATGGATGAGGCTGAAAATATTTTGGTGATGGCAGGTCTGTCACTGAGTCTATGAGCTCAGGCTGAGTTAGATAACACCACAGGGACAGCATGTTCATCAGGTGACGTACTGTACGTGACCCCGGGCACAGACCCAGTGCTTACAGTTCAGTCTTCATCCAAATTTTCTGATGTTGGGAGCAGTTTCCACTGTGCAACATCCTGATCATAGCTTATGACAGGTGCTACTGGCTGCCTGACAGGAGGTGCTGGACACAGCAGAGCTGTAAAACACAGAGACTACAATAAATATACAATAAGAGAATATTAAATATATAGTAATGACTGCTATGTTGAAAACAGTGTCATGGAAATTCATACCTTCATCAAGGCCAGTGGTTTTCTCTGCTTCCATAGGGGTAATGTTCTGTGATGATCAGTCTAGGATGGTGTGATACAAACAGGACAAGCAAGTGTTGGAAACATGTACTTAAGATATTCATTCTCAGAGCATTTAAGAAAATAAAACATTTACTGTTAGGAAGAGTTGGAGCAGCTATGTTATTACCTAACATAACTGAACACATGAATACTACATAGAACCCTGCAAATGTGATTTTGATTCAAGAAAATGAAACTGATATTCATGTGAGATTCACTGAAAGTATAAGAGCACTACTTATATGAAAATCTCATACTTTGTTTCAGCACATCAGGGCTTGCTCTTATTTATAATTATATCAAGTAAACAATGATTTAAAAGATACAATTTAAGAACAGAGATAACAATAACTAAAAATACAAGGTAAAAGAAGGCAATGAAAACACAGTAAATACTGTTCACAAAAATACAAGATGCACAACTATCTACTGCTGAAACGAGTAAAACAGGTACAAAGGCAGAATGGTTACTGATCATGGCTTTGAATTCACCTAAGGGTATCAGAATATTCATTTTTAGGGTGCACAGAAACTAAAAGTCCCAGCTCAGTAAAAAATCAATGAAAGAGTAAAAGACAGCAGGATTTTGGATCATTGTCATAAAGAAAGAAACTGAAAATCCTACTGACAGTTAATTCCAGATGTGCAAAGTGATAAAATCAGCTGCTGTCAATGCTGCCTTATATAAATATTAACTTACTGTAATGGACTGAGTAACGTTACTTCAGCTAACAACAAACCAAGTTACAACCTGTCAATCCTATAACAATACAACTGAAGCCAACAGACTATAATAAAACAGCTTGATCATATATAGCCTACGACGGAAAAGCATTCATTTAAGACTGGAAAAAATAAAACTAGAGTTAATACTGAAACCTTAGACGACAGAGCCATGATAAAGTCCGTAGTTACAACCTGTCAATCATAACACAACCAGAGACAACTAATAAACATAAAATCAATTTGCTCATATTTAATGCGACAAAAAAAAAAACACGTTAATTTACCACTCGAAATCATAAACAAGACTTGAAACTGAAAAAGTTGGTCGACAGAGCCATGATAAAGTCCGTATTTACAACCGAGAGACAACCTGTCAATCAAAACACAATACAACTCGAGCCAACTAACTATTACAAAACGGTTTTATATCACATATGAATGAAAACTGTAAATTACTACTTGAAAATGAACAAGACTTACCATGTAAAAGAAGACAAGCCATGAAAAAGTCCGTTAAATCACGAAAAACTTGCTCTGAATTCTTCTGTTGTTGTGGATGCTCCTCCGCTCTGTCACTCCAGTGTGTCTCCTTACTGTTACACATAAGGGTGAAACAGCGCCAGATTTGGCGTCGTGTCGCGTTAAAGCATCTCTGCCGCTCTCTCAGTGGCATGTGTGAAAAATGTCAGCATGAGACAGGGACGCTACTCTGCACGTCTTGCACAGCGGGATCGGATAAGATTTCCTCCTCACCTAAAACCTCATGAAGTGTTTACCTGTGTGGACGAAACAAACTGCGCCATGCACAACAAAGGTAAGCTCAGGGGAAATCTTTCTTATCATACTTAAGATATCACCATGAGATTGTTCTGTGAAATCCCCAGCAGGCTCTTCCGCTTTCATCGAAAACTTTTTTCACTGCCCCAAGTTTTTATTTACTTTACTTTACTGCTTAGATCGTCTAATCTTTGGCCATATAAAACTCTCCCAGACGCCGTCTGTGCATGCAACGCCAGCCCCGCTTAGTCATTTTGACACGCTGTCTGTCTTTTTACGTTGAATCATCTCCATCAGCGCAGACACAACGAGGCATAACGGAATCATTATGAAAACAGCAAATGAACCAGCCGACACTGGAGTAAGTGAATTTCAAATAGGCAAGTGAAAAGGATCGTCTTTTAAAACAACACATTGTTTTTACTCACCTCCCTCACAATAAAGTTTCATCCTACCAGGCTGACATATTTGTCCCCAAAGTTTCCTTGTATATAATCTCCCACATGTGGTCTCACATCAGTGAAATGGAGCTGATTTGAGGCGGCAGAAAACATTTTAGTGTCTGAAAATCAAGTTTTGGCAAACAAAAGAAACTTTATTTCTGTTTGCGCACTTTGGTAAATTGATACAGTTGATTCAGGCACATTCAGGACGGGATTTCTTATAGTTTATTGAAGGTGAACATCTGTTATGACAGCTGAATAAATACTGAAATGGGAACTATGGATAATAAAATAATAAAATTTCCCCTGGCACCACTCTAACTTGACTTGTGGTCTGTCCCAGATTGAACCAGCTTTTAGAGATTGTCTGAAAAGCACCAGGTGAACAATCTTTGCCGATCAACAATCGGCATCATTACACGGGATAAAATAAAGAAATAGGAGTCCTTCCACCTGACATAGCCTACCTTAATTAAATCTTAAGGTAATATGTTACACACATCTGTCGCTTTTTATATCGTTAATACATTTATTTTGTTGTTGTTTTTTAAATTATTGAACCAAACTCCATTCAAAAAGAAGATGTTTTAGAGAAGGGTCATATATTTTTACAGTAAAAACTTCAGTTCCACCATCAGTATCACTCTTATATGATTCAGTTTTATCAACAGATACAATCGGCACACATGTCATTTATTCTGTGCTATCATTAACCAACTTATGATGAACAGTATGACACACCTCACAGGCTTTTGCATTGTAGGCAGGATGGGACGTGGGCGTATACGTGGCATGTGGTGTGTGGCTGTTCTCGTGGGCTGAAAGAATATTGTATCGACTGAACAGCAGCTTTTCTACATCAGCTGTCTGTCTGTGTGCTCCTGGTTTGTTTCCACACGTTTAAATGGATTTAGAGCTCAGCTACAGTAGAACTTTACAGCTGACTCTCGTCGTCTTGTTGCTGCTTTTCTCCATCACGTCTGCTGAAGGTAAAAACTCCATAACAATAACATTATATATTGTATTTGCTAAATTGGTAGCACTTTATTTTACAGTACACGAATAAGACGTAACAAGCCGTTTGTATCAGATTAGACAAAACTAGAAATAATTGATTTTATTTGACACTAATTACCTCCTAATAAGGTCTAATAAGAGTCTAACATAAAAATAATACTCTTCAGTTAACAGGACGTTTCTGTTGTAATGTGTCCCTAATTACCCTCTAAAAGGTCTTTACAATATTTAATAAAAGTATTACTTGTGTCTATTTAGATTCAAGCTTGTTATGTCTGATTAGGGTAAAGTTGTCTTTGATTACTGTCTAATAAAATTTGTTATTTCAAGTTTTTGTCTAATTTGATTTAAAGTACAGATTGTTTGTTCTCATTAGGGCACCACTGTTTTTTTTACTGTCTAATAAAGAACATTTTATTTCTAGTTTTTGTCTGATTTGATTCAAATTACAGCTTGTTAAGTTTTATTAGTTTACTGTAAAATAAAGTGCGACCACCAGATTTTTACAGATTAAATTCAAACCTGGATGATACACAAATGAAACTGTGTAAAATTATAAATATTTTAGTTTTAGTTTTCATTTATTTAGATTAATGTTTTTATCTCCTGTGTTGCCACCAGATAACAAAGACTAGACTACACTTTGATATTAATGCATAAAAAGCACATATTGGTGTCAAAAAAATTCACCAGAATAAAGTGTCTGACACTCAGAATCTCATGAGGGAGGATCATTAGAGGCTCTGCATGATTTGTGTCCCTTTGCTACCGGGCAACTACCCTAGAGACGCATTAACGACTAAAAATAAAGCAAAGCTTCTTGCTGTTATCATAGTAATGACAACAAACTGTATTTAAATAACATTAAATATTAACTTGTAGCCTGTCTTGGAAATCAAATAGTTTAGCTAATCTTTTTTAGTTTGCATATGTGGTAAAATAAACTAAGATAAGAATAAAATATCTATATTAGGTATCAATATTATTAATATAACTAGGGGCGGCGCTGTAGTTCAGTTGGTAGAACGTTAGTTCAACTCCTGCCTGTGGCCCTTTGCTGCTTGTCATCCCCTCTTCAGCTGTTCTATCTAATAAAGGCAAAAAGCCCAAAAACATAACTTTAAAAATATCAATAACTAGGTTATATTATTATATTGATGTGAAGTGCTGACTTTACTGTTAATGATCTGTGTCAGGGCTGTTCAAGGGCCATGACTACAGATAATTCTTATAGTATAACTTTGATAGACATATTACTAAAGGGAATAAATTTATCAAATGCTTTCAAAAAAGTAGGAAGCTGTTGGTACAAGGGTTGATACAGAAGTGCAGAAAGTCCTGGTTATAATATCTTTAAAAAGACATTCAAGGAGACATAGGGTGCTTATAAGAGGCCCGTGTCCATATTTGTTTGAGGTGAAAATAGTAACAGTGTGTTTTTTTGTCACACATTTTATCTGTATCAAAACTTCCATCTTCTGCGATGTGGATGTTGCAGTTGGCCGTATTGTGATTTCCATAATATTGCAATTAATTGTGCAGCTCTAATCTCTTGTGTGGTTACACGTGTAGAACAAGAATCACTAATAATTCACATAGACTGAAACTGTGTGGGTTGGATGAGAAACTTGGCTGTTCTCTGTAAACGAGGCTCTTTACATGTCTGAGAAACAGGTTTTTTTTTTCTGATTATTCTTCCAGACTTTTGGTAACAGTAGCCTGCTTCAGTGTCATGTGACTGCTGATGACCTATTACAGTTATTAACAGAGGAAATCATATACTTTTCCAGAAGGCATTAACATTTCAATAAACTGAAGCAATACAGACGGGCTCAGTGTTCTTGTATAGTCAGTGTAGTGACAAGGTCCTATACTTTAGCCGCTACAGGCTGCTAATTGGGCTCCGATAGTTCAGATGTGTACTTGGAAAAACGAGGTCCAGGCTCACCAGTTCCTTATCATCATCACACTGCATTTATTCCATGTTCCGTATTCAATAATCCGGTACTTTAAACAACTTAAAAATAAACAAAATACAGCCACGATGTTGACTGAGCACAGTCAAAAACTGATTTCCTCCTTCCAATTACCAACACCTGTGTCTGATGCCATGACCTTAAATCTCTTCTGGCATTAGGACTATCCGCTACACCCCCCTAGTGTTTGAAGGAGTTATACATATAAAAACAGAAATCAAATACATGGTTCCTACAATATGTTTTCATAAGTGTATAAACACCTGAAAATAAGAATCATTTTGTTTTCGTACCCTTAGAATGAGCCATTTATATTTAAAGAGGGTGCAGATTCTACTCTGTGGAAGCTGCCATGTTGCACAGCCATGTGTCTACAGTAGCCCAGAATAGACAAACCAGGAGGAGAGTGACATGAGGTGTTAGCAATCTGCAACCTCACCAGTAGATGCCAATAAATCCCACCCACTGATCATTTAAACACCACTATTGTAAAGTTATGAGTGCAGGAAATACAAGCAGATTTTAATCTTGTCCCTCATTTCTCAGGTGACCTTCAGGTGATTGGTTCACATCAGCCAATCGTGGCTGCCCCGGGTGATGACGTCATCCTGCCATGTCACGTGGAGCCTCAGGTCAGCGTGGTGGGGTTGACGGTGGAGTGGTCGAAGCCCGACCTCAAGCCCGACCCCAATGATCGACTGAGCCGGGTCGACTACGTTTACCTGTACCGGGACACTAAAGAGGTCACGGACATGCAGAATCCATCATACACCAGGAGGACGGCGCTGTTCAGAGACAGTCTGAGACAAGGAAACATATCACTCAAGATCACCAACGTGACGCTCGCAGACGGAGGACGATACAGATGTTTCATTCCGAAGTTGAAGAGCCGAGCTAATTATTCAATTGTTCTTCTTGTTGTAGGTGAGTTAATCTGTTCAAACACCGTTGATGGTCCAGATAAAAGTTGAAACAAAAGATTATTTTCATTGTTCATTATTTTTATGTTGTTTTATGTTGTTTTTGTTTAGTTCTGTGTTCTGATCAATACAGTTTTTCCCCAAAGTACATTTAAAAGTGAGACTGGAGACATTTTAAGGCATCTTTGAGCCTAAAATCCAGATGATTGGATTTTAGACTTATTAAGGACCTGCAGAAACCCTGTTAAACTTGACCTATTTGACAAAAAATATTATATGTTCATACAGGAACAGTGCCTTGAATATCTTTAAACTCTGAGTGTCATTTTTAACAGCTTATATTGCTGTTTCTCCATAAGAAACACTTGTTGTCTTCTTTAAATACTGTGTTTCTAAGTTCTTAAAAGTCGATCGTCTGTTTTCCAGAGCCAAACTCGACTAAAACCTTGACAACAGAGACGCCGCTGCAACCCAGACATCATCCGACTTCTGATCCTGAAGAGGAGACGGATGTGAAAGGTGAAGAAATGATTAATGACAAAATTTTCAACATTATCAGTAGGAATGTATTATTTTTAATTTGATCTCCTCACTCTGTTACACAAACCCAACATTTTCCACTGACACTGATCCACATTAAACTGGCAAAACACGAGATTGCTTTTATTTTGAAAGAGTGACAGGAAACATAATGCATCTGTCAACAGGACTGAAAATCTCAAGGATTAGACTTCAAAGTCAATGCTTTGGATTTCATCCAAAGGCACTTAAATTTAGATTATTAGAAGTGGGGCTGTATGAGGTACTTATATAGTAGTTAGGGTATTACCTACAGCAGACGGCTGTCACTATGCTCAACAATTTGGAGAAGCAGCAGGAGTACTGGTGTAGGAAGCTAAGTTGTCACAAGACTGTACGGCTGTAATAAGGCAACACTTCGATGAAAACTGACAGTTTAAACACTGATCAACATACAGTGGATCTACAGACTCGTTATTAGATAGAATTATAACTATATTTACATTGACTCACTATATCAACTGAGGCAGCGGCAGATGCTCAAGACGGTCCTGTCTACTCCTGTCTTATGTGGGTTAAAATTGCTGATTTTGTCAAAGATGGTGGTTGAAGAGCAACATCTGTCTATATAACCACAGTTCCTGTCAAAGCATCTAACACACTGAGGCAGTGAAAAGTGATATTGATTTTTATCAGTTAAAGAAGAACTTCGGTATTTTTCAACCTGGGCCCAAAACGAGTTGTACCCCTCAATCATACACACACGTACACATGGGGAAATAGTGCCCAGGTTGAAAAATTCAGAGGTTACCTTTAAGCAGCAATAGTAATACAGTGACTATGCATAGTACCTCATACAACCCCACTTCAGACAATCTGAACTATCCTTTAATCTATTCATGTCATGTGTTACAGTGGTGCTCGTTGTCTCTGTTTGATTGTTTTTATCAGGTGGTTTGTCCACTCGGAGCAGACTGATCCCAGCTGTGATGTTTTGTGTCTTGCTGATCCTGTTTGTTGGAGTCACAATATATTTGACACAGAAACACAACAGAGAAGAAGAAGTACGTCAGAGCCTTTAATTTTGATTTCATATATTGTCCTGTAAAATGAAGGTAAAATTGCTTTTTTTGGAGACAGCTGATAAATTAATCTTTTTTTCTTCTAATTGTTCCTCCAGCTTATAGGGGTACCTACAGTCTAGGTGCCTTGCTCAAGGGTACATTGGCAAACATTCTGGGTGCAAATTTCTGGGGGGAACGGGGATTTCCCCCTCTCTGCTTTTGATACCCCCCCCATGTGATCATTCATTCATTGCCAAAAAAGTTTGGATACCACAGACAAACCACCCCTGATCAAGAGCAAGTCGCCATGCACCCTTGAGAGCACCGATCACTGTGCGAACTGTTCAGAGACGTGATCCAGAGCTCGGTGAGAGCTCACTGGTGAGTGGCAGACACCCAGACAGATATCGAGCAGGTTTAATACCTGGTCGTGTTGGAGATAACTTCCTCAAGTTATGTCTGCCATGAGAGCAGACACAGTCTACCAGGCTGAGAGGTGCAGATCTCTCTGATCAATAAAGTAAACTGTCAAAGAAAACACCCACAGATCAGTACAACACACACAAAAAGGAAATCACCTCAAAAACAGGCACTGCCCACTGTCCTCCACATGAGCACTTTCTTGCTCTTTAAATGTGGAGGACTGGCGTATCACCTACATGCAAAATTGGACTTTAACAGTTTCGAAGTATTAAATCGTGCTGTTTGTACACAGATTGAAGACAGTGGGCTGCTTGAAAGTGAACAGTGAAAGTAGTTCCTTTGAGGACATCTGAATTCTCTTTATAAAAGTTTTAGCACTGAAGCTAATTACTTGTATCAGCTGAGTCCACACTGACCTGGTTGGAGTTTTATCCATGTGGCTCCAGTTAGACTTTGGACTCCAAATACACACCTATTTATGTTGTCTTAAAGTTAAAATGCACTTTGAACAGCTTAGGTGTTGGTCACTGGCAGGTTTTGTAGCAGAAATAAAATGTGGTTCTGAGGTTCTTTTATAGTTGCAGAATCTAATGACATGTCTATTTTTTCTTCTTCTACAGCTCAGCTGCAGCTTGTGGACGTGGCGACACCAGCTGCTGGAGGAATTGTTTGAAGGTTGACTTGGAAGCAAAGCCAGGCTTCAAACTGAGGGTTAGACATGTTTTTTTTTGCTCAAGATTCTAAAAAGGACGAGCTTTGTTTTTAATCCATGGGATACACCAGAGAAGGATGGAACAATAGAATTCAGTGTCACATTTTGGAGATTATTTTTGTTCGAATGATTACTGAGATCCACATGTACAGTAGTTTTTTTTGTCAGTTATGTTCTTTAAATTAATTGAAAACCTGCATACAGACATGTGACACCTAAAACCAGCAGCTGACATCACACACATCACTGGTTTTGTCTGTTTTGATACCAGATGCAGTTTTTCTTGCAAATTTGAGCCCGATCTAAATTGACTTTTAAATAAATAACTTAAACTGTACATCCGGTACAGTTTAAGTGTTTTCTGCTGCCTTAACAGCGACTGTCAACGTGCCTTTGAGCAGGGCTTTTATCTCTTTTTAACAGAGCAGCCAAAAGATTTTTATGTTATCATATGAATTTATTTAAAAGTGTTACTAAAAAAGCTGGTCTTTTCTTTGGTTTGGCTTTTTTTTTTGTTAAGATCTTGAAGATCAACGTCCTCCTGAAGATCTTGTTCAATTTGCACTTTGTAGTGTGTTGTGTGTTGTGTGTGTGTGTATGTGTGTGTGTGTGTGTGTGTGTGCGCATGTGTGTGTGTCTTTTTCCCGTGTTTTGCTGCCTGTCCAGAAACCAGTTTATTTTAGGATGTATTAGTTTAACATGAATCTTTTTTTTATTATGTTGTGTTTATATTCCTCTGTACACAAAAAGTGGTTTAAATTAATCTGAAATAGTTCTTGTACTATTTAAGAATTTATCAAATGTCGCTTGACATTTGCTGTAAATCACTTTGATGACTGATCACTGACAACTAATCACCAAATAAAAAACATTTGCAGTGTTTACGGTGTGTTTTCATCACGTGTGCTGTGACTAATTGTGCTAAAGTTCAGTGGTGACTCCCACAGCTACAACTATGTCAGATTATAGCTGCTTATCTCTTAGCTGACCTCTGACAGCAGTTAGCAAAGTTTCACTGACTTCCCTCTTAATATTGACTCATACGTCATAATTGGGGTTTATTTCACAATAATGACCTGCTAACTGTACGCTGTGTCTCACCTGTTAGGTCTTCTTTTTTGTTCCACAAAACTGGTCATCTTCAGACTAAACCTTGTATCTCCATATTTTGACATTGTTATTGTTTTTATATTTGTCTTTAGGTTTTACAAATATGAAAACTTTGAAAAGTGTCAAAAAGAGTTGCTCACTTTGACTAAGCAGTACTCAGTTAGTTTAATAACACAGTTTTTTGTTTTCATTTCCTGCAGACCATATGTTGACCCGTCTTACACCTCAGGTCTGAGTAAGACACTTCACATCCTGCATTAGTATGAGTTTTTCAGGGGAGATCTTATCTCACTTCCTGCTCTAGAAATAAACATGTAGCTGAGTCATTTCTGTTGGGAAAAAAACAGACACAGTGAGCCTCATGCATGGATCCTTCATACATATATATTTGATCTTAAATCATATGTGCAAACAATTTAAGAACTTTTGTGGCATGGACATTTGTACATTTATTTAATGAAATACTAAAGTATTGATGAAAATGCTTTCGTATTTCATTAAATAAATGTCCAAATAATAATAATGTGATGCACAGAATCCTGAGTGCATGACATGGGGCAGGACTTGGCTGCACCTGCTGCGCTCTGACACTGAAACTGCTTGAAATCACTCCAGTGATGCTCCAATCCAGTTTTCAATTCCTGTTAAAAAGTTTATCTTTTTTTCTGAGTTCAGTGTCACCTGTCAAATGTCAGTGGGCTTGTTGCTATGTGGTTTGCACATAGACGTCAGTCTGCTGCTCATATATGGTTTTATTGGGAGTTTATACACGATTAATCGACACACTCAGGTGGGTAAGAAGAGGCTTTGCTGTCGACGAACATTTCATGAATCCCAGGTATTATAGTTAGAGTATATTAGTATTTTCCTCTTTGATTAAGAACAAATATAAGAGGAACAGTGTGTTCAAACAGTTTCTTAATGCAGAGTCTGCTGCGACAAACTGACAGTGTTTTTTACAAGAAAACTACAACCTGAAGTTTTGCATTTAGCTTCTATGAAGGCACAAATGATTAAGAATTTTCTGTATCTGTTTTGTAAAGTTTGAGTTGTCACTCAAACATCAACTCAAAATTTTAAAGGGAGTCTGGGGTCTTGGGTGTTTTCACACTACTATCCACTTGTGATCAGATAACTAAAGACACATGTTAATGTCAGGTGTAAACAGGCTCAGAGCAGCTGAGGTCACTTTGGAGTTGACATACAGCAAAGTTCAGCTTGTCAACCAACATTACTGTCTCACACCACCTGGTGGACATTTTCATCTAAACTGTGAGACAAGATATCAACTCTGGATTAAAAGCCTGGACTGAAAAACCTTGTGTAAAATCTATAATGAGTCACTAAAGATGTTACTGATTGCATAATAAAACAAGACAGGATTTAAAAGTGTCTTAAAGGGTTAGTGAGAGCCAGTTTACACCAGGAGGATGTAATGTATGAGCTATCTTAAAAATTTAAATATTATCTGTTGAACTATGGTTCAACAATGTCAGTCACCTCCCTATGAATTGTGCGCGGTACAACATAGTCAGTCCATCCAGGATTTTGCAGGCTTTGATTGTTTGCCTGATTTGATTGTCTGATTTCACGGCAGCTTTTCTAAAAATTCTTGATGCATGTTGTGATGTTTTTAGTCGTTTTTTGTAATTGAAGTTGCATTTTTTGAGACTAAAACCTCATTCCGTCCAAAGTAATCAAAAAGGCTCAGGGTTTTGCCTTACTTTTAAGGGGAAGAAGGGAACCTGAGGCGTATTCCACAAAGAAGGAAAATCTTTTTGGAGCTCAAATTCAATCAAATCAGCAAGCGCAACAAATCTACCTGAGCATTGTTCTCTGACCTTCCATCTGATTTAATCTCACTCATGATCATGGCCTTAAAGAAATGAGCAGCATAAGTAATGTGGCCGGTGTAGAGTGGACTTTGTTGCCATGACCACTGGTAAAGTTTGGTTGTGCCGTATGCAGCCTGAAAGGAATATCTGCATTTAGTTTTTCCCCTCTGAAACAATTTTGTGTCTCCACAGAGTGAATTTTTCTTAGAACCATGACCTTTGAATTTGGTCATTGAAATAACATCACGAAAATTAAAGATTCAACCTGCTGCTGCCATTACTGTTTATTATACGATACATATCACAGGGGTTTTCTACCTTGAAGTTATTGTAAACAAATACTATGATTGATTTTATAGTCTCAGACAGTGGAAATTATTTCAGTTTATCCTACTTTGATTAACTTCATATCTTGATTATGTTTTTGAATTATGTTTTAATGCATTTCTTTGCCTTCCCTGCACTGTTTACTACCTTTTTAAACTGATCTCTCCTGGTCTTTTGATTTTTCAGAATTTCAACTGTTCAATCATAATAAACTGTTGGATCAATATTTTTACCTGCCACTCTTCATATGCATTTCATAAAGACTTTAATGCATTTGTTAATGTTGTGTTTTTTTTCATTTAATGCCACTTTAAACTGATACCTCACTAAAATGCAGAGTTAAATATTGTAGTTTTTACTTCACTACATTTATCTGACTGCTAGTTATTTTTCATATTAATATTTTACATGAAAGATATTAGTAATGTAACACGTTATTTAAGATTAATGTAGTGTTTCCCAGCTGTTAACTCTTTCAAGAAAGCGATGTTGAGGCCCCGTTTCACATGGTTTCAATTAAACAACTGTTTTGAGCAACAAAACACAACGTTACAATGTCACAATGTTAGAGAAAAGTCTGAAAACAAGACCCAGTTTATGAAGCAGAATGTTTCTTCTTCTTCTTTCTTCTGACAACATTAATGATCTAAGTTTTATCATCCATAAAAAATAAGTACTTTTACTTTTAATACTTTAAACAGGCCTACATTTACTTATACTTTGTCGCTTTAAACACGTGTTTTTTTTTTTTTTTAAATTTGAAATTGGTTTCTACATTTTTGTATTTGCACTTAAGTAAAAGATCTGAATACTTCCGCCACTGGGAAACATAAAATTCAAAGAATTTAAACTAACACCAGTGTGCAGTAACTCATCTATTATACAACATCCTGTGCCAATCATCCTTTAAGAGTTACAGTTGAATTTACTTAAAAGTTCATGTTCTCCTGATTAGACTTTCTGACTTAATTCTAGTGGAGTCTGGTTGTACTTACTCCATGTGACCACCAGAGAGCAGAAAAGTTGCATCACTGCACCATAATTTTCATGTATATGAAATAAAACACATGGTAATAATTCATGAGCTGGTGATTGTGGTGGAAAATCTGAACTAAATAAAGAGACTGTGGGAAAGAAGAAACTGTCTTTGCGCAAGAGGAGTACATCTTCATCAGGGTTTTTATATGCATAAGAACAAAGAAACCATGGTTATACACAACGAACAAGCAGTTAGATGACTCAGTGTCATTAAGACCATCTGCCCGGATCCTGTTATGCTCAGTCCAGACATAATTCAGTATGTGTATATGATAAACTGGTCAGGCACTGTATTAACAAAGGCAGTTCATCTACAGTTCAGGAGTTCACGAAAAGTGCAGACTAGTCATGCCTTTCACAAAACAGTATCACACTAAGAGTTAGAATAGGAGACTGTTTTACTCAATGCAGGATGCATTGAGGACACATGGACTTGTTTAAAAGTCTTTTTTGAAGACGTTTCGCCTCTCATCCAAGAAGCTTCATCAGTTCATGCCTGTCAGACTAGTCTGAGCTGATAGGCATGAATTGATGAAGCTTCTTGGATGAGGCCCTGCAGTGAACTGGCAATTTGTCCAGGGTGTACCCCGCCTCTCACCCAATGCCAGCTGGGATAGGCTCCAAACCCCCCCGTGACCCGTCAAGGATAAACAGTTACGGACTAGGAATGAATGAATGAAAACTTTAAAGAGGCCTACATTTAGCTGATAATACTTACACTTTGTTGTTTTCAATACAATTCTTTCTTCTTTTTTTTTACTTGAAATGGGTTCCTACATTTTTGTATTTGCACTTAAGTAAAGGATCTAAATACTTAATACCACTGGGAAACATAAAATTCAACAGAGAATTAAAACCAACACCAGTGTGCTGTTACTCATTTAATACACAATATATTGTGCCAATCATCCATTAAGAGTTACAGTTGAATTAACTTAAATATTCTTGTTCTCCTAATTAGACCTTTTGACTTCTACTGGAGTGTGGTTGTACTTACCCCATGTGTCCAGTAGAGGGCAGAAAACCTGCATCATTGCACCATACACCGATCAGGCATAACATTATGACTGCCTGCCTAATATTGCGTAGGTCCCTCGTTTGCTGACCCGTTGAGGTATGGACTCCACGTGACCTCTGAAGGTGTGCTGTGGTATCTGGCACCAAGATGTTAGCAGCAGATCCTTTAAGTCCTGTAAGTTACGAGGTGGGGCCTCCATGGATCGGACTTGTTTGTCCAGCACATCCCACGGATGCTCGATTGGATTGAGATCTGGGGAATTTGGAGGCCAAGGCAACACCTCAAACTGGTTGTTGTGTTCCTCGAACCATTCCTGAACCATTTTTGTTTTGTGGCAGGGCGCATTATCCTGCTGAAAGAGGCCACTGCCATCAGGGAATACCATTTCCATGAAAGCGTGTACATGGTCTGCAACAATGCTTAGGTAGGTGGTACATGTCAAAGTAACATCCACATGGATGGCAGGACCCAAGGTTTCCCAGCAGAACATTGACCAAAGCATCACACTGCCTCAGCCGGCTTGCCTTCTTCCCATAGTGCATCCTGGTGCCATGTGTTCCCCAGGTAAGCAACGCACACGCACCCGGCCATACACGTGATGTAAAAGAAAACGTGATTCATCAGACCAACAAACTGTGATGCATTGTGTATTCTGACACCTTTCTATCAGAACCAGCATTAACTTCTTCAGTAATTTGAGCTACAGTAGCTCGTCTGTTGGATCGGACCACACGGGCCAACCTTCGCTCCCCACGTGCATCAATGAGCCTTGGCCGCCCATGACCCTGTCGCCGGTTCACCACTGTTCCTTCCTTGGACCACTTTTGATAGATACCGACCACTGCAGACTGGGAACAGCCCACAAGAACTGCGGTTTTGGAGATGCTCTGACCCAGTCGTCTAGACGTCACAGTTTGGCCCTTGTCAAACTCGCTCAAATCCTTACGCTTGCCCATTTTTCCTGCTTCTAACACATCAACTTGGAGGACAAAATGTTCACTTGCTGCCTAATATATCCCACCCACTAACAGGTCCCATGATGAGGAGATAATATCAGTGTTATTCACTTCACCTGTCAGTGGTCATAATGTTATGTTTGATCAGTGTACACTGTATAAATGTTGCCATGAATAGTCTGGCACAAACGTGATTACTGACATTTTCATCCGTAGTTCTTTTATGAGCTGTGCAGCCCTGTAAACTTTACTTGAATATGTTTTAATTCAAGGTTCTTGTTTGCTGATAGTGAGAAGTAACTAAAATAAAGATGCCTGCTGTTTATTTTAATCAGATGTCACAAAACCTTTGAAAAAATCTCCAGGAAGCGGTCTATGGTGCTACAGGGTTTATGAGCTTAACATGTGTGATAAGCTGGAGGCAGGTCTTTCTTGAACTGTATTAACCAATCTTAATTGTTTTTTTTTTTCTTCCTTACAGCCAGACCTCCTCCTCCTGTCATTCCTCTGCTCTGGCTGTTGTACACCATCCTGCTGATCATCCTCTATAAGCTCATGCCTTTAGTGGTATACAGAAAAAGGGCTCAAGGTAGGAACAGATATGGAAATAAGAAAAGTTAAAATACAGTCAATTAAATTATCTCAACAAAACATTATTAGTTGGTAAAACTTTTTCAAGACTTAAGAGTTACTTTTTGAAGTTTTTTTGAACTTTGTTGTATTGACAGTATTGTTGCAACATGTATGTTATGGCTGTATTTGTAAAGAAAGATACACTTTCTATTTATTTCATGTTTCAGTGAAGGAAAAAAAACAAACCAAAGGATTTTGGGAATTTTTCTGATCAGTTTTCATTTCAATAAGGTGTTTGATGCTTTGAAAACGCTGATTTTATGTTATCATATTGAGTCAGTCGGCTTTGTGGCTGAGACTTCAAAAGACTCCAAATGACGTCACCAGCGAAACATGGCAGCGCTCGTATCAGGAGTGTTTCGGCCTCATTTTTTGTAAAGTAGGACAAAGCAGAGACGTGTCATCAGATTTATATCAGCAGTTCAGACGCTCAGTAGACGACAGATCAACATGTGATCAACTGCACTGCATTTGCAGCAACTTATATGTGTCATTGTGGGTTTTTTTTTTAACCTTTATTTAAGTTTTGCCAGTGGTGGATACTGAAAATCTGTACTCAAGTAAAAGTACTGTTATATTGCTAAAATATTACTCAATTACAAGTAAAAGTACTGGTGTTAGAAATATACTTAAATAAAAGTACAAAGTATTTGTATCAAAAACTACTCAGAGTATTAGTTACTTTTAACCATGATGTCACAGTCGCCTCTTCAAACTCAGGTTGTAAATTTTGATTTTGATTTTGATTAATCATTAATAATTTAAAAGACATGAAACACATTTTTTCCTCATTTTCATTTTTTTTTGTCTTTAACTCATTTTAATTTTAAGTGACTTCTTTCATCAAACAGCTCCGCCAGACAAAACAATATCTGCCATCACTATTGATTCAATATCCATGGACACATTTTTAATGCTTAACAGCAATTAATCAATTAATGATTAATCATTAAAATCCCAACTCCAAATGTGTTGCTTCAGCATTTTGTTTAGTTTTTTGTTTGTATTGTTTTCATTGGCTTGTTTGTGATCAGGTCACCTGATTGTCCACTAAAATGCAGGATATTAACTCAAACTGTACTCAGTGCTCAGCAGATTACATCTTGTAATGCACATGTCCACATTTGTTGGGGCTTTAGGGGACTTGGATTACACCAGACGAGCAGTTTTCATTTATTTATTTTTTTAAGTCGTTTTTTTTCCATTTGAAACCTGAGATTCTGTTTTCCTGTGAAACTCCAGCAGTGTTCGTGGACTAAAAAACTAAACCCTAAAACCTTCAATCAGCATGAGGATGAGAAGATAATGACTGAATTTTCAGTTTTGGGTGAACTCCCTTTAAAGTCACAAAACAGAAGACGACAGATTTTATTGATCAACACTGATAAGAAATTCAACTTCTCACTGTCTTTGAAATGATCTAAATGTTGAAAATGGGCGAACAGCCACAGACAACAACAGTCACATGTGACAGTGTGTTTTCATACAAGGAAACTGGAAAATAGATATAAGCTCTTCCTGATGAGACAAATGGAAAATTATACAATGGAAAGAACCCGGCTCTCTACAAGGATGCACCTTTTTTGATTTTGTTGGCAGGAAAGTCACATGATGCAGTGGATGGGAACAGAACTGGTATATTTACTACTTCCTCTATAAGATGCCAAAAATCAGACAAAAGATCTACACGCTGCTGATTGCTCCCAGCAATTTAACTGAGCGAAGATACGATCTAACAGAGATCTGCAACAGGCATCCTGACACTGAAGTGATTTGATCTGTTAGATCAGTTTGCTTTTTATGATTCAGCATCAGTAAACAGCTTTTGGGTGTGTGTTTCCCACAATCCCAGGAGGTTCCACTGCAAACCCTTTCATATTATGGTACAAAGTAACCATTGATGAAAGATACTTAAAAGATTTCAACAAGCTCTTTCATCCAAGAGAGGTTCTTCATGGAACTTCAAAGAACCTTTCAAAAAAAGGGTTGGGTCCTGCACCTCAGCCCTTCATGAAGAAGCATTTTAGAAACTTTGTTTCAAAGAGTGAGATCAATCTTATCGTCTAACTCTTGGCAAGAAAACTATGAAATATTTCCCAAAATGTCAAACTTTGCCTTTAAATCCGGTTTAATGGTGAACAATGATTGTGTGTGTGTGTGTGTGTGCGTGTGTGTGTGTGTGTGTGTGGTATGAGCTCACTGTGAGAAAGTTAAAGGAATCTGAGGGAGGAATGAAGACGTACGACTTCAGAGTCTATTAATATAACTTCTAAAAATAAACAAATGAAATTGGTTTGTCAATCACTTTTTGGAGAGCGGTGACGTAAATCAGTGGAGCCAGTTTAGTTTATTAGTGCAGATGTTCAAAAAGAAACAGAGTGAAAAAATACAAGAGGACAAATTCAGGTGAAAATAGCAATGTCACGGTTTAGACGTACTCTATTACAAGTAAACAAAAGTCATGAGCCAGGGTGGAAGTAACTAACTAACTAACTTTTATGAGTATATTTTCAAGAACTTAATAACACATTTCACTGTGTAATCTACTTAGTTACTTTTAAAATCATAACTGAGTGCTGAGAAAAGCAACTTTTCAAAAAGAAATCGTGATGCATCTTGCAGTGTTCTTAGATATTTTTTGCATTGAAATTGGCAGAGAAAGTGAGAACTGCAACAAAAAAGTTGCCTTTTTTGTATAATTTGAAAATCAACTTGTTTCAGGAAGAATGAAACCACATTCTGTTCTGAGTTTTCTCAGTAAAAGTTCAGATCAAACTCAGTCACATCAAGAACAAAATTAGAAAATATAAAAATGCACAGAGCGTTTATGTCCACAGTGCCAAACCTCGTGTTCGTTTCAGTACCTGTGATGAAATAAAGCAATAAAAATTTTAAAAGATGATAAATAATTAAACACTGAGTCGTTTCATTGTGACCTACTTGTGTTAACATTTGCATGTGGAGCTTCTGTGATTGGTGGAACTCACAGGAAGATAAAATGATTGGTCAAATTTGCAGAAAAGATGCAGTGATTGGACAAAAATTGCAAAGTTGTGCAGATTTCACGTAGACTGGTTGAACTTAGATGAATTATCGACATCACAACTTCCTGGTGGGACTGAATGAACATCAACAGTTAAAAAGTAACTAATACTCTGAGTAGTTTTTGAGAAGGATACTTTGTACTTTTACTCAATCATTTTTCTAATACCAGTACTTTTGTAGCTGAGTAATTATAGTGATGTAACACTACTTGTACTCGAGTACAGATTATCAGAACTCTTCACACCAAAATACCGTTGATACAGAACAGCAGGTGAGAATTTATTCACTTTGGGTTCTTGGCTTCACTGATTAATGTTACTGTACAAAAAGACGACTTTATAACTTCACAACGTAATGAGTGTTTGAGTAAAAATACAAGATTTCCCTCTGAAATATTGTGTGTGATTTTCTTTTCCTTCATTTATTTGGACATTTAAACACTGAGGGACCTCAGTTTGCCAAAAATACCCGCAAAAGATAAATCCAACTAAGCAGTGATAACACATTTTCACTTGTAATCTTCCATTCTCTGATTTCTATCTTTGGGTGACTTTTGTTGCCTCATATACAGAGAAGCTTTACGTGACACCAGAAACCAGTTGATTCACTAAATACAAAAAGAAAAGATTCAAATCATTTCACAGTTTGTTTGTTTGGCTGGTGTGAGCGACAATACAACAATCAGGATTATTTTGGAAGGACACTCCCAGATGCCTTTTTGTTTTGACGTGAGGGCACCATTTTTAGAAACTATTCAATTGCAGCTGTTCAGGCATTTTAAAGGCGTCATATTCTAATGAAAGACATGAAAGAAGCTGTTGTACTTCATATCCTGTTATTTATCTCTATGTCTGTGCTGCCCTGATCTATTTTCAGCTGCAGATTAATACAGATTTGTTTGCTCTAATGCAGCAGTGCCACTAGCTCAGGGTTGCCAGGTCTGCGGGTTTCCCACAGAGTTGGGCTATTTTGTTGTCTGCAGGTTGTACAGACCTGTTTTGTTTGCAAATTACATGAATAATATCTATGAATAAAGATCCGTATTTTGAATTAAATGATATGTTGACACCTACAGTATATTCTATCAAACTGACTCCACGCCAGATCAGTGCCTACAGACATGCACACACAGACACATATTTACTGTAAGTATATGATTAAAATATAGTGAAGCAACATAATAAGGTGTCTGAGTTGCAATAACATCTTGCTTTAACTACAGTAAATGCATATGAAGTAAAAACAGTACATTTATGTTGCCCAGGCAGGAGGTGAGGAAGAGAAGAGAAGCTGAAAAGACAAAGAAACACACAGTTATATTTTATTGTATGTAATTACACAAGGCTGTTTTAGGTCCTACAGGTGAAAGAACTGTTAAATTGTTAAATGTTAAGTGTGCCAGCATTAAAAGCAATTTTCCCAAAACAGTTCTTTCACTTTGGACCTAAATTTGCAGATATTACAATACATTTTTCAATGCTGCTGGACCTTAAAAACAGTGTATATGGTTTTGTATGGGCGCATCTTGAGTTTGGGCTGTTTTTTGTGCTGGTTTTATTTGTTGCTTGGCTGGTTTTGACTGGCTGTTTTCTGGTTTTGTCACACAGATGTGGTAACCCTGTATCAGCTGACACAGACTGTCATGTGACATTCTGTGGAAAATACAACACAACAAAATGTTTTTTTTTTAATATCAATCTTGAAATCTGTATATTTAGTCACTTGTAAACTTGCTCATGCAGTCAAAAGGCAAAGCAGCTGAATCAGAACACAAACAACAGTAAATATTTTTGTCTGAGTCATGATCTCACAGAACATCTTGTCATCAACACGTGAGAAAAACCTGAGTGGGGAAACACATGAGGAGGAAATAGATTCATTTCATCCTTCTTCTAATTTGTTAAAACTTTACTTTTAATTTTATCAAAAATTAATTGAAATTTTGACTGTTTTAACTAATTAAATGTCAATTTTGACCTCTGACATATCTAACACATTACATCTACACACATACTTATCCCCATTAGAGTGCCCTTTTTGGTTCCTGTTGGAACCTTTTAGAAATGATCCACTTGGAACTCTTTCAGAGAGTTTCACCCAGAACCCTGCATAAAGGGTTTAAACATAGAACCAGAAAGGTCTCACCTAGAACCCCCAAACCCTTCCACAGAGTAATGATTCCACACAGAACCTTTCCTTTTTTATATTACAAGGGTTTTATCTAGAACCCACCCAGGGGGGTTCTACTGAGAACCCTTTTACTATGGCTGCAGCTATCGATTCTTTTAGTAATCGAGTAATCTATTGATTACTCTGGTGATTAATCGAGTAATTGGATGAGAAATGTTGTGCATTATGCAATTTATTCTATTACATTACTTTTGCTTTATTTAAAAGCAATGGTAATATACAAAAGATAAAATAAGACAGGTCTCTTTAATGAACAACTATAAATTGCTAAAGTAGAAGTACTGAGTAAAGTAACTTTACTTTTACTGTCGTACTCTGCTTAGTACTTTTTACTTAAGTTCTAAGGTAAAGGAAGACGTAAGTCACTGTGAACAGAAACAGAACACATGAGAATGCTTTGTTAACATGATAAAATCACAACATTTTTCTTCTGGAGGAGGACAGATGTCCCCAGACCCCCTACAGGGGACATGCAAGGGGGGAGTTGTAGGTTTCAGCAGTGAGGATCACTTCCGCGTTCAAAAAGCCGCAGTTCCTCGGCTGCCGCTGGGGCTGGCTCCAGAAGTGAGCAATTCTCCATCGACCCCCATGTTAAAATAGCCAACTTTACAGCCTAAAAAAACATATTTACAGCCTGGTACATTTTTTGTTTTTGGTCTCTATTGTTAGTTTCCACCTCCGTGAACACTGTGAGGGGGGTGAATTTTTTTGTACCACAACCGTTTTAGTCTTATTTAGGCTTAAAATTCTTACATAAATTAGGGCGTGGTTACGTTGAGTGACAGCTCCATAGACAGGCACTGGCAGTTAGCTCTTTGCTAAAGCATCGGCTGGGCTAGGCGGCTACATCCAGAGGCCTCCGGCTACCTCCAGCGGTTGACAGGGGCTGCAGTGTCCGTGTTTGTTTGCCAATGTTCGGATAGGTTTTTGTGACAATAAATTTCTCACTATTTTACCTGGATGTTTGCACTAATCAGCATGTATTATCATATTTTGCCACTGGCTTATGACTTAACTTAATTGCCGATTTATGGTCGCTGCTGATACAGATAGAGGACCGGAGCAGCTAATGGTAGGAACGCTGTTGCGGTGTGTTTCGTGCTCTCAGAGTCCGTTTATTGCGTTTATTTTTCTGTTTAAAAAGTCAAACATTGCATGAACAGAGCAGCTCCGTCAGTGAGCGGCTGCTGTTGTTTGTGTCCTGCTGTAACTGTAAGTGGATGGAGGCAGCGGTGAAAGCCGGTAAATATTAAATATTAAACATTTAATATATTATTATTATTATCATTATTTTTATTGTCATCATTAATAATAATGACAATAATAATAATGTTTTTAATGTTTTAATATATTTTATTAATATGAAATAATAATGATTGTTTCACAGTTAAATAAATTTCCCCCCACAACTCCACCAAACCCTGCAGCTCCACCTAAAACCTCTCTATCTGAAACAGTCATGTTTAAAACACAGCAGCGACATTATGATCTCCGTTTTTAAGAGTAGTTAGTGTGGTGGATGTAGCTGCGTGTAGCTGCCGCTTAGCTTGTTAGCCTAGCTGATTAGCTGATTAGCCTTAGGCTAGCTCAGTTGCTCCGAGCTAAGTGGGCGGGTTCTCGGCCGGCTGACCCGTAGAGTAACCGCCTCTCCGCCAAATATGGAAAGTACACTCCCACTAAAATCCAAGATGGCGCAGCTCAAATGCCCATGATTTGGTCACAAAACCGACTCCCCGAAACCAATGGGTGACGTCACGGGTGCTACGTCCATGTTTTATACAGTCTATGGGGACATGTCACCTTTTTCTCCTCTTATGAGTTTGCAGGTCTGTATTTAGTAATCAAAAACACCAATAAGAGAACCATTAAAGTACAACAGAAGCAATAAAAATATTGATTTTTCAAAAAAGGAAACAATCACAGGATTTTTCTCTTGTAAGTAGGTATTTTTACATGGTATTCATGCTTTTACTGAAGTAAAGGATCTGAGTAGGCTCCTTTTTTCCATCACAGCAGTCAGTGATCAGTGTTTCAGTGACTCTCTGTGGTTCAGTGAATACACTGTTTTATTTATGCAGCTCGTCACTAAAACATCTGTTCCACAACATGATTGTCATTCTTGGAGCTGCGCACCTTTCTCCGTCGTGTCTAGAAGGGAACTCTTTATTCACAAAACTCTCGCAGATGTGTGCCCGTTGTTCCTGGTAAAATAATCAAACTCGCTGTGATCTTTCGCGAGTCTAGGTTCACTTCTAGAAATGACCCTCTCTGTGTCTTGCTGCTGGAACATGCAGCTTCTCTGCTGTAAACTGAATTGCGGTGAATTTATAGTCGGGAAAAACCCAAGACACGTCCTGCTGATGAAGAAAGTCAACAGATCAGACCAGCAGGATAAGAGAAATATGAGCTGCACTGACACAGAGGCTCCAGCCGTGAGATAATTACATAGAAACTTTACGTGGGACTGATCAATACTCTGGTTTTTAGTGATTCAGTCATTTAATACCGAATTTCAGTATCCACTCTTACGTGCTAAACACACTGCGGGCTGCAGATTTTAGTAATCGAATTACTCATTACTGGAGGAATCGTTTCAGCCCTACACAGAACTTTTGACTTTTATCTTCAAAAGGGCTCTGAGTAAAACCTCAGCCGTTCAGGAAGAACTCTTTTGGAACCTTTATTTCTAAGAGTGTAAACGCATCAGAATAAAGAATGTAGATGTAATACCCAGAGAAGATATGCTACACCTATTAGTCTTAATAAAATAAAATAGCCTAAAATAAAATAAAATAAAATAAAATAAAATAAAATAAAATAAAATAACTGGCTCTTGCCCCCACCCCTCTTTTTTTCTTTATCTTCTCTACTTATGTGTATATAATTTCTATAATTGTACATTTATGCCATCATACAGAATTTTAAAAACGTCTTATGGAAAATGTATTATTATTTTTTAAATAAAGAACTACAGAAAGAATCAGATATCAAATATCTGAATATCTTTATTATTTTATTTCTTTTTTTAAATTTTCTTCTGTATTTCTTTGTTTAATTTATTGTTTGGATATCTTTTTTATTTTCATTATTTCTTTTTGCTTCTTCTTCACTGTGAAGTGTATGCATCATTATAAACCTTGAAAAACTATGTATGCAATTACTTTCTAAAAACATAAAATGCTTCCATACTGCTCCTCTGATCTTCAGCTTGGAGCCACGTTCATGTGCACACGCACACTGTCTGAACTGTGTGTGTGTGTTGTGACGGTGTGCAAACGGCATGTTGGGACTTTAGGAGACTTAAATTAAACCAGACTAGCTGTATGGAGGCAGTATGTGTTTTTCCCAGTTGTTTTTTTTACATTTGAAAACTGGTCACTGTTCACTTCCACTGGTTTGGAGATTCTGCAACACTGTTTTCCTGTGAAACTCCAGCAGAGAGAGAAAAAAAAACAACCCAACTCTCATTCAGAATGAGGCTGAATAGATAACAACTGAATTTTCCTTTCGGGATGAACTATCCCTTTAAAATGGTGGGCGGGGACTTGAGACTTTATGAATGTGAAATTTTACCCATTAAAGCTAAGCCTGCTGAACCTTCTAATTTTTGTTTTCATAATATTACCTCTTTGGCACAAATCTTAACGTGAATTTTTTGGCAGAATAAATATTACGCACAGTTTTGCGACGTTTTAGCATGACTTTAATTTTGATAAGTGCCCTGCCCCTTTCTGTGACGTCGACCCCATGAGGTCGTGTGATTTCAGTTGCATGACGTCACGCTGAGTAGAACTGATTGTAAACACTGAAACTGGGGTCTCGCATCACTGAATGTCCGGTATCACTCGCCAGATTTGGCGTCGTGTCGCGTTAAAGCATCTCTGCCGCTCTCTCAGTGGCATGTGTGAAAAATGTCAGCATGAGACAGGGACGCTACTCTGCACGTCTTGCACAGCGGGATCGGATAAGATTTCCTCCTCACCTAAAACCTCATGAAGTGTTTACCTGTGTGGACGAAACAAACTGCGCCATGCACAACAAAGGTAAGCTCAGGGGAAATCTTTCTTATCATACTTAAGCTATCACCATGAGATTGTTCTGTGGAAATCCCCAGCAGGCTCTTCCGCTTTCATCGAAAACTTTTTTCACTGCCCCAAGTTTTTATTTACTTTACTTTACTGCTTAGATCGTCTAATCTTTGGCCATATAAACTTTCCCAGACGCCGTCTGTGCACAGCACGGCAGCCCCGCTTAGTCATTTTGACACGCTGTCTGTCTTTTTACGTTGAATCATCTCCATCAGCGCAGACACAACGAGGCATAACGGAATCTATATGAAAACAGCAAATGAACCAGCCGACACTGGAATAAGTAAATATCAAATAGGCAAGTGAAAAGGGATCGTGGTTACACATCTCACCATCAACAACACATTATTTTTTACTAACCTCCTAAGACTGAGTTTCGTTAGCCTCTAATCTCCCACATGTGGTCTCACATCAGTAAAATGGAGCTGATTTGAGGCGGAGAAAACATTTTAGTGTCTGAAAATCAAGTTTTGGCAAACAAAAGAAACTTTATTTCTGTTTGCGCACTTTGGTAAATTGATACAGTTGATTCAGGCACATTCAGGACGGGATTCTTATAGTTTATTGAAGGTGAACATCTGTTATGACAGCTGAATAAATACTGAAATGGGAACTATGGATAATAAAATAATAAAATTTCCCCTGGCACCACTCTAACTTGACTTGTGGTCTGTCCCAGATTGAACCAGCTTTTAGAGATTGTCTGAAAAGCACCAGGTGAACAATCTTTGCCGATCAACAATCGGCATCATTACACGGGATAAAATAAAGAAATAGGCGTCCTTCCACCTGACATACCTTAATTAAATCTTAAGGTAATATGTTACACACATCTGTCGCTTTTTATATCGTTAATACATTTATTTTGTTGTTTTTTTTAATTATTGAACCAAACACCATTCAAAAAGAAGGTGTTTTAGAGAAGGGTCATATATTTTTACAGTAAAAACTTCAGTTCCACCATCAGTATCACTCTTATATGATTCAGTTTTATCAACAGATACAATCGGCACACATGTCATTTATTCTGTGTTATCATTAACCAACTTATGATGAACAGTATGACACACACTCACAGGCTTTTGCATTGCAGGCAGGATGGGACGTGCGCGTATACGTGGCATGTGGTGTGTGGCTGTTCTCGTGGGTTGAAAGAATATTGTATCGACTGAACAGCAGCTTTTCTACATCAGCTGTCTGTCTGTGTGCTCCTGGTTTGTTTCCACACGTTTAAATGGATTTAGAGCTCAGCTACAGTAGAACTTTACAGCTGACTCTCGTCGTCTTGTTGCTGCTTTTCTCCATCACGTCTGCTGAAGGTAAAAACTCCATAACAATAACGTTATATATTGTATTTGCTAAATTGGTCGCACTTTATTTTACAGTAGACGAATAAGACGTAACAAGCCGTAATTTGTATCAAATTAGACAAAACTAGAAATAATTGATTTTATTTGACACTAATTACCTCCTAATAAGGTCTAATAAGAGTCTAACATGAAAATAATACTCTTCAGTTAACAGGACGTTTCTGTTGTAAGGTGTCCCTAATTACCCTCTAAAAAGTCTTTACAATATTTAATAAAAGTATTACTTGTGTCTATTTAGATTCAAGCTTGTTACTGTCTAATAAAATATGTTATTTCAAGTTTTTGTCTAATTTGATTTAAAGTACAGATTGTTTGTTCTCATTAGGGCACCACTGTGTTTTTTACTGTCTAATAAAGAACATTTTATTTCTAGTTTTTGTCTAATTTTAGCTTGTTAAGTTTTATTAGTTTAGTATAAAATAAAGTGCGACCACCAGATTTTTACAGATTAAATTCAAACTGCAACCTGGATGATACACAAATGAAACTGTGTAAAATTATAAATATTTTAGTTAGTTTTAGTTTTCATTTATTTAGATTAATGTTTTTATCTCCTGTGCTGCCACCAGATAACAAAGACTTGACTAGACTTTGATATTAATGCATAAAAAGCACATATTGGTGTCGAAAAAATTCACCAGAATAAAGTGTCTGACACTCAGAATCTCATGAGGGAGGATCATTAGAGGCTCTGCATGATTTGTGTGCCTTTGCTACCGGGCAACTACCCTAGAGACGCATTAACGACTAAAAATAAAGCAAAGCTTCTTGCTGTTATCATAGTAATGACAACAAACTGTATTTGAATAACATTAAATATTAACTTGTAGCCTGTCTTGGAAATCAAATAGTTTAGCTAATCTTTTTTAGTTTGCATATGTGGTAAAATAAACTAAGATAAGAATAAAATATCCATATTAGGTATCAATATTATTAATATAACTAGGGGCGGCGCTGTAGCTCAGTTGGTAGAGCGTCCGCTCCATGTATGGAGGCTGTTAGCTCAACTCCTGCATGTGGCCCTTTGCTGCATGTCATCCCCTCTTCAGCTGTTCTATCTAATAAAGGCAAAAAGCCCAAAAACATAACTTTAAAAATATCAATAACTGGGTTATATTATTATATTGATGTGAAGTGCTGACTTTACTGTTAATGATCTGTGTCAGGGCTGTTCAAGGGCCATGACTACAGATAATTCTTATAGTATAACTTTGATAGACATATTACTAAAGGGAATAAATTTATCAAATGCTTACAAAAAAGTAGGAAAGCTGTTGGTACAAGGGTTGATACAGAAGTGCGGAAAGTCCTGGTTATAATATCCTTAAAAAGATGTCACATTTTACCTGTATCGAAAACTTCCTGCTCCTCTGATCTGGATATTGTCCATATTGTGATTTCCATAATATTGCGATTAATTGTGCAGCTTTAACCTCTTATGTGTAGAACAAGACATCACTAATAATTCACATAGATTGAAACTGGGTGGGTGGATTGGAAAGGTCGCTGTTCTCTGTAAACGAGAAACTGTTTTTTTCTGATTAGTCCTCCAGACATTTGGTAACAGTAGCCTGCTTCAGTGTCATGTGACTGTTGATGGCATATTAGTTATTAACAGAGGAAATCAGTTTATTGAAATGTTAATGCCTTCTGGGAAAGCACATGAAGTAATACAGAGAGGCTCAGTGTTCTTATATAGTCAGTGACAGTGGGCTTTTAAATCTAAGTAGCCTGAGTCAGTGGCCTCACAACACAAATCTGATGTCAGAGATGATGGTACATCATGCACACATGGGTACAGTTCATACTAAAATGTATGTAACACTGCATTTGCTCAGTTTTATACAGTGTGTCTCACATCATAAACATCATCACATCATCAATAAATCATCAAGGAAGCAGACAGGAGGGCACCAGAGGATGTGAGCAACTCTGAGTCATATTAACAAAGCAGTCTGGAATTTTATTTCAAGATAAAACATATCCTTATATCTTGAGTCCGCTCAGAAAGTGTGCGATGAGTGTCAAGTGTGGACTTGACCTCACTCAAGAATTTCTTCAGTTTGGATAGGGCAACAGAAAACTGGTATAGAGGTGAACGGAGTAGACAATCAAACAATTGACAAAAAACATCTTGATAATTAAGTCATTTATTCGGAAAAATCTCCAATCCATTCTCTGGTTGCAGTTTCCGCGTGTTGCAGACAGTTTTATATATCGTAGTAAACTGAATATCTTTGTGTTTGTTTGGACGTCGCCTTGACATTTTGTAGACCAAACTATTTAATCGATTGATCGTGAAAATGATTGGAAGATTAATTAAAGATTATTGAAAAGAAGCAGTGGTTGCAGCCCTAAAGTGGTTCCAAAACAAACTGTGGATTTGTAAGGTTTACTTTTAAAGATCCAGTGTGAAAGATTTATTTATTATTTGTTTATCTGACAGGGACGATGCATGTGGGCATTGTTACATTTAGTAAAAATCAACTGATGTGAGAGACTTCTAGTACAGCTATCTCATCCTGCCAACACATCGTATAACACCCTAACAGCTAAATTCCACCAGGCACAGCTGTGTCGCGTTACAGTTGGCGACATCAGCTGGAGCTGATCACAGCCGTTCTACTCAATGCTTGTGATTCCACTGGCAGTACCTCAGTGTGTCCCAGAAGCAGCTGTCCGCTCCACCCCACTTCATATACAGACCTAGTCTATTTTTGATGGATGCTGCGTCAGTTTAGCACGAGCAGATCGAACGGGCAGGAAGTCAGACACAGAGAAGGCAGGGAGAATCAGGTTAATTTTCAAAATAAAAGAGCTGGTACAGACGAAGAGCGAGAAAAGAGGATCTAATCAACAAAATCCGAGCAAGTATGCAGGACGGATTAAAACTGTGATGCGGATGTGCCGTGCTTGGTGGAGTCAACTGGTACATTACCTGGAAACTAACAATAAAACAGACACAGACAGACAATCACTACAAACAACAATGACTGAAGACAAACAGCCACGAAACAATAAGTGAAGCAACAGAGACAGAATACCAAAAACTATGACAAATATAATTTAAACAGCAGTGACTGCACACAAACAAACACCCACTAGAAACATTAAGACACAAGGACTGATGTCGACAATTAAGACACTTGACAAAATAATGAAGTTATGAAGAAGAAATGAGAAAAAAAAGTATACAAACTGTGTAGACTCATGTTCCAAAGTGTTCACAGTTTGTCCTTGTTTGAGCTGTAGTTTTACCTTAGCATTAAAAACTTTAAAATCACTTCATGTTTTTAGATCAGAAGGTGAGGTATTCCAGATCTGTGGACCTGTCTTGTCTGTCTTGAGAGTTTTGGACAGTTTACTAATATGTGCATCAAATTTTAATTAAGAATCCAAAACAACATCTAGATATTTAAATGTATTTACTTTGTCTATGTCCTTCTGGTCAATAATAATTTTGAAGTTGTCACATATTTTTGTCTGTAGTCTGCTGTGGAGACTTTTCCTGGTATATAAATGATGGCATTATCAGCATATGTCAGCACTCAGCCTCTTTGCAGCTGTCATGCAACTCATTCATGAATAATCAGAAGAACAATGTCCTCCCAGTATGGAGCCTTGGGGTTTTTCCATTCTGCATTCCTGAACTGGTGATATTATACCATTAATTCTGACTCATTGCTCACAGAAGTTCAGCTGTGAGCTTGTTGGGAAAAGTTAAGCTCTTAAAACTTTTCCCAACAAGCTCTCAGCTGGCAGACTATATGGCAGAAAACATTCATAAGTATGCTTTCATGTTATCATCTCCTGAAGATAAGAATCATTTTGTTTTCATACCCTTAGTAATGAGCCATTTAAACTACCTTGATCGTTAGCCTATATAAGCCTGAATATTTCCCTTTTAAATGGTGGGATGAGTAGCAGAGCTGAGTATGTGGGTTGCGCCCATGAAAAAATTGGCAAATTTTCTCTGCCAATGCCAAACAGCTTTTCTTTGCTGTTGACTCTTGTTTGGTGGATTGGATGATTGAAGAAATAAGACACGTTGGCAATTTAACAATTTATTCTTTAACAAACAGCCTCAGTAGTGTGTGGAAGAGCCATACACAACCACAACAGCCTGGCACCTCCTCCTCATGCTGGTCATCAGACTGGTCACACGCTGCTGTGGGATGGCATCCCATTCTTCAACCAGCATTTGTCACAAGTCAGCCTATGTGGTTATGTTAGTCACTGTGGCATGAACAGCACGCCCATGCTGATCCCGCAAGTGTTCAATAGGGTTGAGGTCAGGACTGCTGGCAGGCCGTTCCATCCTCTCCCCTCCCAAATTCTGGAGATAGTCTGTGACAAACCCGCTCTGTGGGGGGCGAGCGTTGTCATCTTGGAGGATAGAGTTTGGTCACAGACTGTGGAGATATGGAATTGCCACTGGTTGCAGAATTTCATCTCGATATCTGTCTGCATTGAGGTGCCTCCAATGATGACAAGCCTCGCTTTTCCAGTGAGGGAGATGCTGCCCCACACCGTCACACTGCCTCCCCGAAAAGATGTTATCCTGTCGTGCAGCAATCAGCAAAGCACTCCTGCATCTTCTCCACACTTTGACCCTACGATCCAAGTGCCATAAGCAGAATGTGGACTCATCGCTGAACATAACGTTCCTCCACATGTTCAGTTTCTGACACCAGCACAAACTGGGCCTGACGGTGAAGGGCAGTCATGGCAGGCCTCCTGGCAGCCCTATGAGACCGGAGATTGGCTGCGTGCAGACTGTTATGGATTGTTTGGGCAGAGAGCTGTCGGTCATATTGCCCTGCAAACGTTGACTGCAAATCTGTAGAAGCCTGCCTACGGTTCCTAAGTGCTGACAGGATGAGGAAACTTTTCCTCTTGGGATGCTTACTTCGCGGCCTGTCTCTGACATCCCCGTTATATGGAACTTGGACTTCAGTTTGCAGATGGTACTAGGCTCACTCCAAAGAATGCCGCAACTTGGTTTTGCGGAACACCAGCTTGAAGTTGCCCTATCACATGGGGCTTATCCAGATCAGTCAAACGTGGCATGCTGATTCTTGGAGCAGACACCAACTGACCACTGTAGCAGGGCCCATGCTTACAGGTGCTGACAATCAGATGCTAACCAGGCACCTGATTGTCAGCACCTGGGGGTACCGGAAGCTCAAAAAAAGATTTTTCATGGGTGCAGCCCGCATACTCAGCTCTGCTGCTCATCCCACAAATTTTCCTTACAAATGTTGCACAATTTAAAAGGGAAATAATCAGGCTTTCCAATGGTATAAGATTTAGAAGCATTGTTACAACATAAAATAATCTACCAAACACAAATTTCCTTACTATTTGTACATAGTTTAAATCTAAAGAGGGTGCAGGTTCTACTCTGTGGAAGCTGCCATGTTGCACAGCCATGTGTCTGCAGTAGCCCAGAATAGACAAACAGGAGTAGAGTGACATGAGGTGTCTGGAATCTGCAAGCTGACCACTAGATGCCAATAATTCCCCCCACTGGTCCTTTAAGCACCACTATTATAAAGTTATGAGTGCAGGAAATACAAGCAGATTTTAATCTTGTCCCTCATTTCTCAGGTGACCTTCAGGTGATTGGTTCACATCAGCCAATCGTGGCTGCCCCGGGTGATGACGTCATCCTGCCATGTCACGTGGAGCCTCAGTTCAGCGTGGTGGGGTTGACGGTGGAGTGGTCGAAGCCCGACCTCAAGCCCGACCCCAATGATCGACTGAGCCGGGTCGACTACGTTTACCTGTACCGGGACACTAAAGAGGTCACGGACATGCAGATCCCATCATACACCAGGAGGACGGCGCTGTTCAGAGACAGTCTGAGACAAGGAAACATATCACTCAAGATCACCAACGTGACGCTCGCAGACGGAGGACGATACAGATGTTTCATTCCGAAGTTGAAGAGCCGAGCTAATTATTCAATTGTTCTTCTTGTTGTAGGTGAGTTAATCTGTTAAAACACCGTTGATGGTCCAGATAAAAGTTAAAACAAAAGATTATTTTCATTGTTCAGTGGTTTTAACAAGGTAACTTTGAGACTTTTTAAGACCATTTTATTTCATGTTCATACTGGCCACAAAAGTACATGCACAATTTGCAATAATGTTTATGGGTTCAATGTTGTTTTTGTTTAGTTCTGTGTTCTGATCAATACAATTTTTCTCCAAAACATAAGCGAGATGGAACTTTTAAGGCATCTTAGATTTTAGACTTATGAAGAACCTGCAGAAACCCTGTAAAACTTGATCTATTTTGCCTTGTTCATACAGTGACAACAAATAATATTCACACAGGATCAGTGCCTTGAACATCAGAAACGTCTACTGTCTCCTTTAAATACTGTTGTAAGTTGTTAAAAGTTGATTGTCTGTTTTCCAGAGCCAAACTCGACTAAAACCTCAACGACAGAGACACAGATGCAACCCAGACATCACCCGACTCCTGATCCGAAGAAGACACGGATGTGAAAGGTGAAGAAATGATTAATGACAAAATTTTCAATATTATCAGCAGAAACGTATCATTTTAAATTTGATCTCCTCACTTTGTTACACAAACCCAACATTTCCCACCGACACTGATCCACATTAAAAGTGTTCAACTGACAAAACATGAGATCGCTTTTATTTTGAAAGAGTCAAAGGAAACATAATATATTTGTCCACAGGACTGAAATCCAGTGGTGGAAAGAGAACTGAAAATCTGTACTCAAGTACAAGTACTGTTACATTACTAAAATATTACTCAATTAGTTTTAGTTACTTTTAACAGTTGATGTAATCGTCACCTCTCCAAACTAGAGTTAAAATTCTTGTGCGTATTCCTGAACTAACAATCGATTAATTATGAATTATTTATAAGATACAAAACACGTTTTTTTCCCTAATTTTACTTTTTGTGGGCATTTTTTCAGCAATCAATTACCATCAATCAATAGATATATTTGACAGTAAACTGAATATCTTTGAGTTGTGAAACACAGATCAATATTTGACATTTTGTGGACCAAACAGCTTATTGATCAGTGGAAAAATTATTGCCAGATTGATCACTAGTTGAAAAATGTCCTGGTTTTCATTGGTCCGCTTGTGATCAGATCATTTGTGATTGGCTACTAAAATGCAGACGAAAGGTTTGGATATTGATTGATTTTTATTAGTTAAGCAGCACTAGTAATACACTGACTGTGTATAAGTACCTCATACAACCCCACTTCAGACAGTCTGAACTATCCCTTTAATCATATTCATGTCATGTGTTACAGTGGTGCTCATTGTCTCTGTTTGATTGTTTTTATCAGGTGGTTTGTCCACTCGGAGCAGACTGATCCCAGCTGTGATGTTTTGTGTCTCGCTGATCCTGTTTGTTGGAGTCACAATATATTTGACACAGAAACACAACAGAGAAGAAGTACGTCAGAGCCTTTAATTTTGAGTTTATATTAGCTGTGAATAAAGATAAAACTGTTTTTTTGGAGACAGTTGATTAATTAATCTTTTTTTCTTCTAATTTTTCCCTCCAGCTCATAGAGGTACCGACAGTCTAGGCGCCTTGCTCAAGGGAACGTTGGCAACATTCTGGGTGCGAATGCGGGAGATTTCCCCCTCTCTGCTTTGTTACCCCCTCCCCCTGCGTGATCATTATTCATTCCCGAAAAGTTGGATATCGTGATCCAGACTCATGGGATTCTGACACCAGGTAGATATCAAGCAGGTTTAATATCTGGGTTGGTAACTTGAGGAGCCATGAGAGCAGACGCAGTCCACCAGGCTGAGAGGTGCAGATCACTCTGATCAATAAAGTAAATTGTCAAAGAAAACACCCATAATACACATGGAAATCACCTTGAAAACCGACACTGTCCGACATAATTTAAACAACGATTTAATAATACAAGAGGCTGCTTTCATTTTCATCTTCATGTGCACTGTAACATCACTGCAGCAAACAATATTAGTATTTAAGCAGAAAACTGCAGGACAAGGAAACTCTGCAAAGGAAAGAGAGTCAACCCCCACCCCTGTTTTTTTAACAATTCGCACACTGCATACGTACCCGATCTGGATTTTCTCCAACTAGTTCAAGGATTCAGACCAGCAGCCCTTCCAGTTACAGGTGGACATTCTGGATCTGCAGGAAAGAGGATTTTATGTGTGGAATTAAACCAACTGCCACCAGGAAATCCTGTAAGCTGCTCTGATTTGAACATGAACTTAATGTACTGATGATAAAGGATTGAATGATTTGACCATGTGACATCTAGTGTTAAAAAAATGAAATGTCTCTTCAGTGTGCATACAATAACATGACTTTAAAACTGTGTGCATTGCAAGTCCAGTTTTCCATGCATGACCAGGCAACACTACTTAGGTTTAGAAAAAGATAATGTTTAGCTTAAAATAAGTATGCTATATTCAGTGTTGTCTGTGTTTGTTTGACAGATCCATCCACCCCGACCTCCTCCACATGAGCACTTTCTTGCTCTTTAAATGTGGAGGATTTGGCGTATCACCTACATGCAAAATTGGACTTTGGCGTATGCACTGCACGCAATTTCAAAGTTTAAGATCGTGCTGTTTGTACGCAGATTGAAGACAGTGGGCTGCTTGAAAGTGAACAGTGAAAGTAGTTCCTTTGAGGGCATCTGAATTCTCTTTTTAAAAGTTTTAGCATGTTGCACTGAAGCTCATTACTTGTATCAGGAGTTTTATCCATGTGGCTCCAGTTAGACTTTGGACTTTTTGCATGAGCTCCAAATACACACCTATTTATGTTGTCTTAAAGTTAAAATGCACTTTGAACAGCTTAGGTGTTGGTCACTGCCAGGTTTTGTAGCAGAAATAAAATGTGGTTCTGAGGTTCTTTTATAGTTGCAGAATCTAATGACATGTCTGTTTTTTCTTCTACAGCTCAGCTGCAGCTTGTGGACGTGGCAACATCAGCTGCTGGAGGAATCGTTTGACGGTTGAGTTGGAAACAAAGCCAGGCTTCAAACTGAGGGGTTAGACATGATTATTTTTTCCTCTTGAACATGTTTGTTCAAGATTCTAAAAAAAGACAAGCTTTGTTTTTAATACGTGGAAAACACCACAGTCGTGTTAACATCAGTGTGACTGAGAGAAGGATGGAAAAATAGAATTCAGTGTCACATTTTGGAGGTTATTTTTGTTCGAATGATTGCTGAGATCCACATGTACAGTACTTTTTGTCAGTTATGTTCTTTAGAATGACTGAACACCTGCATACAGACATGTGACATCCTAAAACCAGCTGCTGACATCACACACATCACTGGTTTTGTCTGTTTTGATGCCAGATGCAGTTTTTCTTGCAAATTTGAGCCCAATCTAAATTGACTTTTAAATAAATAAACTGTACATCCGGTGCAGTTTAAGTGTTTTCTGCTCCCTTAACAGACTGTCAACGTGCCTTTGAGCAGGGCTTTTATCTCTTTTTAACAGAGCAGCCAAAAGATTTTTATGGTACTATATTTATTTATTTTAAAGTGTTACCAAAAAAAAAGCTGGTCTTTTCTTTGGTTCTGCATTGTTCTTGTTAAGATGTTGAAGATCAGCGTCCTCCTGAAGATCTACCTCTTCTTCTATTTGCACTTTGTTGTGTGTGTGTTGTGTGTGCGTGTGTGTGCGTGTGTTTCTTTTCCTGTGTTTTGCTGCCTGTCCAGAAATCTTTAGGATGTATTAGTTTAACATGAATCTTTTTTTATTATGTTGTCATTACAACTCAATGTTATTGTTGTCGCAAAAGTGGTTTGAATTAATCTGAAATAGTTCTTGAACTTTATTTAAGAATTTGTCAGATGTCACTTGACCTTTGAATCAAAAGTCATTTGTGATGACTGATCACTGACAACTAATCACCAAATAAAAAACATTTGCAGTGTTTACAGTGTGTTTTCATCACGTACACTGTGACTAATTTTTCTGTGCTAAAGTTTACTAGTGACTCCCACAGCTATCAGCCATTTGACATGATAAGTGACCTCTGATTGTAGTGAGCAAAGTTTAGCCGACCCTCCTTGTTAACATCGACTCATTTGTTATAATGTTCATCATATTCTCAATCATATGGTTTAATATAAAATATTATAACATGGCTTTGTTTAATACTGTATTCTGATTGGTCAATTACAGGATTCTAAGGTCTGTTATTTCTTGATAACAGACCGTTACTATGGACGCAGTCCTGATCATCGACTCTGTAGTAAAATTATTTTTAAATCAACAAAATAATTTAACTATTTTAAACAAAATAGTTTAAACTAATAGTCTGTGTCAAATTATTGATTTATTTTTGTGCGTAACCATGTAATAAGCAGGATAATGCACAGTTAGTGGGACATTATTGTGAAATAAACCCCTTCAGGATGATATTTGTTCCTGCATCATCCTGTCAGGGTTTATTTCACAATAATGACCTGCTCACTGTCATTAAGTCTTACATGTCTTGTTTTGTGCTCCACAAAACTTTAAGCTCTTGGTAGCAGGTTCATACATAAACACCAGCTGTTTGGTTGGACTCCACTGCAAAAAAAAAATCGTAAAAAATAAAAACGTTACTTTTATGAGCCAAATTGTAAACTTAAGGCTCCAAGTAGGATCTCATATGTGGAGCTCAAATTAAAGTATCAGATGAAAAAACACTTTTCTGACCTATGAGCAACAAGGGTGAACTTCTGTCTCATTAAACCTGCTTAAAGCCTGCTGACACCTCTGTTTTTTTTTAACAGGAGGAGCTCTCAGAGATAATAAAATATAAGTCATTGTGATGATAATCTGCCTACATCAACATTAGATATAGTCAGGGTGGGACTGAACTACACCCATACAGAAACATAAAGGTGTTAAACGAAAACATTTGTTGTTCCACAAAGAACCTCAGTGACCTGCAGCTCTGGAGACACATGCAGCTTTATTGCCCCTCTCCAGCACTTATCTCCTATCACTGTTGTAAAATGAAATTCTCCAACTGTAAAAATGTCTAGTCTATACATCGGAAAATAGGGTAAAAAAAAAGTTTTAATATGCTGTCAGCTAAAATGTGTCTAGGCCTCAGTGCCTTTTCCTCTAAGTTTTGCCTGGTGACTAGTCTTGGGTTCACCTCAGGCTAGTTGTAGATGCCAAATCCAAATAAAGAAAAGTCTTCACAGTTGCAGTGTCGGACAGTTTGACTGTTTATAGTTGCAGTTATTTTTGCCTCTGCGCTGCTGTTTTAACTTTAGTTCACTTTGTCATATTGTCAGCGAGAGCGTGCTTCAGAACCGCAAAGTGAAACTTCAGTTTTTTGGAAAGATTTGTACATTTTCTGTATAAACTGACGAGTTTTTAATCAGTGCTGAAAGTGAAGCACCCTGCGGAAAAACAAGACGTTGTGGTGAATTTGATTAAACCTCAGAAATACGTGTGAATGCATTTACATGTACAGCTGCAGAGCGTGTGCAAAAAAATAGGAATAAATGAGAAGAAGTTGTTATTCAGAGTCGATGGAAACTCTGAGTTTTTCCGTCCCAGGACATTTAAGTCAGGCCTGTAGATACTTTTACAATAAGTTTCACAGTTTCCATAAAAACCCCACTAATCTTCTTAATGATCCATCCAAAAAACTCTGATCTTTATATTAATTATCATTAATGAGATACTGACTCATTATATTATTTTGAGGAAGTCTGACTTACATCACATTGGCAGTTAGGACATCCACAGAGAGAGACGGTGCATCCAGCAGCGACATGAAGAGGAGACGAATATATTAATGTGGATCCAGATGTTTTTTACTGTAAACCACAGAATTGTAGAGTAACATTCAGGCTTTATGTTTACTTTTTAAATGCAATACTGTACAAAATCTACTGTTACAGTGCTTTACTTATTCCTATAACAGCTCCAATACACAAATAAATGCTTAATACTTTTTATATTATTTAATGTGCAAGTAATCAATACACTAATGACGTCGACTCTGTAGCCAGAATTTTAGAAATGGCCGCTCCCTTTGCCTAAATTAATAACCAAATTCTATACATATTTCTGATTATTTAAAGAATTCATAAGAATTCACATTTTATTCTTTCATTTGGCTGCTCAACAAAAGTTTCTGTGAACTATATCCACCTACATTATTGTGTGAAAACCTTCTCTACACTGCACTGTACGTATGGGACTGAGTGCTAAAGCTCTCAACTTCTGCTCGATCCACCTGTTGCATCATGGGTAACTTGCACATCTGTGAGGACACATTTAATGCTGAAAGGTACATAAACGTTTTGGAGCAACATGCTGCCATCCAGATGACATCTTTTTCAGAGACGTCCCTGCTTATTTCAGCGAGACAATGAAAGACACATTCTGCATGTGGCGTTCAGGTGCAGATCAATATCCAGTCAGATTTTAAGATAACAATAATCCCACCATGTGTAAGGTACGTGTAATCATTAATGTCATTAACCCTTTCTCCAAAAATATTAACAGAGGACATAACCTTGATGTTTTAATGGTAGATCAGGCCCTGGATTCTTGGTGAAATAATAATTAATTTCAGTGATGGCTCCTCTAAAAGCCTCTCTGTTCTCCTTTTCCTGCAGCTTGAACTGAGGCAAAGAAAAGACCTTCTGATGTTTCCTGCTCCTCCCACTGTAAATGCTGCCTGATGTTTATATGCTGACCAATATTTATGGCAATAAGTAACCTTTTTCTAAAGACTATATCTTATTTATCTTATTTTGTGTAATGTGACTGGCGTAAACCTTGTATCTCCATATTTTGACATTTTTATTGTTTTTATGAATCAATGCTATTGGTCACCCTTTATGTTTGTCTTTGGCTTTTACAAATATGCAAACATTGAAAAGAGTCAAAAAAGTAACAGTTTTGATTGTACAAGGTTTTTGGAAAATACAAGGTAAAGTAAAAAATACAGCCTTCAGTATTCAAGCATCCATTTGTTGCGTGCAGGGCTGAGAAAATGCCACTCGATTTGTGGCTTCTTTTTTTTTTTTTATGTTGACTTTTTTGGAAAAAAAACATCTTAGACCTCTTATTAATAGGTCTGACTAAGACACTTCCCTGCATTAGTATGAGTCTTTCAAGGGCCCACTAGACGTCTGATCTCACTTCCTCCTCTAGAAATAAATGTGTAGCTGTCTCATTTCCGTTTGCAAAGACCAAATGTGTATTTTAATCTCAACAGCAGTCTACATTCAGAGACAAACAGACACAGTGAGCCTCATGCATGAATCCTTCGTACGTATATTTGATCTTAAATCATATGTGCAAACAATTTAAGAACCATTGTGGCATGGGCATGTTGTACATTTATTCAGTCAGAACTGAAGAAGCTTCTTGGATGAGAGGCGAAACGTCTTCAAGAACTCTATCAAGTTCAGTTGCCTACGACAAACCTTGCTACGAAAACCATGACCTGGATGACCGAGAACCTTCACAGATACATTTATTTAATGAAATACTAAAGTATTGATGTAAATGCCTTCTTTTTTCATTAAATAAATGTCCAAATAATAATAATGTGATGCACAGAATCCTGAGTGCATGACATGGGGCAGGACTTGGCTGCACCTGCTGTACCCTCACAGAGAAACTGCTTGAAATCACTCCAGTGATGCTCCAATCCAGTTTTCAATTCCTGTTAAAAGTTTATCTTTTTTTCTGAGTTCAGTGTCACCTGTCAAATGTCAGTGGGCTTGTTGCTATGTGGTTTGCACATAGGACGTCAGTCTGCTGCTCATATATGGTTTTATTGGGAGTTTCTATATGCGAAACATGATTAATCGACACACTCAGGTGGGTAAGAACAGGCTTTGCTGTCAGCGAACATTTCATGAATCCCAGGTATTATAGTTAGAGTATTTAGTATTTTCCTCTTTGATTAAGAACAAATATAAGAGGAAAGTAAGAAAACATTCATGCACGAGGACCAGGTGTTTTTACACAGAAAGAAGAAAGACAGAAATAACTTTTATATATAAATAATATTTGCCGATTTAAAGGAAGCCTAAATAATTAAGATTTTGTCATAAACAGTGTTTCACACAGTTTTAAAGTTTCTCTTATCTTAACAACTCACAAAATTGCACAATTTTTAAAGGAAGTCTGGCTCCACAGGCAAGAAAAAAGTAGCTATATTTGAACAACATTTTATAACATTTTTACAGTTTGACATGTTTGCTGTCAATTAAATGTTGTCTGATTTCATAAATTTCGTTTAAACAGGAAAATCAGTTGGAACAGTTTGTTCAAACAGCTGACAAGCAGGAGAACTTCAGACATGGACAGACACAGTAGCCCACACAGCTGCAACAAAGGTTTTTTTTTTTACAAGAAAACAAACAACTTTAAGTATTGCATTTAATTTACAAGAAAGCACAAAAAAGTTTTGTAAAGTTTGAGTTGCCACTCACACATCAACTCAAAGTTTTAAAGGGAGTCTGGGGTCTCAGGCTCAGAGCAGCTGAGGTCATTTGGAGTTGACATACAGCAAAGTTCAGCTTGTCAACCAACATTACTGTCTCACACCACCTAGTGGACATTTTCATCTAAACTGTGAGACAAGATATCAACTCTGGATTAAAAGCCTGGACTGAAAAACCTTGTGTAAAATCTATAATGAGTCACTAAAGATGTTACTGATTGCATAATAAAACAAGACAGGATTTAAAAGTGTCTAAAATGATTAGTGAGAGCCAGTTTACACCAGGAGGATGTAATGTATGAGCTATCTTAAAAATTAAAATATTATCTGTTGAACTATGAAGCCTTGAGGCCTGAATCTGAAGACTTTTCACAGACAGACCCTGGTGGTCCCTGAACCTGTATTAGAGAACCACTGTCCTCGAGGGTTTTTGTTGTAAAACCACAGTTTTTCCCGAACCTCAACCGAAGCACATTTGTTGCCTAATACTCCTCAGTCCTGCAGGGTCTAAACCTGTGGGTTCAACATTGTCAGTCACCTCCCTATGAATTGTGCGCAGTACAACAACATAGTCAGTCCATCCAGGATTTTGCAGGCTTTGATTGTTGCCTGATTTCACGGCAGCTTTTCTAAAAAAATCTTGATGCATGTTGTGATGTTTTTAGGTGTTTTTTGTAATTGAAGTTGCATTTTTGGAGACTAAAACCTCATTCTGTCCAAAGAAACCAAAAAGGCTCAGGGTTTTGCCTTGTTTTTAAGGGGAAGAAGGGAACCTGAGGTGTATTCCACAAAGAAGCAAAATCTTTTTGGAGCTCAAACTCAATCAAAACAGCAAGCACAACATTAAAAAATATAAAAGTCCATGGAGCACTGATAAATGACAGCTTTGGAACACTGAGACCTACATTTGTGACGTTTGCACAGGGGCTGCGATGATAGGTGGAAGGTGAGGAGAATTTCTGCAGATTTTTAGTTGAATTTATGTTCATCATTGCGATCAAAACATCACGAGTTCTTGGAGGGAAACACTTGAAAAAAAGTCTTTGAGAAGACATGTTGGTTTCTGAGAGTAGTTGCAAAAATATACCAAACAGCCTGTCTGTGCAGCAGTTTCACTTGACTTAAAAAATTCTGTGAATTTGCATAGGATCTGACTTCTCAGCATATAGTTTCATTTCTCTTAAATAGAGGTGCATCAGTTTATTGTTCCCGTCACTCCGTGCAGCCTCAGCACAATCTTGCACTTTTGATAGATATTCTGAGAATTGTTTTTAGTGTTGACTGTAAAAAGGAAAGGTGCATTTTCCACTGGAGGTCACTTTTCACAGTCCAGTCAAAAATCTATCTGTTCTCTGACCTTCCATCTGATTTAATCTCACTCATGATCATGGCCTTAAAGCAGTGAGCAGCAGCAAGTAATGTGGCCAATGCAGAGCGGACTTTCTTACAATGACAACTGTACTGTAGGTTTGGAGCAGCCTGAAAAGAATATCTGCAATTATATGTGTCATAAGTTTGAGTTAAAGGCTAGTTTTTCCCCATTGAGACAGTTTTGTGTCTCCAGAGTGACTTTTTCTTACAACCATGACCTTAAAATTTGGTCATTGGGTCAAAAGAGGAACCAGAGATTTCTGTGAAAGCCGCTTTTCAGAAATGAAGAGACGAGGTCTCTATTAAGGTCTCACTGAGGAACACGATGCCATTTAAGTGATGATGCCAGCATTTTGACATGTTTCCTTCCGACATTAAAAAAAGAAGAAACGGGTTTAAGTTTCAATATGTTTAAAAAATCACAGACTTAAAACTTACAAAGGAGATGAGTGAACTCAACAGTGATGTGGCTGCCATTCAAAGTCTGCTGTTAAAATAATCAGCGCCTCACGTGGTATCATTCTTCCTTCTCTTTCATTATTTTTATATTTATCATCTAAACTCAACTTTTAAAACTGATTATCTAGTTTTATTATATCATATTCAGCGCAGGTTTATCTTGCTGTTATATTTATAATTTTTTTCTTTTATTTCTTTGTGTTCTTTGCACCAATAAAGTGCTACTGAGCTCTGTCAGCTTTCTCTGGATATTAAAAGGTGCATTAAGAGTGAGCAAACAACTGATGTAAGAGCACGCCCACTTTTATGCACTAGATAAAATAGAAAAGACTTTCTCCTCCTATAGGCTCAGTTGGTATTTGAGGAAGACCATCTTGTTCCCACTGCTGTGTGAACTGAAAGAATTCAACTGACTTTCAGGAAACTTGAGGGGTGGTAAGCTTTTTTTTAATGCTTCATATTTTTAAATTTGCATAAAATAGTGTTACAGCTGTATGTGTTCCCTGTGCTGTGGTATAGTTATGTTTTTCCACTTAATTAATTAATTCAAATCTCTCTTTACACAAACTGCAGGTTAGAACAACTCAGTCACCCTGATATTTCTCTTATTTCATCTCGAAGTTTCATTAAAGGGTTAGTTCATCCAAAAATGAAAATTCAGTCATTATCTACTCACCCTCATTCCAACTGAAGGTCGAGTTTATTTTGTTAGTCCTCAAAACACTGCTGGAGTTTCACAGGAAAACAGTGTTGCAGAATCTCAACAATGTAAATGAATGGTGACCAGTTTTAAAATGTAAAAATAAAAGCTGAAAAAAACCCCCAAACAAACATAAAATACCTCAATACTGCTCATCTGGCGTAATCCAAATGTCCTAAAGTCCTGACATGCTGTTTGCACACAAACATGTGCACATGAACGTGGCTCCAAGCTAAAGATGTGCAGTATGGAGACATTTTTGGTTTTCAGTTCATTTTATTCTGTTTTTTTTTTTTTTTTTTTTTTTTTGGTTTTGTTGTTTGTTTGTTTGTTTGTTTGTTTTTTCGTTTGATTCTACAACACTGTTTTCTTGTGAAACTCCAGCAGTGTTTTATGGACTAAAAAAACCTAAACGCAACCTTCAATTGGCATTGGGGGGTGGAGGAGGGTAGATAAAGACTAAATTTTCATTTTTGGGTGAACTATCCCTTTAATGGGCATAATTCTGAACGCTAAATGTAAATTCTAACAGACGAAAAAAATTTTTTTTACAAAGCCATAATAAATAACTTTGAGGTTGTGAATCATGATCTGGAACAAACTGATCACTAAAGTGGACGATTATTAGAACAAAATGTTTTTTTAATATATTCATTAAATGAATATAAAGTAGGTAATGAAATGGACAGTTAATTATTACTGTACAGTGTGTAATTGAAATACACTATAATACAGTCCAGCACTGCATAAAAAATATAGATTACTGTAGTTTTGCTGCTGCATGTCATTGGTGTATTTTTAGTAGTTTGTCATAAGCTTCAAGGAGACGTGAGACAGCGAAGAATTGAGTGTTTCATGATTAAAGTATTGTATGTACATTCATCATATGTATGTATTTGTTGTAAGGTAACCATTGAGTAAAATGTATAATGTTACAAATTTAATTACTGTAGTTTCACCACTGTTTTCCATATGTTGTCATGTATGAATATGATTTTTTTTTTCTTGTGAGTAAAGCTTTCACCTTGATACAGAAAAGTAATTTACACAATAAGTGTGAACAACCCAGTTTTGAAATCATGGATCTTCCTGTGTGAGTGGAGAAAAGTCGTCAATTCTACATCCAGGAAATAATTTATTTTCAATCGACATGCAAGAATCAACTTTTCACCGTTCAAACTGAAGGAAATCTTGTAACTGCAGCCTACAGTAACTCAAAATTATTCTTCCCAGTGCTGGACGATGGCATTACTGAAGCTGTGGTGCCTCCTGCCCCTCGCTGCTCTCCTCCTTCTGTCCATCGTTCCCACAGTCCCTGAAGTGGTGCATTCAGTGTCAGACTGTGACGAGTTTCTCCTTAACCGAACTCCACCAAATGTCCCGGGAATCTTGGAGAGAGGGAACATCCTCAACCAGAACAGATACAAACCAATCTGCCAGACTCTGCACAACATAAGAAGTTTTGTTACGCTCTACGACGTAGAGAACAAGATCCCAGTGTTTTCTGCTTCCAAGTACACAGGGAGAAGCAACTTCCCGAGACCCAAACAAAAGTGGATGATAGAGCCACAGGTAGGCTTTAAAAAACAAACTCTGTTTTAATTCCCAACTTAAGGTACTGTATTTTGGGGGTGATTTCGACATACCAGCGCATGTTCACTTGTGTATAATCATGCTGTCCACAACTAATCCACACCTGGCCACAGTTATGAACATGAATAGCACTAAACAAATTAACCCAGCTGACCCCTACATGCTGATACTTTTCTTTTTCATGTTCCCGTTAACTTCTGCAAAATCAGTTGCTGAACTTCCTCATACTGCTTCTACTCATGCTAACTTTTAACAACAATCATAATCATAGTTTTTACTTTGACTTTTGTGATTGTGTTTATGATTTATTGAATGCTCTACAATCACTCAACATTGTAAAATATTGCAGCATGTAGGATTTGATGCATTGTCAAGAGTGTTTCTCTAAACACTCAGTCATTTTACTGGTATCAATTCAAGAAATGAGCAGAATCAAACAAATAAGTAAAACTTACTGCATAACCAGTATCATGTTCATATTGCATGAGACTGCTAAGTTTTAATTTAATTTAAAATAAAAAAAATCTTGGTGGAGCCAAGTTGTTACTGTATTCTATCTATGCTTGCATTAATAACGCAGCCTTCCAATTGTTACAGCTTGAGAACGAACGTAACAACAGAAACATGAGGATAGACAACAAACACACGACCTACGAGTTCCAGGCTGGCGACACTGATTACAGAAACAACATGGACATTGACAGAGGGCATTTGTTCCCATGTTCTTATGGATTTACCGAAAATGATATGAGATCTACCTTTACCCTGACCAACATTGTTCCACAAGCAGGCACGTTCAACAGAGGAAGCTGGCGCAGGATGGAGAGCTGCATCAGATGTGTTCTGGATGAATACTGCCTCAACAACAATGGTCGTGTCGAAGGGTTTGTGGTAACTGGAGCTCAGCCCAGCACCAACAACATCCTCAACAACAGGATCAATATTCCTTCGGTGCTCTGGTCAGCGTTCTGCTGCTACAGTCATGAGAAGGGATGGCTAGCAAGTGCACACTGGGGCAGAAATGTTCCAGATAGAGAGAAAGAGAGTCATCTGCAGACTAAGACCTTGGCAGAACTGAGAACGCTGATCCCAGAATTTGACGTGTTTCCTGGAACACAATGTCCTCTCCACACAACTGTCGCTCAGTTCTACCCGGAACTAGATCATTCTTGTGAATGCCCACCACCCATTTCAACTACTTCTGGCCCTCCCACAACCACCTCTGCCCCTCCAATTTCAACATCTGCACCTCTCACAGCCACATCTGGCACACTGTCTACCACATCTGGTCCACTTTCTACATTATCTTCCCCATTTAGTACCACATCTGGCACACTTTTTACCACCTCATCTGCCCCTCTTAGTTCTACATCTAGCCCATTATCTACCACATCTACCCCTCTTAGTACAACATCTGGTGCATTTTCCGCTTCATCTGCCCCTCTTAGTTCCACATCTAGCCCATTATATACCACATCTGGTCCTCCCAGTTCCACATCTGGTCCACTGTCTACCACATCTACTCCTCTTAGTACCACATCTGTCCCACTTTCTACCACATCTGGCACACTTTTCAGCACGTCTACCCTTCTTAGTTCCACATCTAGCCCATTATCTACCACATCTGGCCCTTTCAGTACAACATCTGGCACACTTTCTACCACATCCACCCCTCCAAGTACCACATCTGGCACACTTTCCACCTCATCTACACCTCTTAGTTCCACATCTAGTCCATTATCTACCACATCTACCCAACTTAGTACCACATCTGGTGCACTTTCCACCTCATCTGCCCCTCTTAGTTCTACATCTGGCCCATTATCTACCACATCTGGCCCTTCCAGTTCCACATCTGTCCCACTTTCTACCACATCTACCCCTCTTAGTACAACATCTGGCACACTTTCCACCTCAGCTACCCCTCTTAGTACAACATCTGGCACACTTTTTACCACGACAGCCCCTCCAACTACCACATCTGGCACACTTTCCACCTCAGCTACCCCTCTTAGTACAACATCTGGCACACTTTTTACCACGACAGCCCCTCCAACTACCACATCTGGCACACTTTCCACCTCATCTACACCTCTTAGTTCCACATCTAGCCCATTATCTACCACATCTAGGCAACTTAGTACCACAGCTGGCACACTTTTTACCACATCTGCACTTTCAGTACCACATCAATCCCACTTTCTACCACAGCTACTCCTCTTAGTACTACATCTGGCACATTTTTTACCACATCTGGCCCTCCTAGTACCACATCTGGTGCACCTTCCACCTCATCTGCCCTCTTAGTTCCACATCTAGCCCATTATCTACCACATCTGGCCCTTCTGGTTCCACATCTGTCCCACTTTCTACCACAGCTACCCCTCTTACTACAACATCTGGCACACTTTTTACCACGACCGCCCCTCCAAGTACCACATCTGGCACACTTTCCACCTCATCTACACCTCTTAGTTCCACATCTAGTCCATTATCTACCACATCTACCCAACTTAGTACCACATCTGACCACTTTCTACCACAGCTACTCCTCTTAGTACTACATCTGGCACACTTTTTACCACATCTGGCCTCCTATTACCACATCTGGTGCACTTTCCACCTCATCTGCCCTCTTAGTTCTACATCTGGCCCATTATCTACCACATCTGGCCCTTCCAGTTCCACATCTGTCCCACTTTCTACCACAGCTACCCCTCTTAGTACAACATCTGGCACACTTTCCACCTCAGCTACCCTCTTAGTACAACATCTGGCACACTTTTTACCACGACAGCCCTCCAACTACCACATCTGGCACACTTTCCACCTCAGCTACCCCTCTTAGTACAACATCTGGCACACTTTTTACCACGACAGCCCCTCCAACTACCACATCTGGCACACTTTCCACCTCATCTACACCTCTTAGTTCCACATCTAGCCCATTATCTACCACATCTAGGCAACTTAGTACCACAGCTGGCACACTTTTTACCACATCTGCCACTTTCAGTACCACATCAATCCCACTTTCTACCACAGCTACTCCTCTTAGTACTACATCTGGCACATTTTTTACCACATCTGGCCCTCCTAGTACCACATCTGGTGCACCTTCCACCTCATCCACCCCTCCAAGTACCACATCTGGCACACTTTCCACCTCATCTACACCTCTTAGTTCCACATCTAGTCCATTATCTACCACATCTACCCAACTTAGTACCACATCTGACCCACTTTCTACCACAGCTACTCCTCTTAGTACTACATCTGGCACACTTTTTACCACATCTGGCCCTCCTATTACCACATCTGGTGCACTTTCCACCTCATCTGCCCCTCTTAGTTCTACATCTGGCCCATTATCTACCACATCTGGCCCTTCCAGTTCCACATCTGTCCCACTTTCTACCACATCTACCCCTCTTAGTACAACATCTGCACACTTTCCACCTCAGCTACCCCTCTTAGTACAACATCTGGCACACTTTTTACCACGACAGCCCTCCAACTACCACATCTGGCACACTTTCCACCTCAGCTACCCCTCTTAGTACAACATCTGGCACACTTTTTACCACGACAGCCCCTCCAACTACCACATCTGGCACACTTTCCACCTCATCTACACCTCTTAGTTCCACATCTAGCCCATTATCTACCACATCTAGGCAACTTAGTACCACAGCTGGCACACTTTTTACCACATCTGCCACTTTCAGTACCACATCAATCCCACTTTCTACCACAGCTACTCCTCTTAGTACTACATCTGGCACATTTTTTACCACATCTGGCCCTCCTAGTACCACATCTGGTGCACCTTCCACCTCATCTGCCCCTCTTAGTTCCACATCTAGCCCATTATCTACCACATCTGGCCCTTCTGGTTCCACATCTGTCCCACTTTCTACCACATCTACCCCTCTTACTACAACATCTGGCACACTTTTTACCACGACCGCCCCTCCAAGTACCACATCTGGCACACTTTCCACCTCATCTACACCTCTTAGTTCCACATCTAGTCCATTATCTACCACATCTACCCAACTTAGTACCACATCTGACCCACTTTCTACCACAGCTACTCCTCTTAGTACTACATCTGGCACACTTTTTACCACATCTGGCCCTCCTATTACCACATCTGGTGCACTTTCCACCTCATCTGCCCCTCTTAGTTCTACATCTGGCCCATTATCTACCACATCTGGCCCTTCCAGTTCCACATCTGTCCCACTTTCTACCACAGCTACCCCTCTTAGTACAACATCTGGCACACTTTCCACCTCAGCTACCCCTCTTAGTACAACATCTGGCACACTTTTTACCACGACAGCCCCTCCAACTACCACATCTGGCACACTTTCCACCTCAGCTACCCCTCTTAGTACAACATCTGGCACACTTTTTACCACGACAGCCCCTCCAACTACCACATCTGGCACACTTTCCACCTCATCTACACCTCTTAGTTCCACATCTAGCCCATTATCTACCACATCTAGGCAACTTAGTACCACAGCTGGCACACTTTTTACCACATCTGCCACTTTCAGTACCACATCAATCCCACTTTCTACCACAGCTACTCCTCTTAGTACTACATCTGGCACATTTTTTACCACATCTGGCCCTCCTAGTACCACATCTGGTGCACCTTCCACCTCATCTGCCCCTCTTAGTTCCACATCTAGCCCATTATCTACCACATCTGGCCCTTCTGGTTCCACATCTGTCCCACTTTCTACCACATCTACCCCTCTTACTACAACATCTGGCACACTTTTTACCACGACCGCCCCTCCAAGTACCACATCTGGCACACTTTCCACCTCATCTACACCTCTTAGTTCCACATCTGGTCCATTGTCTACCACATCCACCCCTCCAAGTACCACATCTGGCACACTTTTTACCACATCTGCCACTTTCAGTACCACATCTGTCCCACTTTCTACCACAGCTACTCCTCTTAGTACCACATCTGGCACACTTTTTACCACATCTGCCCCTCGTAGTACCACATCTGGTGCACTTTCCACCTCATCTGCCCCTCTTAGTTCCACATCTAGCCCATTATCTACCACATCTACCCCACTTAGTACCACATCTGGCACACTTTTTACCACATCTGCCACTTTCAGTACCACATCTGTCCCACTTTCTACCACAGCTACCCCACTTAGTACCACATCTGCCACTTTCAGTACCACATCTGTCCCACTTTCTACCACAGCTACCCCACTTAGTACCACATCTGGCACACTTTTTACCACATCTGCCCCTCCCAGTACCACATCTGGTGCACTTTCCACCTCATCTGCCCCTGTAAGTTCCACATCTAGCCCATTATCTACCACATCTGGTCCATTGTCTATCACATCCACCCCTCCAAGTACCACATCTGGCACACTTTTTACCACATCTGCCCCTGTCACAACTACAACCGTCCATGCTAGCACAACAATTACTTCCTCAACTACTGCCACTATGAGCACCACTATACCTACAACTACAGAAACACCAACAACTACTATCCCACTAACAACCACTCTCCCTCTGACCACAACATCTGTAAAATCAACCACCATTGCCACTCATCCAACCACAACTCTTCCAACCACCACTGAACTCCAAACTACAACCATTCCACCGACAACCACAGTCCCTACAACAACCACCAAATCTACAACTACTACCACAACCACAACCACAACCACAACTACAACGACAAAGAAACAAGATGAGGACGATGATGAGGACGATGATGAGGAAGAGGAAGAGGAAGAGGAAGAGGAAGAGGAAGAGAAAGAGAAAGAGAAAGAGGAAGAGGAAGTGGAAGTGGATGAGGAAGAGGAAAGTGAGCTGGAAATAAATGAAAGCATACCAGAAGGAGATGTAGTTCCACCATTATCCAGTCCAGTCACTACATCATTTTCGGAGGATTTAGGAGGTTTTTTAACAGGATTATTTGGTGGAATTGGCAGTGCAGCCTCAGGTTTGGTGGGGTCATTTTTTTCATCAGGGGGCGGAGTCGGAAACACCACTCATACGTCTGTTGTAACTCCTGTAGTTCCACCCGAGGTTATTTCTACTGTTCCAGCCGTTACTGTTTCTGTTGCTGGTACCACCTCCACAGGTCCTCTGGACAGCCCGCCTGGTGAACCAACAACTCTTCACGAAACTACCACCATTCCAGGAAAGGACAGTACAATTTATCCAGCAACTACAACTCAGCAATCATCTGCCATTCCAATAAACCTGACCAAGCTTAAATCTACATCTACCACATCTGGCCCTTTCAGTTTCACATCTGGTCCACTTTCTACCACATCTACCCTTCTTAGTACAACATCTGGCCCATTATCTACCACATCTGCCCCTCGCAGTACCACACCAGGTACACTTTCCACGCCATCTACCACTGCCATTCCATCGTCTGCCACGTTCTCTACCCATCTTAGTTCCACATCTAGCCCATTATCTACCACATCTGGTCCACTGTCTACCACATCTACCCCTTTTCGTACCACATCTGGCACACTTTTTACCACATCTACCCCTTCCAGTACCACATCGGTCCCACTTTCCACCACAGCTACTCCTCTTGGTACCACATCTGGCACACTTTTTACCACATCTGCCCCTTCCAGTTCCACATCTGGCACACTTTCCACCTCATCTACACCGCTTAGTTCCACATCTAGCCCATTATCTACCACATCTACCCCACTTAGTACCACATCTGCCCCTCTCAGTTCCACATTTGGCCCACTTTGTACCACATCTTCCCCATTTCGTACCACTCATCACATCACCTCCAGTCATAGCCCCCCTTCCCCTTCAGCTCCGTCTCCAACCTCAAACCCTCCAATGATGTCTCACTCTCCTTTTCTTCCTTCAAATTCCTCCATCCTGTGTCCTCAGCTTATACAAATATCAATTTTTCACCATTATCAGAATGTCCTCGCCTACTACCAATTATCATACCAGTACCAGAATAACAACTAGCAGATGTTTTGTGCTCAAGTATTCTACAGCTGTTGGCATTACATCTCAATCCTGTAACTAATGAGAGAAATTCTCTTGCACTTCTAAATACGTCTCTTTGCAAGTAAAAAAAGCCAAAAACAATGTTCAGTAAAATATGATTCTATATAAAATCTTGCAGCCCTGTGAAACTTTTTCCTCCCCAAACTCCTTTTTTGGCTTCATGCTGACCTGTTTTTAAGGCAAAGTTGTCCTTTGTATAGACCAAATCACCTTGATGTTGTACTTACAGCACCAATTGCTGCCATTCTACACAATGTTTGTGATGCCACAGCATTTTTTTTTCATCCAAGACTGTTTCGCCCAGTTCCACCCTACTGTGGCTGTAAGTGTGAGTGTAGATATTGGCAGTTGGTAGAAATTTAACAAGGAGGTTGTAGTGGATAAATGACTCAATTGCAGGACTCTTGCCCAGGACATTGGGCTTTGTGTCCCGTGTGAAGCTTAATGTCATTGTTGACTTATTATCTTCAGTTTTTAAAAATTATTTTCAGTTTACAGTCACATTTTAGTTTAGGTTTAAAAGCAAAAACTACTTGGGTAGGTTTATGATTGTGATCATGGCTTATAGCTAAAATAGAAGGTGAGTAGAGGCCAACACGCACACCATTTGATTGGTCTCTTATGTGGTGCAGGGAGTCAAAGCCTCCCCAAAGATTTATTTCAAATGGAAAAAAATCAATGTCCACACACACTTAATCACCTCTGCATTAATTTATTTAAAAGGACTGATGTTTCTTTATCAAGGCAAAGAAAGGTTCCCTTGCGAGGCAGCTGGATTTGCGAGATCACGCAAGAATCCATCTTGCTAGGCTCCAAGCTATCCGTTTGTGTCCGCATCCAAGGTTGTGTCAGCATCTTAGGAGGGACTACTGGAAATATCCATGGAATCGACTTGTCTCAAACAAACAGCCAATGGCAGCTCCTGAAGAGTTTAGCGTAGATACTGTGATAGCATCAGTTATATCAGAACTGGAGCATCTTTCTTCATTGAAAGAAGAGCAAAGAACAGCCCTGTGGGCTTTTGTCGATGGAAAAGATGTTTTTGCTTTTCTTCCAGCTGGCTTCAGCTTCGGTTTGGTGAGTTGACCTGATTGGTTGAAGTTAGCCTGCGCTAGACATGACAGATAGCTCATTCAATCACCAGCCAAGTGTTTGGTTTTTTTTTTTAAAGTGCCCACCCTTTTCCAAAAAGTTTCAACAGACGACTTCGTAACAAACCATCTGGCGTGTCAGCTTAAAAGAAAGGTCCTTGTGACTGAAACATCAGCCTGAGCAGAGGTAATAAGTGAGTGCAGGAATTGACTTTTTTAAGTTAAAATAAACCCTTTTACAACATTAAAAAGGCATTTTTGCAGTCACAAGAACATGTTGTCAAGGCAACAAAAAACTAGCCAATCACAGCACAGTAGGGCAGGACTAGGTGGGACAGTCTTGGGGAAATATATGAAGGATGCCACCAGCAGTGACTCAGTGTGTCCCAGAAATGAAATAACATCAAGGAAATTAAAGATTCAACCTGCTGCTGCCATTACTGTTAATTATACGATACATCTCACAGTGGCTTTCTACCTTGACGTTATTGTAAACAAACATTGATTGATTTTATAGTCTCAGACAGTAGGAATTATTTCAGTTTATCCTACTTTGATTAACTTCATATCTTGAGTATGTTTTTGAATTATGTTGTAATGCATTTCTTTGCCTTATATCCTTATATAAGTATTTTGAAATACTTATATAAGGATATAAGGCTGTATCTATGCAAATAAACTTGTCTTGCCTGCAACCAAAAAAAAACTGTTTATATGATGTTACTACCTTTTTAATTTTTTAGAATTTCAATTGTTCAATCATAATAAACTGTTAAATCAATATTTTTGCCTGCTACTCTATTTCAGTTTGCAACAGAATGTTTCTTCTTCTTTCTTCTGACGACATTATTCATCTACGATTTATCATCCATAAAAAAAGTACTTTTACTTTTAATACTTTAAGTAGGCCTACATTTAGCTGATAATACTTATACTTTATTGTTTTAAATACGAGTCTTTTTACTTGAAATTGGTTTCTACATTTTTGTATTTGCACTTAAGTAAAAAGATCTGAATACTTCCACCACTGGGAAACATTAAATTCAACAAAGAATTAAAACCAACACCAGTGTGCAGTTACTCATCTAATATACAATATACTGTGCCAATCATCCTTTAAGAGTTACAGTTGAATTTACTTAAAAGTTCATGTTCTCCTGATTAGACTTTCTGACTTAATTCTAGTGGAGTTGGTTGTACTTACTCCATGTGACCACTAGAGGGCAGAAAAGTTGCATCACTGCACCATAATTTTCATGTATATGAAATAAAACACATGGTAATAATTCATGAGCTGGTGATGTAATTATTTTATCTCATTAATTCAGGAAAGGCAACTCAAAGAAAACATTGTGAAGAATTAAAAGGTGAAGCTTTATTGGGTTTTATCAGTAATATTCATGACAGAAACAGGGCAAGTAAAACAAAACAACAATAAATTAAAATAAAATAACATAACATAATGAATAAATAAATGAATAAATAAAACAGGCAGGTAAGCAAACACACACTGATATAATAATGGAGAAGAGTGATACTCAGCATTTCATGAGTCTGGACAGTGACGCCTCTCAAAAATGTGAAACACAAGAGCACACGTTTGAGGAATGGATTAAAGTCTGTCTGTTTGCACCCAAAAAGAAGCAGGGCCATGACACAGGAGCAGAGTATCCATATAGGTTGCTCTCATCCACAGGGCTGCGTTTCATTAGTAGTTCCACTTCCCCTCCTCCACTTACCCTCAGCCCCTGGTATGATGTAACAACATATGTTGCACGGAGGTCAGTTGGACAGCAGAGGGCAGGTGAGAACCAGAGCTGGGGATTAATGAAACACACTCACCCTTGTTCACTCTGAGCCCAAACTACACTATACTGACAAAAGTATCAGGACAACCTCCAAATCATTGAATTCAGGTGTTCCAATCACTTCCATTTGGCACAGGTGTATAAAATAAAGCACCGAGGCATGCACACTGCTTCTACAAACATTTGTGAAAGAATGTGTCGCTCTCAGGAGCTCACAGAATTCAAGAGTGGTACCATGATAGGTTGCCACCTGAGCAATAAGTCCATTCATGAAATTTCCTTGCTACTAAATGTTCCACGGCCAACTGTTAGTGGTATTATAACAAAGTGGTAGGCCACATAAAATCACAGAGCGGGGTCAGCGCATGCTGAGGCGCACAGTGCGCAGAAGTCGCCAACTTTCTGCAGAGTCAATAGCCACAGACCTCCAAACTTCATGTGGCCTTCAAATTAGCTCAAGAACAGTGCGTAGAGAGCTTCATGGATTGGGTTTCCATGGCCGAGCAGCTGCATCCAAGCCTTACATCACCAAGTGCAATGCAAAGTGTCGGCTGCAGTGGTGTAAAGCACGCCGCCACTGGACTCAAGAACAGTGGAGACGTGTTCTCTGGAGTGACGAATCACGCTTCTCTGTCTGGCAATCTGATGGACGAGTCTGGGTTTGCCTGACTGCATTGTGCCAAGTGTAAAGTTTGGTGGAGGGGGGGTTACGGTGTGGGGTTGTTTTTCAGGGGTTGGGCTTGGCCCCTTAGTTCCAGTGAAAGAAACTCTTAATGCTTCAGCATACCAAGACATTTTGGACAATTTCATGCTCCCAACTTTGTGGGAACAGTTTGGGGGCGGCCCCTTCCTGTTCCAACATGGCTGAGTCTGATGTGGAGGAACTTGACTGGCCTGCAGAGTCCTGACCCCAACCCGATAGAACATCTTTGGGACGAATTAGAGCGGAGACTGCGAGCCAGGCCTTCTCGTCCTACATCAGTGCCTGACCTCACAAATGCGCTTCTGGAAGAATGGTCAAAAACTCCCATCAACACACTCCTAAACTTTGTGGAAAACCTCCCCAGAAGAGTTGACTGGCTGCTATAGCTGCAAAGGGTGGGCCAATTCCACATTAAACTCTATGGATTAAGAATGAGATGTCATTAAAGTTCATGTGTGTGTAAAGGCAGATAGTGTATCACAGATCGACGAACAGTTGTAACTCTTTTTACAAATCATCAGAAACACCTGCAGACTTATTTGAATGAGGCATTTTTCCCCCATGCATGAAATGTTGATTAACCTCTGGTAAACAAACAAACAATCGATCTCACCGAGTTCCCTTCAGTTTTTCAGACGGTTGTAGGAAGCTGAGATGCTGAAAGTAGGTCAGCATCTGCATCTGAAACAAAAGCTTAGCAAACCAGCTATCATGTTCAAGTCTTCCTGATGAAGGAAATAGAAAATAATGCAGTGGAAGGAACTCAGCTCTACAAGGATTCTATTATTATTATCTTATTGTGCTATTATGCAGGTGCCAGGAAAGTCCAGGTGCATCGGATTGGAACACATTTGATTTATATACACTGGGTTTTCATTTATCTCACGTGGAAACAGCCTTTTAATTATCCCCAAAGTTAGAACAAAAACCCCCGGTGAGGCATCATTTCATAGCTCTGGTTCTACGTCTGTGGAACAGCCTGCCTGAGGATCTGAGTGCCGCAGAGAGTGTTGATGTTTTTAAAATCAAACTCAAGACCTACATTTTTAGCCGGGCTTTTAAATTAACTTTATGCCTTTATTTATTTTGTATTAATTATTATTGTGTGTTTATCTGTTTTTCTAGCTGGCATATGCTTCTATTTTATAAGTTATTTATTTTATTTTAACTTATTTATTTACTCATTTATTTTGAGTGATTTTTGAGTTTTTATCCTACCTCTAATGTTTCCCCACTTATGATAGAGTTTCCTCAGTTCCTGTTTTTAATGAGTGCTACTCTTTAGTCTTTACCATTACTATTATGTGTGTGTGTGTGTGTGTGTGTGGGTGTGTGTGTGTGTGGGTGGGGGAACTCATTAAAGGATAACTTCAGTATTTTTCAACCTGGGCCCTATTTCCCCATGTGTATGTGTGTGTATGATTGATAGCTACAACTTGTTTTAAAATTGGTTCAGTATTGAGGGAGGCGGATGCAGCCGGCAGCTGAGAAATGAAAAACAGTAGATATGAGGGCAAATACGTCCCGTAAAAGTTTGTGCATTAAAAGTGCTTTTTTTCACCACAGTCCGGCTCAGGTCACCAGTGTAATCTCTGTCAACATGCAAAGCGTCTCTCTTACCGTTCACTCTGTGACGACATCTCACAGGATCTTCGCTTGTTGAATAATGTCTTCGCTGCAGTGAGAGGGACAGCTGTTTTCTTGAGGTGTGTTTGGTGAAGTGTTTCGAGATTGGATGTCTTCTCTTCTTGGGCTGGCAGTAGTCATCTTGGGAAAAGGTCTGCAAGGCGCAGTGTCTGGACAGGTGCATTAACATCCAGTTGTAGCACAATTAGCCACAACTTCAGCATCTCGCAGTTCGACAGAGGCAGCCTATGAAAGCTGTGCGGGGTGTTGCGCGACATCCTGTTCTTGCAATTTGGATAAGCACAAACACGAACCATTGTTTTCAATCGATGCAGTAAAACTTTCAACTGAACTCTGAGACAACTAACTCCGCTCTGACCGCCTCTCAGCATGACTCCTCTGTTTTCTTCCAGCAACAAACAAAGATCCCGCGAGATTACGTCACGCACAGCTCAGAGCAAGTGAAGGGTAAGAGAAACACTTTGCATGCTGTTGATCTGATCTGGACTGTGAAGTTACAGTAAGTAAATGGCAGCAGGGTTGTTCTTCACCACTGGAATTTCCCTTCACATTTTATTACCGTAAAAACTGTTACAGTATTGTACAACTCATAGTTTTCACATTTTAGTGACACTCGCGTGCTAATTAATAATTAATTAATAATAACTAATAATTAATTAACTTCTTAGTTATTTTATCTTAATATATTTTATCTTTTCTTAAATGGTTTTCATTTACTGTTTTGGGCGGTGCTTGATTTTGGCTCAGATCGTTTCAACATGGTGGCCGGGTCACAAACATTTTTCAGGTAAACAGAACATGAAAATATGTTTCTGAAAACATTTAATGTCAGAAATAGGTGACGCAGTAACCGAGTCATGTTTCATGTTTGATCAGAACTGCCTAGTTTGACAGTTTGATCGGTCTTCTGTGAGTCTGCCACGTTGTGTTGGACAGACATCATTTGCATCCACCCATCATGGCCTGATTCATGAAATGAAATTGGATCCGTCAACTTGATGTATGTCAATGGATTTGGTGTCTGAATCATTACTTGTTATCAACTGCAGCGAGCCAGTTTGGCTGTAAAAGAAACCAGAATTATTCCTTGTCCTGACAACACTTCATAACTTTCAACTTTGACGGCAAAACCTGCACCAAAAAAATCTTGTTGAACACACACACACACACACACACACACACACACACACACACACACACACACACACACACACACACACACAGTGTTTTCATCACTTCTGGGGACATTGCATTGACTTACATTCATTTCCTGGAGACTTATCCTGACCCTACCCATCACAAGTCCCTGCCTAAACCTAACCCTAACCCTGACCTTATCCTAAACCTAACCTTACCCTAACCCTGACTCAAGTCTTCACCCTAAAATTTAATGATTTACCTCATGGGGACTTGCAATTTGTCCCCATAAAGTAGGCGAGACCCCACAATGTGAGTGTGTAAACAGATTTGTGTCCCCACAACAATAAGTAATACACGTCCACACACACACACGCCTCTTTGATCATCCCTGACTTCTAAATCAGACAATAATTGGCCTTTTCCCATCATTCTGTGAACAACTGTGATCTGGTTTTATGCTGCGTTCTGCCTCAGTCTGTGAACAGCAGGCCACAGTGAAAGGAGCTGGTTACCTCACTGAGAAGTTGGAGGTGTGCAGCCTGTCACCTGCAGCTCTTCATCTAAACTACTGATGTTTGGCGTCCCGTGAACATCACGGGATGTTTGGCGTCCCAAACGTCCCAAAAGACTCCAAAAGAAAATACCTAAAAGACACACAAACACCTACATGTTTCTGTTAATATTGGTCCTACAGGCAGTGCGGAGGTTCAGTATTAAGTCCTGACAGACAGAAGCCAGCTGGTTTCTTTCCGTCAGGATTTGATACTTTTCCTCCGCGTCTGCGTGGGTTTTACTCCGGGCGATCCGGTTTCCCCCCAAACTAAAACTATTTCAAACTTTGGAAAAACTCTAAAACAATAAATTTTTGAAAAAAAACAAAACAAAAACACACTTTCTGTAGAGTTGTATTTCTGTAGAGCTTCATTAAGTCTTTGTTGTGAAATTAATTAATCCCAACAAGATGATGCAGGTCTTGAATCATCCTGCTTTTTACAAGGTTACTTTCCCCCCAGAAAAGAAATATTTGGCACACATTTATTTAACACAAAATATCATAATATTTTTTAAGCAATAGTGACCTGCTCAGTGTACATTATCCTGCTTGTTTCATGGTTATGTACCAAAAACAATCAATAATTTGATACAAAATCTTAATTTTAGAATGATTTTTAGTGATTTAATAATATTCAGTGTATATTCAGAGTATTCAACAAAGCCATGTAATAATGTGACATAATCAATACTGTACTGATTAAATATTAATGAATTTAACTAATGTTCCTTCACAAATACAAACTGCAGAGTTTATATAAAAGTTATTTCCACAAATGAGAAAAAAAAACCATTAGAAATAAAATATTCTTGCACATTCTCACAAGCTTCAAATTAAAATGGATAAATTAATTATTTTACCATATTTTAGTTACTGTGAGGACAGATGGGGCAAAATCTAATAAACCTATCACAACAAAGAGCAACAAGAATTATAAATAAGGTGGATTCAAGACAACAGCCCAACAGAACTGGGTAAAAAATATAACTGAAAGATTTAACTGACATTAGTTTTTTATTTTTCTTATTTGTCACAGTGGTGTTTGGTCTAATCAGCCTGGATTCATTTTAAATCTTTCAGCGTGCACACACAGTAACTGAGTTTCTGCTGGGACACCAAAACAAGAGGTTTTTCAACTGCTCACTTTGAGAAATATAAATATCTTTTTTCTACAAAACCCTTTTTGTTAAAACCTTCACAAAAGAAACCAAAGTACTCAGATGTTAATATTTTTATATAAACAATTAAAACTAATTATTTCCACAGAGATAATGATCCAGTATTGAGATCTAGAAATTAGCTGAGTTTTACATTAAAAATGCTGTTTTTGGCAGGAAACTGTCTCAAGGCATCAATGTAAACCTATTAATGATAATATCCAGAGATGCCTCTCAAACTTTATTGTGAGTCTGATACATAACTGATTTGAAAACTATGTGCAAAAACTTTGTTCAAAGAAACAAAAACATTATAAAAGTGCAGCAGCAACAAACTACAAACATCTGTGCAACATCTTACAGCTTAAACACACTTAGATTGAACTAAGTCACATCTGTAAAATGATGCAGACTTTCATGATGCTTTGTACCCCTGTGTTAATAAACAAAAATCATGTTTGAAAAAGCGTCCTCTTGGCTGCTCCTGTGGTGAAATATATGATAAAACATGACAAATGCCCTCTAGAGGAGCTCAGTGTCCAAGACAACATGATAAAAATGCCTCTAAGTGTCCATCCTGTGGACCAAATGTGATAAAGGCCCCTGTAGAACCAAAAGAACAATAATAATTCATTATCACAGAGTTGTGTCCTAAAAAAGTAACCTACTATCTTTCATTGAGGACAAAGAAATATTTCTTTTTATTTTGTATTCAGGCTTTTGTGTAAATTGCAGTGTTTGTACAGGTGCTGGAAATCCTTGAAAACACCTGAATTTTAATGTTTTCAAGGTTTGAAAAGTGCCTGAAACTGCTTGAAGTTGTAATCTGATTACTTTCCAAATAAACTGCTGCCTGACCGAATTACTCAATTAAATTTTTAGATAAAGAAATTAAATGTCAGATATTTGCTGAGCCAGACTGTACAGGAAGTTAGTGATTAATCATTAATCGATTAAATGCCAAATAAGATTTAAACCGATTAAACATATATTAACTGATAATTAATCAATAGTCAAAAAAAGGCATTAATTGTGCCTCATTTGACATTGTTTTGTCTGTGGAGCCGTTCATTGGATAAGGAAAGTTAAGATTAAACTTGAAATAAGAAAAAAAGAGAAAAATAAACTTCAACTATCAGTTATGGAAAATGCACAAAATTCACAACACTGACAGGAAGCCTGACAGACAGATGACACATTTTGAAACATAAAATTTCCTTGTTTTTTCCTTTAATTTGTCACCCGTCTGTAGAATTCTATCACAAAACATAATCTTGATTGATAACAGCACAATAACATCTGATTTAATGTGATGAAGAGGTGAAATAATTATTTTTTTTTATATAAATATGATATTTATAAAAGCCGTAAGGTGCTGGAAAAGCTTGAAAATGCGCCTTGAAAATGCTTGAAAAGTGCAGCAGGAAAGCTGAAATTGTGATTTTAGTTGACGTGTGCAAATCTGATTTTGAAGACCTCAGAGCAGACAAAGTTTTTCTGAACTCATAATTAGTTGAGTTTACAGGTTGTTTACAGGGTAAACACTGGTAAATTCCAGTCAGATCAGTTTTATGAATGTAATGATTACAGGCCTGTCATTACAGAAATTCCTTGGAAGTACAAAGGTCTTACCAGCGAACTTGGGTTTGATGGTGCTTTCCGTTTGGCAGCTGGATGCAAATAATGAAGCGGAGGCAAAAGTGAATATAAACTTTTGTGTTTGGAAAATAATTTGTTTCTGAAGAATACTTATTATGTTTTTAAAAAGATATAAGTATGTTTGTGATTTTAGCAACCTGCTGAGTCACAAGACAGTCATCACCAAAACCACGCTAATTTTGCAACATCATAACCTCACAATGCCATCTTGTGACAATCATCACATGAGAGAAAAGTGGAGAAACATGTGAGGAAACAGGAAAATACTGATCAGTTAAAGCTTGAATCAATTGCACTAGATCAAAATAATAAGGATTTGACTTTAACATTTACAAATTAAATTTAAAAAGTCATACACAGTGTTACTTAGCTCAAAGACAGCAAGCAAACATTATTTTGATGAGTTGTGTTGATGTAATAACACTGCGAACTTAATATTGTGGCCAATTTAAACTCAAATTTCTGGGTTCATTCATTTAGGACTAAATTCAGGTTGTCGTAACTTAATGAAATTGGATTGATGACATATTTTTTTCCCACCTTGAGTTCAGGATCTCAAGTCACCTTCACTGACTGAACATGCTTCAGACAGTTAAGACTGCGTGTCAGAAGACCAGAAGAAAACCACGTCGGAGCAACTTATTTTTTAAAAACAGTTTAAAAACTTGTGTTCACTGAACATCCCTTGAAGTAATGTGGAAAAAGTTAGAACAACATTGTGTTTATGCAACCAATGATGATGTAAGTGGTAAGTGAAAAAATAAAAATAATTAAGAAAATAAAATATTAATAAAATAATCACATATTTCATATTCATATATTATAAAATACATATATATATATATATATATTTAAATGTTGTAAAATATTTAAATAATTAATGTAAAATAATAGAATAAATAATATAAAAATAATTACAAATTGTAATTCCTCTGACTCAATGTAGTGTTTTTGCTTGGGCCAAAATATTTATTTTCAGAGTGTGTGTCTTTTTGAGGTCTATCTACCTGACAAAATGTAGCAAAACGTACAGGAATGTTTGTATATGCAAACACACTGCACTGCAACACCTTTTCATACATTGCTGGTGATCGGGCAACAGCTCGCACATCCATTCAACGAGAGAAAGTGTATCTCAGAGCCTGCTGTGTAAAGGAAGAGAGCAGTTCAATCCGGAAACTGTAGTGAAACAGAGCGCAACATATTCAGATTGAACACGCTCCAACTTTCAACAAACAAACAAACAACTCTGCAAGCCTTGCAAAGCATGGAAGGGACTTTCTCCTGACCAATATGATTTTTTAGAAGCCACAGAGTTTGAAGTCATAGACTAAGATTTTGCAAAGGCTGGGGATCAGGGTCACTGTTTACAAGATTACAGTTAGATTATTCTGGTCTTGGTCCCAACTCTTGTATTTTTTTTGACAAAAAGTCTTTACAGTATGCTCATTCTGAATTGTCACTTTCCTATGATAAAGTATTGTTTGACATTTTTATTCTTAACAAATACTACATCCTCAGTTGTAAAATCTCATATCCATGAATCTGATTTTTCCAGTCATAAACCATCTTTTTTTTTTTTTTTTCAATTTTTCAAGGTAAGGAAAAAAATTAAAATGAGCATGTTTTTTTTTATTTTGCTGTATGTCAATAAAATTTTGAAAATAAACAAATAAATAAATGTCAGTTGCAGCGAAAGATCTGTAGCCACATGAAAGGTAGAGACAGAAATCTCCAGCCAAATAATAACAATGATCTCATTAACCCACTGCAGGGACATTGTTTATTTTAACTTGAAGAAAACTACTTAAATCTTCACAATATCAAAGTAATTATTTCTAGTTTGGTTTAATGTTTTTTTTTTTTTATGTGGCACTCCTATGACTCCATAAAACACAAGCTACAGGCTCTTGATAAGCGAGCTTGTCCTCCTGTCTGTCACACAGACACTGACACGGAAAAAGAGACAGATTTTAAGACACTTGGGAGTTTTAGAGCCTCTTATGATTTCACTCCGACATTGAGATGGAGAAATGTCTGCGACAGAGAGATCGTGTCCATAGTCGTCGGGTGTGAGGCGGGCAGAAAGACTTGAAGGACGTGGATCTCTCACGATCATGGACTAAATAAACTTCAGTCCCTGTAATAATTATTGTTTGTAATTTCATTTTCCCAGCTGCAGGGGAAAGATAATCTATTTATTGCTCCAAGACTACAATTGGGGTTCTCCCCCTCTAGTTTCTGCATTCGATTCCTCGCTTGATTGATCATCAAAACCGATTCGTTTTTTTTTTTTTTTTTTTTTTTTTTTTTAAACCCAGTTTCGGCTTCGTTTTCCTTATCGCATTTTCAGTCTCTGGATCATATCGATTATGCATCTTCACAGAAAATTCCCCGGATGATTTTGTCATGTGGCTTCTTAACGTGAACAATTTATGACAGAAACTACAAAAGCATGAAGCACAATGGAGAACAGAATTTACAGTAGCCTATAAGAACACAGAAAACACAAGTTATTTGATGCAGACACTGAGAAGGTAAATATTAAATATAGATTAAATAGATTTACTTGTATGACCATTTTTCAAACTTACTCTTTAATTTAAAACAAACTTTATTAAAATCAAATAGTAAAATCATAGCCAACCAGTCTAAATTGTTTTTCATAAAAGTGCCATCCTGACAAACTAACACAAAGCACACAGCCTTGCATTCAAGTTTATTCTTAATGCCAAAACATGTATTATCCTGTCTCAAAAGACAGGTCTAAATGTCTGTCTGTCCTTTGTTTCCATATCTTCGTCTGCAGAAGCCAAGAGTGGGATGCAAGAGGCTCACAAGAGGACATTAAAGGCTTCAAGTGTTTGAAAATCACGTTTGACGAACAAGAACTTTGACAAATCGACACAATTAACTCAGAGACTTTGTACATTTAGAGACAAGGCACTTTCATTGAAGGTTAACATCTGTCATGAGACATTAAAAGGTTTCAGGGACATCAGAGTCGGTCCTGACCTCAGTGGGGCCCTAAGCAAAAAACTGGCTGGAGAACACACCCCAGTGCTCCCACTACAATCCTCCTTCTGTAAACCAGTTTGCTCCACCTGTTGGTCAAAGAATAAGTAGATCTTAAAGAACAGAATGAGGTACAAAAAAAAATTTATTTAATGAATAGAATATTTTGTGTAGAATCCTAAGATAAGCTTTGGTCAGTTAATTGATTTTCAATTCAATTATCTAATCAATCATCAGTGAATGTCAGTCCATTAATTTCTATCTTACAGAGTTGTAATCACTGTTAGACAGTGACTTATTACATTTACACCAACTTTACTTATTTTGTTCTTTACTGGAGTTCAGTTTTATCAAACTTTATGCTTCTACACTACATCTCAGAGGTGAATTCCACAAAGCTGAAAAAGACTGTTTTCTGACTTTTGAGAAATACGATGGTTCTCACAGGACAGTGATGCTACAGACATGAGATATTCTTATAGACCATGATGCATTGCTGCAGATCAAGCCAGCTACAGTAGCCTAAGATGAGCTCAACCTTTAATATCTGCAGCAGTAAACAACAGTAACATTAATGTGATAATATTAATCCTAAAACATCAGACGTAAAAACACTGACAGGAACATTTTACTGCAACATGAATACTTTTACTTTAATTTATCTGATAATATTTACTTTAATATTTACTTTTACTTTTATTATTATTTGTACAGTCTGATATTAGTACTTTTGCTTCAGTAAAAGATCTGAATACTTTTCACACTCCTGGTCATGTCCATATATTGTCTGGACAGACAGAGAGACAGACGGACAGAGAGACAAACACAGGGAGGAGCATCAACTGAACGTTACTGTTAATGAATGACATCAAACTTGTAGAGGAGGAAACACAAGTTAACAAGTAACCTGATTACTGTTCACCCCGTTCACTCTCAGGACGTCTCTTTGTTCTGTGTCACCCTCTCATCAATATTGTCAACATTCACACCCGCTCTGACTTGGGGAGTCCTGCACAACCTGCGTATTGTGCGCGCAGGGCAGACAGGCGCTGGTGGCAAACAAGAACTGGGCTGGTTCATCAATAATGACTCAGAGACATCATATCGGTAAGGACAGTGCGCTTTATTGAAGGTGATCTGTCATACCAGACTGAGTAAACAGAATGAAAATATTAGATGGTCACGGTTTAACGGGGTTCAGGTGCGTCTCGAGTTGGCGGCTGTGACGTTTCTTTTTTCTTTTTTTTCCCTCATAGGCGTGGTTTGGTTGAGATCATCGTTCCAGCAGCTGTTCATGGCATCAGTTTGCCTTTGTTCTCTCAGCCTGTTGAAAACTAAAATGGATTTTGAGGAGCTCAGCTGCGGTGTTTCTCTCTCACCTATAACTTTACATTTGACCCTCGTCGTCTTGGTGATGTTTGTCGCCTGCACGCCTGTTGAGGTAAACTCAGACAATTATTACTTTATTTACTTTTATTACAATTTTTTTTTTACTGGTTAAATTTAAATCGTTACCCGACAACGACACTGTAAAATGTTCTTCTCATAGATATCTTTGTTTTAAATGAATTTAAACTATCACTTGGGCTAATGTATCTTATATGGCACCATAAACTTTATCAGTGTTTTTCATCGGATCACACTAATTAGGTTGATTGTTCCCATAGTAACGACTACAAATTGTTTCAGCTGGTGACGTTAAAAACAGTTATAGCCAGATGTCACTAATCATTCATACACTCAAATTGGACTCAAACGTGGTGCGTTCAGGGTTCAGTGTTAAATGTTTTTCTTAAGTTACTCAGGCAACTGGTCATAAATCTGCTTGTTCAAAGTAAATTTTTACAAATTGTTTTATTTGTTAGCAGTTACCAAACAACAAAGACTTTATCTAGGGCTGTAACGTCTTTAAAATGTCAGAAAATAGTGAAAAGTGTCCTTCCCAGTGTCTCAGAGTCCAAAGTGATGTCCTTCAATGTCCTGTTGTGTTGGTCTGAAACCTCAAAATATTCAGTTTAATATGTTAATAAATAGAGAAAGCAGAAAATAAGGCTGAAAATAGTATTTCTGCCATTTTTGCATGAAAAAATACATTAACCAGGAATCAATAATTAAAAAAAGTGACTAGTTTAATTCTTTTTTGCTAGATTTTATTTCCAACATGGCATTAACTTGTTAGTTGAGATATGTGCAGTTTTTCTGTTTATTTCATTTGGTAAACAGTATGTGATGGTGAAATTACTGTTGATGATTTTGTCAGTAGAGGCAGGCCTCAGGTCTGCACAGTTCAGTTGGGTTCATTGAAGGGAAGTGGAGCCTTCTTATATTTATCTTTCATGAAAATCGAAACATTTTTGCTCTTGAGGTGAGTCTGTGATATCGAAATAGTATTGAATATATTGTTCAAGGTCTTATTTTGAAATTCAAAATTACAGTATTGGGACGACACTAGCTGGGAGGTAGTCTATTTTTTTTTTTTTTTTTTTTTTTACATATATAGATGAAAAAACTCTATTCTGACTCTTAGACTGTCATATCTCTGAACTTTGCCTGTTGGTTCACTCAGTATACAACAGACAATAGATGAGTTGTTGTTGTTTCCTAGTCTTTGCTGTGGCTGTTTTTTTTTTTGTTGTTGTTGATAGTTGTCATCTGACATGTGGGGTTATGACTCAGTTTTCCTTGTTGAACGGTAAAGACAAAGAGTCTAACACAATTCAGCAGCTCTTTGTGTAATTCTACTTTAGCAAACATAATGTTAAGTTTATTTTGACATTGATGGAAATTATATTTTTATTACTGAGGTCATAGTGTGTTATGTTGTACAGTAATCATTTAATTAATACTCTTCACAATTCTAAAATAAATGAGTGACAGCTGTAAAATCATGGTATTTTCTTCATCAATTGATCTGACAGTTAATTATTTTCTTGTTTAGTCATTTAATTGTTTGGTCTATAAAATGTCCAAAAATTGATGTCTTTAACTTGCCTTTATTGTTCATCCAACAATCCACACCCAAAGATTTTAGATTTACAATGACAACCCACAAAAGCCACAAATATTCACAAGGAGGCTTGACCGAAGGTTTGGCATCTTAGCTTCATAAATAACTAAACAATGAACCCAGTGTTCAAACAGTTTCAGATTAATTAATGAATTATCCCACCGTTTCAGTTGTAGATTATACAGTGTTATCACTTTGCATATAGGGGGCTTAAACTGATGTTTCAACTTCCTCCCTCTCAGTTTTAAGTCCTACATCCCTAACACCACGTCAGCAACACAACATTGGCCTCTCCTCTCTTTGAGTTACAAAGTACAAAAAAACGGAAGTACACACAGGATAAATTTAGTTGTTCATTTAACCCAAAAGGCTAACACCATGTCAGAAACAAGAAAACAAAACAACGCAGATCTGTCTTTCAGTTACAAAGATAAACTACAAAAAGTTCAGGGTCAAGTCGAGTCAAGTCAGATTTGTGCAGGGGCTCATAAATTACTCCCTTTTAAAACACTCACTGTGCCTTTATTGTCAATGTTTGACCGTGAGATGAACAAACCACCAATCATCGAGCCTTTGTCATGAGGTATAAATGGAACAAAAAGTCCTTTCATAGTCAGTCAATAGTGATTCAGTTCTTGTGTACCTCTGTGTGGGGGTTTCATTATACCTCCCTGGGGAGCAGTGAGTTGATGACATGAAATATCATGTTGTTGCAGAGCCATGTCGAGCGATAAACCATGTTTTGTGTACATGTCACAGTCTTTATGTTCACATTTGTAAGTCTTTACAGCTCTTTTTGTTTGACCAACATAAACCATTTGTCCCAAAATGTGTTAAGTCGCAATAAATTCTCTATATTATTGCTTCTCAATCCTGGTCCTCAAGTACCACTGCCCTGCATGTTTTAGGTGTTTCCCTGCTCCAACGCACACTTTGAATCAGGTGTGTTGGAACAGTGAAACACCTAAAACATGCAGGGCAGTGGCACTTGAGGACCAGGATTGAGAAGCACTGCTCTAAAGCAATATTACACTAGAGGGAGCACCATCGTACTGAATATCGGCACGGCTGTGATTTGGTCTGAGATAATCACAGCAGTGCTGATATTCAGTACAACAGCACGATCTCAAGTGTGACATTGCTTATATACAACAATTCTACAAGACCATTTAAAGAAATTCGGTGTGGGACACATTTCCAATGCTGTGAGGAAGTTTAAAAAGTAGATATTAAAAAATAAACATTTCTATTCTGTCCCTTAGCTCATAACATCTGTATGTGTTGCTGTCTTATTGTTTCAGTAACACAAAGCAGACAATAGATAAGCAGTTTCCCAGGCTGTGCTTGCATAGCTAGCATCTTTGTGGTGACAATTTTCCATGTTAGGTGTAGCATAGTGTGCACGTGTGCAGTTTGATGGATGAAACAGCCCTCTGATGACAGCCTGCCCTGCTTTCTTCACAGCCATGGCATAAAAGCCAGATTTGAAAAGTGTCTGTCCTGCTGTGGTTTGACTTCTCTAGACTGAGACAGCAGACACTGGTGTGGCATGTTTGTGGTCTGAAACCGGGCGAACCAACCACAGATTTTATGATTGAAGCTCTGTGATTTCACCATGACTTCAAAAGCTAAACTACAAACAAAACTATCTGAAATCTGTTCAGTAAACAGTGTAATTGATACTGATACTGCAATACTTTTCAAGATCACAGTGTTGAATATAAAACATTCAATAGCATCAAAGTACTGAAGCTATCAAAAAGGGAAACTTCGTGCCTGTTTAAAGACTTCAGTTCAGTTGATTCTTTATTTTCCAGCCTGAAATTTGTAACAAACTGCAATTAAAAGTCCAAGTGCTGTCATACTCTTTAATCAGTGCTCATGGAATTTCTCTCATCCAATCAAATTACTTTATTTGGAAATAACTTTTGTGGACCAGACAGTAGAAACCAGACAGCAACAGATTACTAAAGCACTCAGGAATCCTCTGAGGCAATACATCTCCAGACACCCACACTCTTCTCAGTCAGTGTGCCATGAGTGAAGGACAATGAAGCTTTCTTCATTCATGAATTTCATCAGAAGTGCAACAGTGCAACAAAAACAGGTTAGAGGTGAAAAGATAAATTATGAGGCAACTATTTTGATTGGTTGTGAAAACTCCATCTGTCCTCTGGTTGCAGTTTCCCTGGTGTTGCAGACTTTCTGGTTCTCTGTTTTATATTGCAGGAAACTGAATATCTCTAAGTTTTGGACTTTTGGTTGGATGCACACACCTTCATGATTTTCCCAGGAGACTCCAGTTTTTCATCGCCCTGTCCCTATTTGCTCACAGGATCTCAGTTCTCCTATATATCCCCTGATTTATGATCAAATTTTCACACCTTTTTTTTCCTTTTCACTATCAAAACCTGTTTCTGACTCATATCAAACCAGACTTCTTGGAAAGGAGTCACATTTCTTAAGGAACGTTTTAAAGGAAAGGGGCATGCATTTTGTAAAATGTATATGCTTTACACAAGTTCACACCAGAGAGACAAATTATTCTGTATTCTTTCCTGAGAATTAAAGTAAAGTAGTTAGCATAAAAATGCTGTTACAGTGTACTTTTTATTGTGTTACTTTGATTGTTTTAAAAGTCAGCAAAATGCAGGACGGAAAGTCTCTGAAACTCAATTTTTTGGTTTCAAAATCCCTCTTGCTGGACATCACCTTCAACTCTGGGACATTGGGATTGTGACATTTTGTAGAAATGATGAAACCGTTCATCAAATAGTCATGAAAATGATTGGAAGATTAATGAAAAAAAAGAAAAGAATCACTGGTTAAAGCCCTAAACCGGTTAAATGTGGTTCCAAAAAAAGCTGTTAAAGGTCCGGTGTGTAACATTTACAGGGTTTGCAGGTTTTTGTAGGTTCTCCTACGCTCTTGGAAGGGGAGAGTGAGACTTGCAGGCTGCAAGCTCACCACTAGGTGCCACTAATCCTCCACACTGGTCCTTCAAGCATCACTACTGCAAAGTTATTCGTGTGGAAAATACAACGTAAGTGAGGCGGATTTCAGACTTCACTCGCTCTCCAGCAGGTTTTAAATTTCTCTCTCATTTCTCAGGTCAGCCTCAGGTGATTGGTTCGCTTCAGCCAATCGTGGCTGCTCCAGGTGATGATGTCATCCTGCCAGTGTCACGTGGAGCCTCAGGTCAACGTGGTGGGATTGACGGTGGAGTGGTCGAAGCCCGACCTCAACCTGACCCCAATGATCGGTTGAGCCGGGTCGACTACGTTTATCTGTACCGGGACACTCAAGAGGTCACGGACATGCAGATCCCATCATACACCAGGAGGACGGCGCTGTTCAGAGACAGTCTGAGACAAGGAAACATATCACTCAAAATCACCAACGTGACGCTGCAGACGGAGGACGATACAGATGTTTCATTCCGAAGTTAAAGGGCCGAACTAATTATTCAATTGTTCTTCTTGTTGTAGGTGAGTTAATCTGTTAAAACACTGTTGATGGTCCAGATAAAAGTTGAAACAAAAGATTATTTTCATTGTTTGACCTAAAGTTAGTGCATTTTATCAACATTTATCCTCTCTATACAGTCCCAAAAAATTATATACATACACAATAAGTGCCTTGAATATCTTTTAAAGGGACAGTTCACCCCAGAATCAAAAATTTCAAAAGTTCTAGACTTTCTGCAGTACAGTCTACATGAAACATAAGTAAATCGGGTCCTGATTTTGCATTTTTCAAATTTGTTTTTGGGATATTTCGAGCACCACAGGACTATGAGTCCCATTATATTGGAGAGAAGGCAGACGTCTCTACAGCCGATGTCTCCAAAACGTGGAACATGGAAAAACGTGTATTTTTGATTTTGGGTTGAATTGTCGCTGTTACCATATAATAGTCTTCTTTGATATTGTATTCATAAGTCATTACATCATATCCTCTGTCCAGAGCCAAACTCGACTAAAACCTCCACAACAGAGACGCCGCTGCAACCCAGACATCACCCGACTCCTCATCCCAAGGAGGGGATGGGTGAGACAGGTGAGGAAATGATTAATGACAACTTTTCAACATCGTCAGCAGAAACATATTGTTCATTAATTTTATCTCACCGATAGCAGCTTCTCTTCTTACTCTTTACTCTGCTGTACAAATCCAGCCCAAAAGCGGCTTTTATTGTGAAGCGGTCACAGGAAATGTAACAATGAAATAATCAGATTTACAACTTTAATGTCAGTGCTCCAGATTTTGTCCAAGGCTGAACCACATCCATGCCGTGTGTTTGGTGTATTTCAGTTACAGGAGCTTTCATCGTCTCTGTTTGATTGTTCCTATCAGATGGTGTGTCCGTTCGGAGCAGAGTGATCCCAGTTGTGGTTGTGGTCCTGCTGGTGGTCCTGGGTGTTGGAGTGACAGTATATTTGACACACAAGCGTCATAAACAAGAAGTACGTCAGTGGCTTTATTTCTCAATTCATCCATTTTCTTAATGGTTAAAGGGACAGTTTGGATTTTTTTTTAAAGTGTGGTTATATGATCGATCAGTTAGTTTATTTGTGTTGTTGTGTGACTTTGGTGTTTTTAAAGGCTTAATTTAGATTCACTGAAGTTTGTCCAAACTGAGCTGCCATCACCTGTATGTGATACACTAACTATGGTACCTCATACAACCCCACTTCAAAAAATCTAGACTATCGCTTTATGTGCTTGAAAATGAAGAAGAAAAACAGAATTTGATTTTTAGAAGGCAGTTGATTAATTGATCATTTTCTATTCTTTTAATTGTCCTTCCAGCTCCTAAAGGCACCTACAGTCTACGTGCCTTGCTCAAGGGCACATTGACATAAGTTGTTAACAGGGATGAGAGCACTACACAACCCTGCCTGGATTTTCTCCAGTTAGCTCAAGGATTCAGACCAGCAAGCCGTCCAGCTTCAGTTGAACACGGATCTGCAGGAGGGAGGATTTTAAGTGTGGAGATAAACCAACCACCACCACCAGGAAGTCCTGTGAGTTGCTCTGATTTGAACGTGAACTTACTGTATTGATGATATAAATGCTTGATTGATTTGACCATGTGGCATCTGTGAAAATAATTTATCATCATCATATGGACAGATGTTGACATTATGTGGTTAACATTGTGACAGTCACATGTGGTTAGATTTAGGAATCAAAACTACTCGGGTAGGTTTAAAAAAAGTCATGGACCGATCACAAGGTGTCATGTATCCAGGCTGAGAGGGTCACTTAAAAATGTAGTCGTATAATCCAAGTATCACAATTTAAGTAATGTAACTTGATTGCTTTCCATTACTTTTGGATTACCTCAATACAAAAGCAAGTAACGATCATTTTCATCATCGATAAATCTGCTGATTATTTTCTCAATTAATCGACTAGTTGTTTTGTCCAAGAAATATCAGAAAATTGTGAAAAATGTTGATCAAAGTCCAAGATGATGTCCTCAAATGTCTTGTTTTGTCCACAGCTAAAAATATTTCAATTTACTGTTAAAGAGGAGTAAAGAAACCAGAAAATATTCACATTTAAGAAGCTGAAATCAGAGAATTTTGACCTTCTTTTATTAGAAAATGACTCAAAACAAATAATTAATAATCAAAATAAATGCAGTTTAATTTGGATTCGTTAGTTTGTCCAGCTGTTCCTTCCTTTGCTGTGTGTAATTGATTGATTGACTGATTGATTTAAAAACAAATAATGTTGTTTTAAAATTGTAATCCTTTTTACTAAATGCATCTGTAATCTGATTCCGTCTTTTTTTCTGCAACTGTAATGGAATACAGTTACCCTTTTTTTGTATCCAGACTACACAATCCATTACTCCCCAAGCCTTCATGTGATGTTATGTAACCTAAAACGTTAAATAATGTTGAGTCTTAGCTTCACTGGGGACATGAACCCTGGTATCCTGGATGAAAGTTTTTACTGACACATCCACCCTCCTCCACCTCCTCCATATGCAGACTTTCCTCCACTTTATATACGTCACCTGACAAAGTTTGAAGTCATGCCATTTGTGCAAAGATTGAAGAGAAATGGCGCATGAAGGTGAAGAATGAAAGTTCCTTTGGATGCATCTGAATTCTCTTTTTTAAGCATGTTTAATGACATAGAGCTCTTAATTTCTATCCACACTGACCTAGATGGAAATTTATCTCCAAATCACTTTGCATGTGACCTTTAGTTTCACAAAGACTCAAAGAAGCATATCAGCCCTATTTGCATTTGCACTGGGTGAAATTTGAATCGTCTGGAAGTAATTTGACTACATTTGACTTGTTTTCATGTGAAAATGTTTCGGCATTTGCAGCCTACATAGGCAGACCTGCAGTTTGAACAGCTTATGTAGGTCTGTGTCAGGGTGTGTGTCAGAAATAAAAAGTGCAACTGGTTATTTTAAGTTGAGGTTCTTGTGTGGCAGCAGAGTCTAATGTCATGAGGTGTTTTTTTTTCTTCTTATCTACAGCTCACCTGCAGCTCATGAATGTATCAACATCAACTGCTGCTTCCTCCAGTGGAGAAAAACAGTCAACTGAAAAGAGGGTTAAATCGAAGGTTTGACTTTTTTTTTCCAGTTTCCTGTTTTCATGTTTTCTTTGGATGGAAAAAGAACATCCTGGTTACAGTTTTTTTATAGAAAACATCACAGCAGTGTTAACATCAGTGTGATTTAAAGAAGGATGGAAAAAAATATAACTTAGTGTCACATTTTACAGGTTATTTAGGATTCCTGAGATCTACATGTAGGTTCTTTTTTTTTTGCCATTTTACTTCTGTAGGATGACTGAACACCTGCATACAGACATGTGATGACAACTAAAACCAGATGATACCATACACACATCACCAACTGTGGTACAGTTTTTCAGTTTTGAGGCCAAATTTAGAACGTGCACCTGCAGGTTTTCTTGCAAATTTAAGCCAAGACTGAATTTACTTTTAGGTAAATTAACTGAACATCAGGTGAAGTTGAAGTGTTCTCCACTCCCTTAACAACAACTGTCAATGTGCCTTTGAGCAGGGCACCTATGTGTTTCTTAAAGAAAAGTTCTAATATTGTAATACTTTGTAATTTATTTGAAGCATTTTGCAGTGTTTTTTGTGCTGAAGTGCGTGCAGAAATGATTAGCACAAATTTGATTTGATTTGCTTCCTGTAACGGTACACTGCTCATGCTGTAGCTATGTTTGTGATGCTTATTCATCTTGTAAGTCACTATCAGATGTATCTGTGTAATTTTAAAGTGTTTCTTTGTGTTGTGTCCCTTGTTTGCCTACTGATTAATTTATTTGTCCATAAAACCTGTACATAAAAAGAGAAAGATTTTGCACTTTATTTAAGTTTCTGTTTAATGATGCTTGACATTGGCAGAGGCCAGTTTGGTGACTCACTGTCATGAGGAAGTCCTTTAATTTTAGACAAAGAATAACTGACAAATAAAGCAGATGTCCACTGATTGCAGTATGTTTACATCACGTGTGCTGTGACTAATTTGTGCTCAAGTTCGGTGGTTAACTCCCACAGCTACCAGCCGTGTGAAATGACCTCTGATAGTGGGTTGGCAAAGTTTATTTGTTTTTATTTGTATTTGGTATGTCTTGTTTTTTGTTCCACAAAACTCATCATCTTGGAGTTCTTGGCAGCTAATTTATATATAAGTAGCTACAGTTGTTTGGTTAAACTATGACTATCACTTTATGACGTAACTTAACTTCTTCTGTTGTGAGAAACCTACAGCCAGCTCAAACATCAGGTTTTTCTGAGCAACATCAGCTCTGACACAGAGATAATATTTAGATACAGAGTGCAGTGGACGTCAGCTGTTCAGCAGCATCACCATGATGATAAACTCTCCCTACATTTACTGCATGCTGCTATTTTAACTTGAGCTTGTGTTGCTGGTGAGAACATGCTTCAGATTAAAAACGCTGAACTTTTGGAAAGTTATACTGACAAGGTTAAATGACAAAGTTTTTCCCCTCTGGTTGTTTATGTGGATCAGTGCTAAAAATATTACTGGGGAAGCACCCTAAAGGCACATCATGAAAAGGTGGGTGTGAGTAAATGAGAGGCGTCATGAAAAATACGGGATAATTTCCTGTTAGAATAGCAGATTTTGCACAAACTTGTTTTTGTACCTCCCACAGACCCAGACAATAAGACTCTACATAGACTCTCAGGTCTCTCAGGTGTTTTTCCGTTTCCTCCACAGTTTCCGTATTGAGTTGCGTGGGGTGAGCAGGTTGTTGGTTTCATTTTTTTTTTTAATGATCGAGTGAAAGTTCAATTAATTCTGTACATTGATTTGCAGAGCTTTAAGAAGGAGATTAAAACCTGGCTGTTTATTATTGTTTCCAGAGGGATTTAACTGTTCTAACGTTACCGTTCTGACCTGAAGATTTATGTGGTTCTTGTTTTCAGATTTGAATCCTCTTTTTCTGATGGATTGTCCTCTTGATGCTGCTGAATTTATGAATGACTCTTTCCTTTGATTGTTTTTTTCTCTTTAAAATAAGGGCCGAGGTTCTACCCAGAACCATTTAGGAACCCTTTTTTGGAGTAAGGGTTCAACAGGGGTTCTTTGTGAGACAAAGGGTTCCATTAAGAATGCTTTCTCAAAGAAAGAGTTCTTCAAGGATTGTTGAATTCTTTGACGAGCTCTTTCATCAAGGGTTCTATGTATCACAATTTAAAAGGGTTCTTGGTAGAACCCCCAGGTGGGTTCATAGATAAAACCCTAACCCTAGCCCTTAAAATATAAAAAGGGTCTTGTTAGAACCCCTGGGTGGGCTCTTGAAATATGAAAGGGTTCTGGTAGAACCGCCTGGGTGGGTTTACAGATAAAGCCCTTGAAATATAAAAAGGTTCTTGTTAGAACCCCTGGGTGGGTTAATAGATAAACCCCTTGAAACATAAAAGGGTTCTCAGTAGAACCACCTGGATGAGTTCTAAATAAAACCTTTAGAATATACAAAGGTTCTCAATAGAACTGCCTGGGCGGCCTCTAGATAAAACCCTTCAAAAATAAAATGGTTCTAGGTAGATAAAACCTTTGGAATATAAAAGGGTTCTCAGTAGAACTCCTGGGTTGGGTTCCAGATAAAACTTTTGGAATACAACAGGGTTCTCAGTAGAATGACCTGGCTGGGTTCTTGTTAGCACCCTGAGAGGGTTCTGAGTGGAACCATTACACCATAGAAGGATTCCCCTTTAGAACCTCTCAGGGGTTCTGGATGAAACCTTTTACAGGTGGTTCTAGGTATAACTCTTACAGTGGCATCTAGTGTGAGCCTTTATAAAAGGTTCTACCAGGTTCTACAAAGTGTTCCCCTGTGGTGACAAGCCAAAGCACATTTATTTATAATTTTTTATTTCAAAGATAATCACCTCTTCAAAAGGGGGTTCTTTGGATGAATGGGGTTCTTAATGGACCCTTTAGTCTTACAAAAGAACAAAACAAGGTTCTTCAGAAGCAAATGGTTCTGTGTAGAGACTCAGCCCTTCAGAAAGAACCCTTTTTGAACCCTTATTTAAGAGTCATGTGACATTATAATGGGTTCTGTCGTCTATGACACCCTGTCAATCAAATGAAGGACTCGTCAACACTTCTGATTTTATTTTATTATTATTCTTTGTTCCACTCATTAGTCACATTTTTTTTTGGAGAAACAGGTTTATTGGTTGGTGCCACCTTTGTCTTCATTTTGGTGAAACTCCTTTTTAGACTAGGTAGTTATATTTTATTTGGCACAACCACTTTGTTCCATCTCCCCCACATTTTCAAAACTTTGTTTGTGTGAATATCAAGATATGATGTAAATAAAGCTCCTTAATCTTGAATCTTGCCATCTTTACTCTTCAAATTCTTTTGTTTTGTGTTACTGTCTGTCTTAACAAGAGTGTGTAACAGCAGCCTCATGTGATGCATTTGAAGACTGCAGTTTTCAGGGTTTTAAGAAAAAGCTTTAAGTTCACACATTCTTCTGTCTCTTTAGTGGAGATAAGTCACCGTTGAAGCTGCTGTGGTATTTGTGACTGTTTGAGCCTGTGAGAGAGAAAACTTTTAAATGCAACACAGTATTTGGTGATTTGATTAAGTTTTTTTTTCCTGCAGTTGTACAACATTGGTGATGTGTTGCCAAAAAAAATGAAAATTCAAATTCCTGTGTGCTTCATCATGCTACCCTGTCTTGACTGACACATTGATCCTCCCTGAGACTGCTGAGAAACTTCAGAGTATTAGATGGACAACACAAGAGGGACAAACAAACATTCAAGAGTTTAACAGCAGTTCTAAAAGTCAAAACCTGAATGAACAATGATGACAAACTTCATCAAAGCTCTGTGTCCAATATTTCACACAGTGGAATGTGCAATATCAGTACTTCAGTCAGGTGTATTATTATTATTATTCTTTTTTTTTTTTATTTTCTCTTTAAATTTTATTTATTTAACAGGGACAGTGCACAGCTACTCACCAACATTAGATATAAGCTAATTTTCATCTGCAGTCCTGGACAGGAAACAGAGAATAATTTCTCTCTTCTATGTTCAATATCAGTATTGCATCTGTGGAATATATTATATACTGTTCCTATTTTTATATTTCCTCTTGTTTAAATTGTTCATATTTTTATATTGCTTATATTCTGTTTCATATTTTATTTATTTTTTATTTTATTCTTTATATTTATATTTGTCTTGAGGGGAAAAAAGCTGTAAAAAAAAGGGCTGTACATTTTTTTTTAATAAATTGAAAATTATACTGTCATTGTCAATGAATTCCTGTAAGAAACAAGCTACAGCAGACGCACGTTCAACAATAAACTTTTGGCATTTTTTGTTTTATTCATAATTTGGATATAACATAAAATTCCTTGTTTGTTTGTTTGTTTGTTTTTTTTTGATGGAGTCACAATTTTTAAAATTACCCTGTAAGATTCAGTGCAGTGGCAACATCCTTTGGGAACAATTGTGTGTTGAGCAGGCCTAATGATTTAATAACAGTGAGATTTAGTTTCATAATAGTGGACAAAATTGCTTTTTTTTTTCCCACAATAATTTGACAATACTTGCTGAACATTTTTACACAGCTATAGTTTTGTTAAATTCATCACACATTATTAATTTAATTTAATTTAATTTAATTTAATTTAATTTAATTTAATTTATTTTATTTTATTTTAATGTAGCTTAACTTATTTTGGAGTTTCCTTACTCTTTATAATTTTTGTACTTGTCAATTTTCATCTTGATTGCTTATGATTAGTCTTAAACTGTACTTTTTAAAAAAGTTACTACACCCATTACGTTGACATTCTTAAAAAAAAGACCCAACTTTTTTTTTTTTTTTTTTTTTTTTTTTTCTTAATTGAAATTATACACAAACATTCAAGGCATAGAAAAGTTATGCAAATATACATTCATTCTGTCTTAGATTTAGCAAAATCAACACAAGACATAAGGCCTGAATTGAATATAATATACATATTCATTTATATGTATACACATTCAACAAAAACAAAACAAATATACATACAAAACACAACACAGGGGTCATCTCATAATAACTTAAATGTTTCAAAAGAGAGAATAACTTAAGGGCTTTTTTTTCTTTAACAAGACTCAGTGATTTACTCCAGAGTTTAAACTCATTCCTCCAATGGGTAAAGACCCGACTATTTCGGAATTATTCGGCCATCTTCGCCAGTCACGTGATTTCCGAGGGCAAAAAAAAAACACGGGCTAGCATAGAGCTGTAATGAAACCGAACCAAGAAGCTGAACTACCACCTAAATTACCATGTGTAGCTCACGGGTCATGCGGTGAATTAGCTAACGACACGGTAAACTAATGTTTGTCAGCTAACCGGCCCTCTTTCCACCATGAATCTAAGAGGACTCTTTCAGGACTTCAATCCCAGGTAACGTTAACCACATGCTAACACTTCGGCTAACTCTGTAGCTAGTTAGCGTTGCCGGACTGGGCAGGGTTTAGTGTGCCGCTGTACGAAAATAGACAGAAAAATACGTGTTTTATACGTGTGGGGTTGCTTACACATATGTCCAACAGCTGAACAGAGACAGTAAGCTGCACGGTAGCTAACTGTGAGTACAACTGTTACAGCGAAAAGAAGCTAACCGGCTAAACAAGGCCCGGCTAACATGCTAGCTAAGATGACGTTTGCTAGTTAAAGGCGTCTGTACGTAACTAAACACAAACAACATGCAGCTGTTCAGTCAACTCCTCACGCCTGTTTTCAGTTATAATACTCATAATAATGTTTTTTTAGGGTTAGTATGTCAAAGACCTTTACAGGCCCTGAACAGAAACCGCTCCAGATTAACAGCTCAATAAATCTAATGAACACAGATGACATGAAGTAAAAGGAAAATAAATAAATAAATAAAATAAAATCAACACATGTCCCTGGGTGGCTGGAGTGTAATGGGAACCATAATGGCATCTAAAACATCACTCTAAAAGTACAGTGTGCACACATTGTGGGTTATAATCTAATGGACACAAATGAAGTACAGCCCATCAATAAATGACAGAGAAATGGGGTCTGTTTTCACATCATGAGGAGGCAGGTTGGGGTTAGACGGTTAAAACAAAAGATAACGGTCAGTGGACTGGCTAGTGTAGCGGGTATGTGGTGTGGAGGATGATGTCAGGGTGAAAAACACAGCAGGTCTTTGTAAGTTTAATAACATCATGGTGTCAGTGGAGGCTGGGAGTATCAGCTCTTTTTTTTTTTATTACACTCACAGATCTAGTTCAGACTGCCAGCCCAGATCTGTTTTGTTGACAAATGTATCAAGGTTGGTTTTGGAAATTCTGCAGGGCAAAAAAAACACATGAAAATCAACTTAAATGTTTTTCTCTACTTGCCCTGTCTGGCAGGTGGGTCAGAAATTTACTTGCCCCTGTACAAACTGTTTCATTTATTAGTAGTTGGAAATTACGACAAAGACTAAAGTTGTGCCTTTTAAATTACGCCCATGTTTTATCCATCTTGCTGTCAGACTTGCAGCAAATTGTGCATTCGGAGATTTGCCTTCATCCTCTATCACCAGCAAGCTAAACTATTTTTTTTTTCTAGGATAACTGAAATCCTTGCTTGCACTTCAACCTTAAAACTTTGTCTTTACACACCAACATTTTCTCACAAATGCCTGATGGGTATTGTGCATGTACAACTGTCAGCAGAGATGAGATGGGAGCGAGATGGATGAATGAATCCTAGCTGCTTCCATCATCAGCTCTGGAAGTAAAGGTTAATTTTTATTTTTTTTTCATCTGCCTGATCAGGCGAGTTGCTAGATTTACTAGCCAGAGGGGACATTTTACTTGCCCCAGGCAAGCAGGGATTCCTTATGGTTGAGCTCAGTGAAATGTGATTTTTGTAAATCTGATCCAAGCCACATTTGGAGGTGGTTTGAAATGTGATTCCAGTTGGATTTCCACAGATTTTTTAAAGTGTCTTTTGCATCCTGACACACAACAACGTCTAGAGTGATTGGAGCAGCATCCATGCTGCTACTAGCAGAACTGTATGGAGGACACAGAGAACAACAGTCTGTGCTTAGACCGGGGGTGGGAATCTCTTGGCACCTCACGATTCAATCCAATTTGGATTTGACAACAGAGGGTTACGATGTGATTATAAAATGATTATCGATGCATCAGAATTTTAAGTCTTTAAGCCAGGGTGTGCCGGTCAGATTGTATCCATCTCTAGTTGCACATGCTCAGCCATCTTCACCAAAACTCAAGAGGCTTAGTTTAGAACATGATGCACTATGTTCTAAGCATCAACGTTTTACAATCCATTTGGTTCAGCCATAAGAATTGTTACAGGTAACAATAATGTTGAGAACTGGGTTTTAAATTTCCGATTAATGACTTTTCTGCATTGATTAATAATCTTTCAAGAGGGAATCACAGGGCATCTAAGAGATGAATTGTTTGCTGGCACTGCGAGGAGGCGTTTCTGTACAGTCTCCTCTTTCTCATGCTTCTCCATTGGAAAATCGCATAACCAGAGTATGTAGTTACATACATAAAGTCAGATGTAATGTAGACAGATATACACATGTCCTTTCATTCAGTTTGCACCAATGACTGATATTAGCACAGTCTTCGCGTCTCTTTCTTTAATAGACATATACTTACAAACATTTGGCATACATTTAATCTTTAATCACTCATTTTTAAGAAAACTCTATATTGACTTGATGGAAGTTCCCTTAAAAATGCCTCTTAACTGTCAAAACTCCAAATAGTGAGACACTCACATCTACTGTCAAAACCTTTTTCTCTCTCCCCCCATTGCAGTAAGTTCCTGATCTACTCCTGTCTGCTGCTATTCTCCGTGCTGCTTTCTTTGAGGCTGGATGGAGTCATCCAGTGGAGCTACTGGGCTGTGTTCACCCCAATATGGCTGTGGAAGCTGCTGGTCATCATTGGGGCCTTCTGTGGGCACTGGAGTCTGGGCACACAACCCCCAGTACAGGTAGACTCTCTCACACACACACGGATATTTCTGACTTAAGTTTTAATCTAGCCTTCTAAATCAAAGAGTGTCCACAATGAAGTTTAATCTTGGGAATCATTAGTGTCTGTAGGAACTTTCTGATGTTTTGATTTTCGTGTATCTTCTGTCAGGGCTGAGGGGGAGACATGTGTGGAGTTCAAAGCCATGCTGATCGCCGTGGGGCCTCCACGTCCTGTTGCTGATGTTCGAGGTGTTAGTGTGCGACCGCGTGGCGAGAGGAAACTACTTCTGGCTTCTCGTCTTCATGCCTCTCTTCTTTGTGTCGCCCGTCTCTGTAGCAGCATGCGTCTGGGGGTTCAGACACGACCGTTCCCTCGAGGTAAGAAATCTGACATCTATGAGGAGACACTGACGCTTAGGAAATCATTGTGTTTGGAGAAGTTTCAGGGAGATTAATTTACAACATTCATTTGACATGTCGGGGTATAGACGCATTTCCTCAGGGTTGGGGAATCTGTAGAGGAACTCATTGTGTTTGGAGAGGTTTCAGAGAGATTAATTTACAAGAGGAACTCATTGTGTTTACACCACAAGGACCAGGATTCCAGTGACATCATTTTAACCCTCAAAGTCTTTGCTCAGGGGTAGAACTGTCCAAGAGTACAGGGTCTTTGAGGGTGGGGCTTGCAGTTCTGAACATTTCTGTTGGGTCAGTTGCTCACAGCTTTTTATTTCAGCCACCATTTTTAATAATATGCAGCCACAGCAGTTTGCTGTTTTGTCATTGTGCTTCGATAAATCAACGCTGATTTACAGAAGAAAGCACAGGCGATTGTAATGCAGTGTTGCAGGTCTATTTCTGCTTCAAATGGGTTCAGAAACACACTTTGATGTACAGTTTAGCTGTAATTTGAGAACGTTTGTGTGTGACCAGGACGGACCATGCATCGCTCAGCAGTACGTCACCCGTTCTGTTGCACTGATTGGTTTGAGGTCTAACCAGAGGAAGTTTGGTCTACGCCTGTTGTGTAACGCCACTTTGAAATCGAAAATAAACTGAGATTCAAGGCTAATTCACATTGCAGATTGGTCTGGCACAGGGATGGGAATCTCTTGGCCAAAATGCTTCCGTACACTAGCTGTTGAGCCAGGAGGTGCCTGTTGGATTGCATCTGCTCACACTCAGCTATCCTCACCATCAAATTGGTTCAGCTGTGTGGAGCGTACAGCCAGGTCTTACAGAATTGTTACAGGAAATTTCAAGATAGAGTCACAGTGCATCTAAAAATGCACAAATACCCACATCCAAATTAAAAAAAAAAAATTTATGGGTTCATTTGATTTGAAATTGACATGTCTAGTACTGTCTGTAATAACAGAAACTGTTTTTATTGTTAAACATGAGTACAGTGCTGAACTTTTGTCCTGATTGTCTCTCCCTTCCACTCTTCAGCTGGAGGTGTTGTGCTCAGTTAACATTCTTCAGTTCATCTTCATCGCTCTGAGGCTGGACAGGATCATCAACTGGCCTTGGCTGGTGAGATGCAAAAACCTAACCATTGCTTGTTCTTCAACTCCACGTATACTTGTTATAATGCTGTCTGCATTATTCCTCAACCATGTATGAATTTGATTTAAGGCCACTGTTGGCGATAATAACTGTCCTTAACTTCATCTTCTTTAATGATATCTTTGTGTGTTTGGGGCTGCAGGTGGTGTGCGTCCCACTGTGGATCCTGATGTCCTTCCTGTGCCTTGTCGTCCTCTACTACATCATCTGGTCCGTCCTCTTCCTTCGCTCCATTGACATCATCGCAGAGCAACGGCGAACTCACATCACCATGGCGATCAGCTGGATGACCATTGTTGTGCCCCTCCTCACCTTTGAGGTGAGTTTCAGCTATTTAAAGGGATAGTTGGGGTTTTTGGAGGTGGGGTTGTGTGACATACTTACCGGTAGTCGGCGGTCGACACCTCAAGATTGGAGAAGCAGCAGGAGCGCCAGTGTAGGAAGCTAAGAGAAGGAAATAGGCTAGTTAGTGTATTTACAGCTATATTTTAGAATATATTCCTGAGCCTAAATTGCATCTTTTAAATTTCTTTCTTTAATATCAATTAAATCCACACATGCCAATTCTCTCACCAAATTAAACAGGAAAGTTGGATCTAAAGGAAATTGTTTTAATGATAAAATTAGTCTGCACTGCCCACTAGTCGGCTAAAACGTGTACAGCCCTTTGTAAAAGTCAGGAAGTCCGAGTTACTTATAGAGACCAGATGGCTTGAAACATTAACATGATCAAAAAGCTAAATCTCACATGTTTCAGTTCATTCATCTTGAGAATACTTGACAAGCTTGTGAAATGGTAAACCTTCCAAAAGCCATTCTGCTATTTTTCACTTGTGTGGAAACTTAGTATCAGTAGACTTTTAAACCTATTTGTATTTATAGTTCTTTTTAAATTGTAAACCATCATTTTTACATCATCATAATCTTTGGAATCTTCGCTTTTTGACCAAAAACTTTAAACTGAATCAAAGCAGTGTACACACAACTTTAAGCGGACATGATGCACTTTTGCCTCCTTTGAACTTATAAGATAAACATGTCTCTTCAGATCCTTCTGGTGCACAAGCTGGACGGCCACAACAGTCTGAGCTACGTGTGTGTGTTCGTCCCTCTCTGGCTCTCGCTGCTCACGCTCATGGCGACCACGTTTGGTCAGAAGGGAGGGAACCACTGTGAGTATTTAAAGCCAGAAATGTGCTGCTGCAGGGCTGCTGAATGTTTTCCACAGGGGGTGTTACTGCTATTCTTTGCTGTTAAACATTACAGTGCTTCTGCTTACAGTAGTAGATTATATATATTAATAGCTTTCCAGTAATATATCTGTTTGTAAAACTTTACCATCTGCAGTATTTATTCACTCATTTGTATCTTTATCTGTATGTTCGTTCTTGCTCACAGAGCGAAAGCTGCTGATGTAGAACAACTCTTTAGCTCAAGAATATATAAGCTTTGTTTGTCAACTCTAGGGCAACAACTATTTTCATTATTGATTCACCTATATCAATTAATAGGAGATATCTCTACTTGTACCACTGAATGGAAATTGAATCTGTGCATCTCAGTTTTTTTTTTTAAATAGAGGTGTAACCCATCACCTAAGAATAGGCTCCGTTAGTTGCAGTGGTTGTTTGCTATAATGGATTTTCTAAGTGTGAGAAGGAGGCAACATTATGATGTTGATGTTGATGCTGTAGTATTTAGTAGTTATGAGCAAGACCTCACTTTAAAATGGGGAAGATACTTCCAAGTTGGGCCTAATTTGGAGTTATTGGGGCCCTGTTGACACCTGTAGTTGTTTGTTGCAGAGCATTAAACCCTATTTATTAACTGTTATTAAGGGAGAATGAATATTCTTGTGCTACTACCACCTTATGACCCTTAAGACCCGTACTGATCAAAACATTAATATGTTTATATCAATGTAATTCATGTACAATAACTTATTTACTTATTATCAGTAACTGATAAAGTGGTACTATTAACAGTGAATAAATTACCATTATAATTTGTCTGAGTATGAAGCTGACATCTTCTGATAGCTTGTTTTGGCCAATCGACAGTCCAGAATTCAAAGAATTTATTATCATCAAATAACATTAACAGCATTTTTTTTAATATAGTAATGGATCATTCTGTCTGTTCTTTCACCATTTTCTGACACTATATGGACTTAACAACTGATCGATTAATCAAGAAAACTATTGATAGATTAATTGATAATGAAAATAACTGTTAGTTGGAGCTCTACTGTCATAGTTTATGCCAAAAAAAAGCAGCAGATCCTCGCATTTTAGAGGATGGATTCATAAAATGTTGCCACTTTTGCTTAGAGTAACATTAAATTATTAGATTATCAAAATCAATTTTTGACGATTGACAAATTCATTAATTGACCGATTGGTAATTTTTGTGAACTTAAGGGAGTTTGCAAGTAAAAACGATTGTTAAAGTTGCTGCATTAAGTTCCTTTTCTGTTCTGATCTTCCTTTAGGGTGGTTTGGCATCCGTAAGGACTTCTGCCACTTCCTCTTGGAGCTCCTCCCCTTCCTGCGGGAATACGGCAACGTGTCCTACGACCTCCAACGCAGCGAGGACCCCGAGGCAGCCGAGGATCTGCCCGTCCCCGAGCCGCCGCCAAAGATCGCCCCCATGTTCCACAAGAAGACAGGCGTGGTGATCACGCAGAGCCCTGGGAAATACTTCGTCCCGCCACCTAAACTCTGCATCGACATGCCGGACTAAATGTGTCTCAGAGCTGAAGTGGCCTGGGACTTCTGTACTGATGTGTTCCAATCATGAAGCCAAAACAGCAGAGGGCACTGTGTTTGGTTTTTATCTGCTGTCCTGAAGGATTTGGTCCCCTCACCTAAAACTCTGCATCAGCGTGACTGGCTGGGGTGACACTTGGATAATCAGTGGATCCAGAATCCTCAGATTGGTTTCACCGGCTGTCTTCTAACTGTCGAGGATTTAAATCATGGAACCAAAAGAAAGGAAAGTATTGCTTTTGTTTTTCACCTCTAGGTGAAGTTTCACTGTGTTACACACTCCTAATTTTATCCATTCTGAAGATGGACATTTTTCTGGGAGGAAACTGACCACGGAAGCGTCTCTGAGACGAAACTGAACTGAGCTGGATCTGCATGGACATGAATATTTGACTCTGACCCAGTCGTAGATCTTTGCTTTAGGTTTGAAGCGTGTCTGAATCAAAGATGGCGCTTGCCTTGCTTTGTGATGGGGACCATTGGAGAGATTCTCTAGCTTGAATTTGGGATCAGTGTACCCGTAATGCTCCTGTTCTCACTTTTGACCATGCAGGTGGAGAAAACAAGGGGAGGTGGAGTTAAAGGAAGGGTTCAATTTTTTCCAGACTGTCTTAGTAGTATACAATACTCACATGAGTGTGGAAGAGTTGTTGGTCTCTGTAGTCATTCTGAAGCGGTCCTTTCCTAACTTGATTCCAATTTAAGAGATGGAGTCCACAGTTCTTGTTATGCTCTTGAAAGTTGGCCAAAGCTAACATGAGGCTTCAGCAGGGGACATCTTCCAAATTAATGTCATCAGACATTATAAGCTGCATGGAACATGGGGCGCAGCTGAGAGGCAAGATACAGGAACGTCTTGAACTTCTTCTGCAGTGTTATATCATGGGCAAACTGCAGCTGTCACTGTACATTTACTGCCACTAGACAACTTCACCGCTAAACTTTTGATAATCGCCAAAACCTGTCTGCTCTGAGTGCAGCCACCAGTACTCAATATACACACACACAGCTGTGCTAATGCCACAATCATGTGCATCACGTTGATGGAAAAGTAGAGATAACATCATCATTGTGTGTTTGGACAGAAACAGCGACACAGATGTGCCATGAGAATTTTTAAAAACTGGCATATCTCAGAGATGATGATAAGGATCAATGTTTTCACTTTGCATCGATGATATTGGATCATTAATCATTAATTTAATACACTCCATCCCTGGTGGAAGATAGTAACACAAAGAAGGAATCTCTGAAGCTTCTTGTCAACTTAGCAGCAGAACAAGAACTGTAGATTTTATCGCTCACCTCTTATATTGGAGTCGAGCCGTGAACAGATCACTCTCTGATTACAGCGACTCTTTAATTATACATCATGCCGGTATTGTTTATTTTAAAACAGACCTGAAAAAATCTGAGTTTTTTCCTTTAAAAAGAGAATAATGGAAATGGCACTTTGCTGACCTGTCAGTTTTTGTATTCCTTTTATTTTTGTAAATAACAGAAGTTGTCACGTTAGGGACCAGAGTGGAGATGTCAGGGCTGAAGGTTAGAAGCAGACCTGGGAAAAAAAACAGAAAAAACATAAAACAAAGAGCATTTGTAATCACTGACTTCTGTTTTTATTCAACTTGGAGAACCATCTGTGCAAGAGTCACCATGTTAAATCAAGACTGTGTTAAACAAGTTGGTAACCACTGAATAAGATTCTCAGTTGACTTTTTGGTTTGTCTTGTCGTTCATAATCTCACAGTTCACAGTAAATACAGTATCACATATAGACTCACAGTGCACAAAACTACATAAATACATTTTTGGGCATAAAAATTACAGTAATGTGTGTGGAGGCCATCAGCAATGATGTGTGGTCATAAAATTCCTACACATATTAGCTGTAACAGATCAAAACAATGAAACAAATACTTTTTTGATCCACTTCTTATTAAGTTGACAGTTAAACCCCTGAGGTTGCTGGTTTGTGCACATTGCCAGATTTTCTCATTTTTACCAAGTTACCCATCTCTTCTTTTATTTTGTCAGACAACCTGATTGCTGGAGTGTGTACATTTTTTCTACATATTGTCTTTTTTTCCATTAAATTGGTCTGATTTACTCAAAACTCTCCCGTAATGCTGCAAGTAGAGCAACCTGAGTTTTTTTTTTTTTCATTCTGATGATCGCTGGTGGATTCCCAATAATCATCAGACATTTGTCACTGTTTTGTCCATATATTTATTTTAGAATTAAACTCCAATATAAATCCACCCTTAAACTGCATGATGTCATTATGTCACATCAGTTAAACAGTTTTTAACTTTACTCATTTGGATCAAATAATGGTATTTACTTTATTTCCCAGATTCACCTGCAGTCGCATTTACAAAGAAAGGGTTCCTGCACGGCATTGTGGTCTAGTGAGGCTACAGTCAACATCTCTGCCTCTTCTATAGTTAATTGATATTTCCCTGCATGTTATTTGAATCTAGGTTGTGATTCTATGGTGATGACAAAAATCCGACATGAACTGGGCTTCATGCAAGAACCAACCGTGTGGATTTGTTCTCGAGTGATTTAGGAGAACTTGCCACATTCACCAATTTTCTCTCCATCTTCTCTGTCGAGTATTTGAATTTTTTCAGGAGCACAAACACAATTTAGTCGTCCAGACCTGTTGTAGGAGTCGTGCAATTACACCGCTATTATCTATATTTCATTGCTCCCCTCCGCAATTTGTCCTTTAAGTCCTAAAAGTCCTTCACAGTTATGTAGGCATTGTCCCGTTTGACTCTGCAATTTGAATTAAGTTTAAGTTTATTCTACATTTATTCATATAGCCTCATGATATCATCAATCATTCAATTTATCTCTTACCATTACTGACAGGCCTGTTGGCTGAATCTTCTCAGCATTAACAGCACTTAGTCTTTGGCTTTAACTTTTCTTTGGCCTCCAAACCTTCAAATCTGTCCTCTCCACCGAGTTCACTGACTCTGATTCTCTCGTACCTGAATTAGGGTTGCAAATAATAATTACTTTCATAATTGATTAATCTGTCGATTATTTTCTCACTCGATTAGTTGTGTGTGTACTTGTATCAGAACTCATCAGAAAAAGTTGATTCTTTCCTTTACGTCCCTCTCTTTACTCTCATGATGTGGTTTTCAAATACATTTCAACATGTCCACATGGACGGACAGACTAATTATCTGACTGTAAACAGGACAGTCGTTTACAAGCAAATGTGAACATTAATTCACTTTTTAATCCCAAAAGTTGAAAAATAAACACTGAGCTCTCGTCTGGCCAGTCCACGGGTTTTCTTCGCAGATCGCTGCTGCGGTGCTGAGATGATAAAGGAGGGTAAAACTACTTTTGCTTTTTAATCCCAAAAGTTTAAAAACAAAAACAAAACCTGAGCTCTCTTCTGGTTGCTCTGCGGGGCTGTGATTTCTTCATGGATCGCTGTTGCAAAGATTGAGGTGCAGGAATGAAAGTCAATCCTCTTTTTAATCCCAAAAGTTTGAAACACACTCTGAGCTCCCCTCCTGCCAATAAAGGAGCCAGTATCAGATCAACTCCAGTATTTTGTCCTCCAGAAGTTTCAGCTTGATACTGACCCTCTCATCCAGAGCTCCCCACTTCTTTCTTTTTCTGTCATCAAAGATAATAATAATAAACTTTATTAACACTCTGAACAGTTACAAACTGGTGTATTTGTGTCAAAAAATCATATAATGAATAAAAATACAAAAGAATGTCCTGATGAAAGTGGAAACAGCAAAGTTTTTTATTTCTTTTAATCACGTTGATGTATTTAAAAATTAATTTATTTCCTTATTAAACTTAAAGAAATACAAATAAAGTTCATAAGATCAAATGAATCAAAAAGGATCAATTAAACCTGTCAAACTCTTCACCAAACTTCACCTCATCAAAGCTCCACAGCTTTTTGTGACTCTAACTTGTGGAAAACAAAATCCACTTTTCTTTATTTCTTGTCTCCATCTAGTGGCCATTAGAACAACTGCAGCTTCAGCTCCTTCATTGAGTTCAACAGTTCAACTCAGTAGAGACCTGAGATCCACTGATGGAGAAACTGAGGAAACATTAGAGAAACATAAATAAAAGTCTATATTTACAGCTATATAAGTGAACTTAGTTCCTCTCCACCACTGGCTGTATGTTACAGTCAGCTGATAAACTATTGTGGAGCTTTAAAAACAACACAGTCCGCGGCTTCATTCTCCAACTGAAGAACCAGTTCTGTCTTCAGGAGTCAATCTTGTTTCCCTTCAGGTAGAGTGGGGTGCAGGAGGCCTACACGATAAAGTAGAGCCACAGACAGACAGTACAGCTGCTGCTGCTGCTGACAGTCCCAGTCCAACACAGAGGACCAGTCTTCACCGGATCCTGCTGCTGCTTTTGCTCTCACAGCTTTAGGCTTGACAACGGCTGCTGGAAAGAACATTAAAAGTGTTTGTCATTTATCTGAGGAGGAAATATTTAATAGAAAACATATTATTGGCTAAATCACAAAGACTGAGTCGAGTATTTCTAATCCGAGTTGAAAAACTAGGTTTGAAATGAATAAATCCAGATTTAAAATTAAATAGAGCTCTGTTTTACAATTAAAACAAAATGAAACAAATAACCTAGTAAACAAATGAGAACCAGTACAAGTACAGCACCCCTTGCCTGGCCCCCACAGCCGGCTCTCCAGCTCCTGCCACAAACAAAGTTAAGAATTACTCACAGTTTTGCCGGGAGCTAGCCGAACTGCCCACCCAGGCTGGAGTCTTTGTTGTCCGGGTAGTGGGTTCCGCTGCATCGCTCCAGTCTTGGCTGGCTGCGTGTAGTCGCTGTGTCGTCCTTGGTCCCCTGTGTGCCTCCACTTTTCTCCTTTTCCATGCAACTATAAAAACACAGTCCGAGAAAACTTATAATTAAAACCATCAACTGAAAAACAACAAATAAATGGTCTAAAACATGCAGCAAAATTCTATTAAAACATGCATGAAATCCCCAGAAACATCAACCCTGTCACATATTTATTATCTTGACTTAAAATGAGGATGGGATTTCCGTTTTTCCTCTGAGGGCGACCAGCCCCCAACAGAAGTTGCTGCCCCAGGTGACTGGATATCAGGAGACATCAAACATACCAGCAGGTAACCATAGCAACGACTTAGGTGTCTCACATGGAAGATCCAGTTTCACTTCAGTATCAGTATCACTTACTGAGATATTTTAAAAGAACATATTCTGATATCCATGTACCACTTAACTTGAACTTGGCTGCCCTCGTGGCGCTTAGATTCATGCACTTGCCGAATATTCATTTTGCTCTTTCATACCATCATTTCTTACAGGTTCTTACATAGGTTTTTCCATTTAGAGTACCCACATAGCGGTGGTTTTTACAGCAACTATCCTTCCGCCCTCCAGACTCTGAACTTCACCACCAGAGAGCACTTGTCTATTCTCTTCTCCTGACTAAGGGTACTTTCAGATAGCGTAGTAGGTAAAATGTTCACCCACCAATCTGCACATTTATTCAAAACCCTGCACATAACTGACAGAGCTGACTGCAGGACCTCTTCCTGTGTCGCCTCTTGTGGGTAAATGAAAAACACACTCCTTGTAAGAAGAGGACCAACTACTTTTTGGCACTTACTGTTGTGCAGTTTTTCACAATTGCTAAAACTAAATTCTTGTAACCATCAACGCTTTTCTCAGAGCTCTAAACACAAAACCAAATATTCAGACTACATTCACAAACCCCCTGACTCTTCTGATAAAATCAAACAGTGTATTCAGACACACAGACACAGCCAGCCATTATGGAAACACTGCTGAGCAGTCGGTGCACACTACATTACAAAATGGAGGACGCAGTCTTTAGAGCATGTCATAACTTCATACAAAAAACTTAAATAAATCTTGCCATTGTGATTGGTGTTGCTTTCTGAAGGAACACAAGAGATTTTACTGTAATTCTGAATGTTGTGTTTCTATAGAAAACTGTGTGTAATGTTTTACAAAAAGTGTGATTTAGAATTGAAAACTGAGTGAAGACAGGTTGTATTTAAAGTTCTAATTTTAGTGTGTAAACAACTACGGACTTCAAGTGCAACATCTCATCTTAAATTTGTTTATACAGTTTTTTTGACGATAAATCGCACGCGATACGATTTCGCCCAAGCCTACTTGTCATTTGATTTATTGATTGGTTTGGACTTAATTTAATATTTTTGCTAATTCTGAACTTGTTCCTTTGGTCAGTATCGAGTGTTATACATGATTCAGTGGAATCTGCACTTTATTCCTGCTGTAGTGTAAAGTTACTGTCATGCATTACCTTTGTGTGAACATACCATAAAAAAATTAGGTTTCTGTTTTCCTGACACACACCAGAGTCAACCAGGGATTTTTGTTTCAATGTGTTTGAGGCACCGTTTAGTTACAATGGAAAGTTGAGAATTTTGTGGTTCAGACACAATTTAAAGCTCGTCTCTATCATAAACAGTTCCTGAACACACATCATTGACTTTATTAACATGTTCAATTCAGCAGCACAAAAGTGTTTTTACTATCACTATAAGGAACAGTTTGAGCTGGTGTCAGTCTAAAATATGTCTATTTCACCCTGGGGGCTCCGATGAGAAGCAATGATGACATGGATGTAGTACATGTGGTTTAAAAGTTTACTGAAGTTGAGCTGGATATGGGTTCTGCATTATAGCCATAACAACAGGAACAGAAATGAAATATACAGAAATAATTTTACAGTGCATATTACTTATGCTGTCTATGACCATTAAAGAGACTTAATGTCACCATGGTTAATTAGTAACAACACAATATTAATATTATTTATATTCCCTCAATATAAATAAAAATATTCCTTGACAGTGCAGTGAATTGTGTTGTGAATGACACAAGAAACAGAAAGGGGCTCTAGAAGTCATATAAACAAGAAAAGTACAGCAGAAAATAACGTCTGACCTCATGAAAGAGCTGCATTTCTTAGCTGAGCATGTGAACCAGCCTGTTAGTAGCTTCATTAGTGTAAACAATTGACACAATGTCCACAAACATAATATACAAACTATCTGCACTAATATTACAAAATGTGAACATGAAGAGTCAGATATGTGAACTACACCTTATTAACTGAGTGAAAAGTGAACAAAATTAACAGAACTTAGATCTCAAATGCACGCACACCATCACTCAACTTGACCCAACTCAGTATGGTGAACCAATTTGTCTGCAGCACACATAAAGACCCAGTCAGAACCCAACAGCGTAATAGGTGGCTCTCACTATGCCTGACTGGGGAATTTGGTACAACCACAAACCACAATACTTCCACTTTCATCTCACAGTATCTGGAAATATGTTCCAGCTTAATCTGTTGTAGATGTTTTGTTTCTTATTTTAGTGAAATGTTTTTTTTCTCCACATGAATGACTCAGATTAATTTGGTCTCTTTACAGCAGCGAGGGATCAGCCTGAACCTGAGAGACCAAACACAGATCAGTCTGAACCTGAGAGACCAAACACAGAGAGTCGGGGACGGATCGGTCTCTACTCTGGACTGGGACTGACAGCAGCAGCTCTGCTGACTGTTTGTTGCATTGCAGTAATTTGCCGTATTCATTGACTACATGGTGAACAGTGTTTCAGATTTCAGTCCAGTGGCAGATTTGAGAGAAGTCGCCGCTCAACAGACAGACCAGTGATCACAGTTTGATTAATCACACACCACTCATAGATTGTATGAAGATGGACGACATCCCTCCACTTCTTCCCACCGTACAAAATATTTTGGATGTGACTGCTGCCATCTTGTATTGGTGATGTCATTCAGAGCCAGAGTCAGTGTCGTACTGATCAGGGTTTGATCCACAGTGTCGAGGTCCCGCCCACACAGCCTGATGACTCATTGGTGAGCAGAGGTCAGACATGAAACCTGCTTTAAAACCTCCTTAAAACCAAACTGATGAGAAAAATGAACACTTGAAAAACATTAGCGTTATAAGAACTGCTTAAAATGACAGAAGTCATGTTTGGAAAAATGTTTGATGTGTTCTTTGATGTTTTAGTTTGGCTCACGTCCCATCGACTATTATGTAGGGGGCGGGGTTTATGACCTACACTCAGAGCGGAGGTCCTGACCTCCATGGGGTCCAAAACAAAATTTTGCTAAGGGGCCAGCCTAACTGACCGGAGAGTCATGTAAACCATTTACCACACAGTAGGGCTGACGACTTTAACGAACAGATTTATGTTACTTATCTTTGTCCGTGACTTTGTCATCCACGGTGTAGAACCCAAAATACTTCCACACGCTGCTTCTCTGATGTTTTGGTGTCATGATTGCCCACTCAGTACAGCTTTTGCTCTCTATTTCCCTCCATTTTTGTAGCAAAACGACACATTAACATTAGTTTTGTTTAGTGAGAGGTCAGTAGGGCAGCAATAGGTCAACATGATAGTGAATTCTTAGAGCGCCCTCTGTTGGATCACAAGGTAAACTACATCAAATTGCCTGATGCACCTATAGAGACTGCAGACGACATTTCGAACACGTAATTACAGCTTGAACATGAACTTTTCACCTCATGTCCGCACGAATGTTCAAAACTTGAATAAAAAGTGACAACCCTACCACACAGTCACACCTGACAACCCAGTGCTCCCATCTTTAAACCGGTTTTGTCAAAGAATAAGCAGATCCATACAGATCAGAATGAGGCACAAAAAAAAAAAAAAAAACAATATTTATTGAATAGAATATTTTGTGTAGCTTTGGCTCTGCTGCCTGGTAATTAGTCAGTCAATAGATTTTAAATTCAGTATTTAATCAATCATCAGTCACTGTCAATCCATTCATTTCCATCTTACATTAGTTCAGAGTTGTAATCAGTGGTGGACAGTAACTAATTACATTTATATTAAGTACTGTACTTCTTTTATACTTTTCTGGAGTTCAGTTTTATCAAACTTTATTCTTCTACTCTACATCCCAGAGGTGAATACTGAACCTTTTAAACCACTAAGTTGAAAAAAAAAAGTTTTCTGACTTTTTAGAGATACGTGGTTTTCACAGGACAGTGATGCTACAGACATTAGATGGTCTTATAGACCATGATGCATTGCTGCAGATTAAACCAGTCAACAGTGGCCTACAAAGTAGTTAAAATGAGCTCAACCTTAAACATCTACAGCAGTAAACAGCAGTAACATTAATGCAGTAATATTAATCCAAAACATAACACTGACAGGAACATTTTACTGCAACATGAATACTTTTACTTTAAGTACATTTATCTGATAATATTTACATACTTTTACTTCAGAGAGGTTTTGTGAATGCAGGACTTTTACTTGTAGTGAAGTTTTTTTTACAGTCTGATATTAGTACTTTAGCTTCAGTAAAGGATCTGAATACTTTTTACTCTCTTGGTCACCTCAGAGGAGAAACATCATGTCCATATGTTGTCTGGACAGACAGACAGACAGAAGACAGTCAGGTCTCCACAGAGGCTGCAGAAAAGCAAAACAATACATGTTCTTGCGTGACACGGTTATCTTTCCTGAGTTACTGATGAGAAGCTCTGCTGCACGTTGGCGCTCATCAAACGTGATAGTTTTATTTCATTCTTATTTCTGTCAGACACAAAGTCACAGAGTAGCTCTGGATGTGTCTGTAAGCAGGAGACAGACAGACAGACAGACAGAGACAGACAGATGAATGATATCAGACTTGTAGAGGAGGAAACACAAGTTTACCTGATTACTGTTCACTCTCAGGATGTTATTTTCTCTTTAGTTCTGCTTCATTCTCATCAAAGTTGTAAACATTCACACCCACTTTGACACAAGTGGGAGGTGGGGCCCTTGCATACCTCGCGGGGCCCTAAGCAACTTGTGTAGTGTGCATATATATTATTATGTAGGGCCGACAGGCTCTGCCTATACTGCAGCCAGCCACTACAGGGTGATGTGTTAGGTGACAAACTTAACATAGTTATTTTAGATCAAACCATGATTTTTTCTAAACCTTACCAAGTAGTTTTGGTGCCTCAGCCTAGCCAAAACAAATCTAACCAAGTAGTTTTGGGGCCTAAATGTAACCAAACTGTGACCACTTCAAAAAAAAAAAAAAAAACAAGGTTTTCTGGCAGCGTCTCATACAGCTGCATCAGTTTGAAACATGATTGTGACAAAGCAGTGTTTGTATTTGACGACCTGGGATGAGAAGAGGTGGAATAATTACATGTAAATAGCAGATTTTCTCGCTGGTCTTTTTGTTTCTTATGTAGGTCATGTAGAGGCGTCAGTACTGTTTAAAACTCAGTGTTTCGTAGTTTAAAAACTTATTATGTTTAATTGTAACAATCAACTATCTTTCTGGTGTGTTTACTAACAGCTTGGACAAATCCTACTGATTCTACAAATAACCTTTGTCTTATCTGACTGTTAAATCAAAATTCATTTAAACAAAGACGCTTTAAATCATTAAAGGAAACACACATCAACACAACACCCAGTAAAGAAATCACCTGGAAAGCCTGCCCTGCTCCACATTGTTTTAAAGGTAATATATCCTGTAGAGACGGGCTGAGGTGCAGGTTCCTAAACTGGAGAAAATAAAACGTTCTTATTAAGCTGCACACTGTCCTGGGCACATTTCAGTAGTAATATTTACACATGCACAGTTACTTTTTATTGTTTTGTTGTCATTTTTATCACTGTAAATATTAATCAATTTATATTTTTTTTACATGTGCAGTATTTAAGTAGTTTACAGTCGCCTTGACTCTGCTGCTTTAGTGTTAATTAAAAGAAGAATAAAAGAAGAGAAATAAAGAGAAGTTGTAGCCTGGGAACTGGGAAACTGTAACAAATAAAAGAATCTCTAGTGTCTATTTTAATTCATCCTATTGTTATTTTATTTATTTTACAATTATCTATTTTTTTACTTCTCTTTTATTCATGTGTCCTCTGCTGTATTTGTGTTGCTGTACAAGTTATTTTCGGGGACTAAAAGAATAAATATGTGAGTTGTGTGACATTTGTCTGGTGCCACTTTATTGTGTTGTGATTGTCTTTTTAAATAAAAGTGTTAAAACACAGGAATGTAAACTGTGATGTTAGTAATTAAAGTAGATATGAGATAGTGGAAACAGAAATAGTAAATCAATGCTACACTTTATACAACACTTAACAATAAGTACATAAAACTTTGAGTATAGTTACCAGGAATGAGGAGCGAGCATCAGTTAATGAGTGACTCCTGATCAAATCTTATAGTTTCTAATTATTAGTTAATGAAGAAACAATAAATAAATAAATCATGAACAACATGATAATTGATGAATGTTAATGTTACTTCACAGAAATGAATCAAATACTGAGATTTAGGCCTCACACATTTAAAGACTCAAGTGTCAAAGTGTGTGTTGTCTTTTGTCTTGATGGATAATAAAGTGAAGGTGTAAACTAACCACAGACACAGGAGGTCAGCTTGATGAGCAGCAGGATCCTGCAGATCATCTTCTCCCTGTCAGAGGAGACACAGGTGAACCACAGCAACAGCAAGTCTGTTTTCATCAAGACGTTTAACATTATAGGAATAAATCACTTTAGAAACTGCAGTCATGTGTTTCTGCCACAAGATGGTGCCAGAGGTTAAACTCTTCACTATAAACAGGAAACATGAGACAACGTGTGTGTTTGGTTCAGTGTTCACTGAGCTGCTGGCTGCAGAGACACATGAAGATCATCATCAGTCCAGTTTGTCAGTAAAAACACATCAGCAGCTGTTTACTTCAACTGGTGTTTGTCTGGTTTCATAAATGAAAGAAGAGAAAAATAAAATTGATCACTGATCATTATCTTACACAGATGAGTTTGATTTAAACCACATAGTCCGAACATGTCAAGAAACGTTCCTGCTTCTGATGCTTCTGTTGAGGGACTGAATGAAACATTGAGATGAATTTTGGTGAAGAGTTTGACAGGTTGAATTGATCCTCTTTGATTCATTTGATCTTGTGAACTTTATTTGTATTTCTTGAAGTTTATTTAGCAAATTAATTTGTTTTCTAATATATCAGTTTGGGATTATAATAACTAAAAACTTTTTGACATAAATACATCATCAGTTTGTAACTGTTTAGAGTGTTAATAAAGTTTATTCTTATTATCTTTGATGCTGAAAACAACTTGACAACTTGTGTCTGTCTGATATTAAAAGACACAGAAGAGACAGAACAACTTCTCTCATATAAAAATGAATTTATTTACAATATGTACATTATAAACAGTAGGAAAGAAAGTGCAGTGTAACAATGTCCATCAGTCCATCAGTGGACATTAGATTCAAATATAATAATTAAGGTGCAGTTCTCTTATAATTCTGTTGTCTTGTTGGTTCCAGACACATTTGTCAGACTGATGATTGATAACAGCTGCTGGAGAACAGAGTGATCAATGACTGAAGCAACTTACAGATAAATGTGAATGATTCCTCTGAAAAACTCTTCATACAGTGAAAAGTGAAACAACTGGGACATTTTAGAGATCTGACAGTGGAGGATGTTGAATGGAGTCGAGGCAGCTACAGTCTTGTTTTTACACTTCTGAGCTGATGGTAACAGTCTGATATCAAAGGTGGAAAATCTGACACAATGGAAGCATTTTTAATATTGACATGAATTATTTCTGCTGTAATAACTTCATTTAAAGTCAAACTCACAGTAACATGAAGATCATTTAACAGCAGTAGTTTCCTGACACTTAGAACAGATGACAGACAGAGTCCTGTTAGTCCTGATGGGTTGTTTCTCTGAGAAACTCAACATCTATACGACTGCAGAGACGTTTCCTTTCTTCTCAGCACATTTAGTCAAACAAAGACTGAAGTCAGAGCAGAGTCCTGCACAGACAGACAATAGAGCTGCTGCTGCTGTCAGTCCCAGTCCAGCATAGAGGCCCATCCTTCCCCGACTCTCTGCTTGTGGACTCACTGTTGGTCTCTGAGGTTTGGACTCATCAGCAGCTGCTGTAAAGGACAGAAAATGGACTCAAGTGTTTTGGACTGTTGGTGGGACAAAACAAGCAGTTTGAAGGTTCTAGGAGGACGACTGTTGGACTCTACGTCATTATGATGGACAGTTTTAGCAACACTAGCAGCACGACTCTAAGATGGAAATCCGGTTTTACTAAACTACTGAATCAACTCACCAGTGACATTAAGATGACATTGTCCATAGTTGGTACCATAATTTGTTTCCACGTTACACACATACAGGCCCGAGTCTTCAGTCCTGAGTCTGGACACATGAAGTCTGATTCGTCCTTCTCTGAGGACGTCTTTGTCAAACTGGACTCGTCCTGAAAACTGTTTATCTTGATACTCTGAGACCTCAACACCTTCAAGGAGATGAAACACTCCTGGGTTCTTGAGAGGATTTTTCATTTGACAGAAGATTAGAAGGGAGTTGAGCGACATGTCAGTTTTGGTTATGAACATCCATTCCAGTGTGATGTTGTGGTTCTCCTCTGCCTGATAGGAGGTCTGTGTCACATTGACTACAAATGTTCCTGTTGAGGAGACAGAGAGGGAAAGTGAGGAGCAGACAAACTGATGTTACCTCCTCAGCTTTGAAGCTCCTAACCGTAGTATGGAACAGATGGTTATAAAACTAAGTCTCGTTGCACCTTAGCTTGGCTCGTTCAGCGCTGGTAACTAGCAGTCCGGGCTATTTGCACACACACAGAGGAGGAGAGGCGGAGTAGCTTAACACATGGACTGGGGCTTTATTCAGCTATTTTCTTCCTTCCAACGTTACAACACAGTAGTTTTATGGCTGTAGAGTTCAGCTTCATTACACTGACTGTACAACTTACAGTAGCTAGACCTGGCGTTACTTCTTACACACTTCACCGGAGAGGGAGACATACACACTTCCTTCAGCGGGCATACACACTACAACATCACGGCTACATGCTGACTACATCACCCACCACCCATAAGGCCAACTCCTTAAAGGGGAATGCTCAGGCCGGTAACACTGACAACTTTAAACTCCATCTAGAGATGTTTCTGTGGAGAGTTTAGTGATGCTCTCAATGCTGTAGAAACCTTCCTCCTCACACATTTAAAGACTCAAGTGTCAAAGTGTGTGTTGTCTTTTGTCTTGATGGATAATAAAGTGAAGGTGTAAACTAACCACAGACACAGGAGGTCAGCTTGATGAGCAGCAGGATCCTGCAGATCATCTTCTGCCTGTCAGAGGAGACACAGGTGAACCACAGCAACAGCAAGTCTGTTTTCATCAAGACGTTTAACATTATAGGAATAAATCACTTTAGAAACTGCAGTCATGTGTTTCTGCCACAAGATGGTGCCAGAGGTACATTTTAAATAATATAATAATATGTATTGAAAGCTCTTGTGTTCATTACAGACACAGAACAATATGTTTTAAATTTCTAAAGATTAAACGAAGACAATAATCTTGTTCTTGTGTTGAATTGTGTTTTGTGTAGTTATGAGTATGGAAACATCTTATATTGATACATTATTATTACTATTAATATCATTATTTAAAACACTTGAACATGCTGGTGCAGCTCTTAAAAACTATCCAGTATACAGCAGTAATAAGGTTTCCTGAAACATTAATACAACAGGACTTTGTGTTCCTGTCAGACTGATCCTGGGTCTGTGACACTGACCACACTACAGTTTATTACCTCACAGCAGTTTTATATTGCGTTGTTTCATTTCACAGGTTCAGTGAAGTCAGTGTTTTATTTGTGAGCATCGAATTTCAGACAAGAATAAAACAAATTCACAAAATGTGTTGTTTTATCGCATTAAAATGTAATATCAGTAAATTTGTAACATAAATATTTCCTGCATAATGAGAATATAACTGCACATAAACACAATGTCGTGATGATCTATCTCTGACTCAATAAATCTAAACTGTTGTTGAATTGTTTCTTTATTGAGTGAACAGAACAAATTATTATTCATCAACACTTTGTCTCATCCTGAAGTGAAGGAAAAGACCAGAAACTCAAAGACAACAAATCTTAAGAGCATATTATGATAAGAATATAAACAAACTACATACACTTCGTTCACACGAGGAACATATATCTCGCTCGACCCCCCCCCCCCCCCCAACCCACCCACCCACAACACACACACACACACCCGTCACATGGTCCTCATTTGACTGAAGACACAGACTACAAGGTCATTTTACTCCACAGCTTTACTCATCTCACACAGATCACACAGACTTTGACTGTAACAGTGATGATCTGCAGGATCCTGCTGCTCATCAAACTGACCTCCTGTGTCTGTGCTCCTGATATACACACACAACACTCACACTTGATTTGTGTCTGTTTGTTTTGTGTTTTTTTTTTTACATTTACATTTGGTCACCATTCACTGCCATTGTACTGGATTTGGCTGCAACCCTGTTTTCTCCTAAAACTCCAGGATTGTTTTGTGAACTGAAGATCTTCACCCATCATCACATCAGCATAGAGGTGAGTACATACTGAGTGGATTATCATGTAGGGAGGAATGTCGCTTTAAATACTATTTTAAACTCAGATTAAATTAATTTTGCTAGAATTTGTTGAAGTCTGCAGTTACATTTTGAGGCATTAACTTGTAGGACTCAACCCCAGAATTATTAAAATTCCCCATTTCACTTTTTTATTTTAGTCTTTTTTATTTATTTATTTATTCTTTTTACATTCATTATTTTATTATTTCTGCTTTTTAAATTGTCTGTGAAACCAAACAAAATATTTTCTCCTTCAGCACTTTTGACTCTGTGAAAAACCTTCTAACTTTAAAACTTTTAACTTTTAAAACTAAAAATGTGACTGTTGTTTTCTACTTTGTCAAAATAAACCTTGATATTTTTACTGTGAGTTAATTGTGTGACTGTTGGAGCATGGAGGGTTTCTTCTTCTTATTATTATTTACAAATTATTATCCATCAACACTTTGTTTCATCCTGAAGTGAAGGAAAATACATGAAACTTAAACTTAGCCTACATTTCAACAACAGGATTCATATCATGGTAAGAACAACATAAAGAGAAGATGTACATTACCTGTGTTTTCTTTCATGTGAGGACTAAAAATCCAGACGATAGGACATCGTTGCCCGGTTTTACTGACAGACAGTTCGTCAATTTGATGATAAATACATTCATATGTCAGTCTAGTGCTTACTGACAGGAACTTTAAGGGTGTTATTATATATACTTCTGTAGAAACTTTCGGGAAGAAATAGTCAGGGAATTTTAGTAAAGTTTCCTCCACGTTTTGGAAAGAACACGTGTACTTTTCTCCACTCCTCCTCCTCCCCTGACTGACGGTGCCTTCAGGTCCCGCCCCTCCTCCTCTCCAGCTTTACTTTCAGTTTGGCTGAAACACAAACCTCCTTCCTTCAGTCTGCTGTTGCTTGTCGTCTCTCTGATCTGAACACAGACTCACAGCCTGTCATTGTATTTCAAAAATTGTAGAGTAGCCTGACTGAAGTAAAGCTAAATAATGGTTAATCATTTTAATAGTTTCGATTGCAGCCATTTAATTTTCTAGCACCCAAATAATGTGTGTTTCTCCAAGATCAAGTTTATCTTAAGAAGAAAAGTTAATTATCTCAAAAAAGATTTAAGGTCCGTAAGACTGTATTTGGTTTAAAAACTTGAGTTTGAGTTTGATTAAAACTCAAAAGTCCAAAAAAGGCAGTTTCCTTGAAATCATGAGATTTTTCAGCTTTTTACAATTGAAGAATAATAAATGATAACAACACTGATAAATTAATATTAAAGTGTAAAAAACAAAAACAAACAAAATAACGGTTACTCATTTCCATACAGATTTTTTTTTATGTCAAAGCCACAAGGAGCCACCAGACAGCAGCAACAGGGCCTCATGCAGCTCCAGAGCCACAGGTTGAAGAACCCTGGTTTAGAAGAATCATCTGATTTAAACCCATTTAAAGATAAAACTTTACAACACTAATGACAGTAAAACTCTCACTATGTTTGCTGCATTTAATGCTGAACTGATTTTCACTTTCACACTATTTTTCTGTGTGATCTGATCCAAAGTCTTCATCTCTCTGGTTGGATGTTTCTGTCCTGCAGTGATGAGCTGATAAAGTGAACCACAGCACCACCTGGTGGACAGATGGAGGCTCTGCAGGTTATAATATGACCGAGATGCAGAAGTTCTCCACCTCTGACCTCGTAAATAACCAACAGTCAAACTAATCTGTTGTTTATGAAGCCCTGCACTTTGAAACATAACGAATGTTTTATTTCTACTACACCTGTCAGCTCACAGCTTCATCACAAGGAATAAGAGAAGAAAAATGAGAGGAAGAACATTTTTATTTTATTTTATTTTATTTTATTTTATTTTATTTTATTTTATTTTATTTTATTTTATTTTATTATTGTTTTTATTTTTACCTTTGAAAAATAAAGTCATGATGTTGAGAATAAAGTGAAACTTTTAGTATTTAGGCCAGGCATGAGGAAAAAAATAATCAGAGTTTTTTGTTTTGTTTGTTTCCTTGTTTGTTTTTTTAATATTTCAACTTTATTCTTAATCATTTTACTTTCTTCTTGAAATGCAAATATACTTTTATTTATACCTGCCACTAATACTCTGTCATACCGCAATATGGCATTAGAGCCAAATTAAGGAAAGAAACGGGACAAGAAAGATTATTTTATTTTATTTTATTTTATTTTATTTTATTTTATTTTATTAGCATTTCAAGATAAAGTCGAAATGTCAAGGATAAAGAAAAAATCAGAGGAGGATAGATTTTAAAATTTTATTATTTATTTATTTATTTATTTATTTATTTATTATTTTGTTTATTTTTATATGTATATATTTATTTATTTATAAAGTTAAAATATTGAGAATGAAGTTGAACTTGCCAGACATGTGAGGACGTCATCTTGGACTTTTGGAAACACTGCTCAATATTTTATGGATCAAACAACTAATCGATTACATGTTGATTACATGTTACATGTGGACACGTGGAAAATGTGTAAACATATGTCTGTGTGCTTCACATGTTTGGACCCGTTCTTCAACTGGCAAAACTGTGACATGATTAATTAATAGATTAATCATTTTAAGTCATTTAACTAAAAATGTCTAAATTCTGTGTTGAAATGTCTCCATCAGTGGATCTCAGGTCTATACTGAGTTGAACTGTTGAACTCAATGAAGGAGCTGAAGCTGCAGTTGTTCTAATGGCCACTAGATGGAGACAAGAAATAAAGAAAAGTGGATTTTGTTTTCCACAAGTTAGAGTCACAAAAAGCTGTGGAGCTTTGATGAGGTGAATTTTGGTGAAGAGTTTGACAGGTTTAATTGATCCTCTTTTATTTATTTCATTTATGACCTTTATGTGTTTCTTGAAGTTTAAAAAGCAAGTGAATCAATCCTCTAGGAGGACGACTGTTGGACTCTACGTCATTATGATGGACAGTTTTAGCAACACTAGCAGCACGACTCTAAGATGGAAATCTGCTTTTACTAAACTACTGAATCATCTCTTGATGGGGGCACTCTGTCTTTGCAGTTCCCCTCTCTGCTATAGAGAATTAGTCACATGCACTGTGTGTGCTTCACCCTACTGCACACTGTGAGCCACAAACACAGTTACAATAACAGTTTTGCTGTCACTGTGTCCATTTCTGCTCACTACACCCATGTTTGTCACACCTTCAGGCTGAAGTGCCTTGGTCTGCTTGTGAAAGTCTGTGTGGTTAAAACACATTGAAACACACATCAACACCCTGACATGCCTAATTTTCACTATGACTGTGTTTCTCTCCTCTTCCCCTGACTTAGGGTGTCAACAGGTCCACCCCTCCTCCTTCAGTCTGCTGCTTGTCATCTCTCTGATCTGAACACAGACTCACAGACTGGACAACACTTTCCTCTCGTCTCACAGTTTGGTCCTCATATGACTGAAGACACAGACTACAAGATCATTTTACTCCACAGCTTTACTCACCTCACACAGATCAGTCTGTATATTTTTATGATTGGATCATTTCATTCAGTTTTGTTGACAGTTTGATTTACAGGTTTTCATTACTTTATTTTCAGTTAATGTTTATATTCCAGATTTACTGATGTTTATCTAACCTGCAAACAACCTGACAGACTGAATTATTTTATAGTGGTATATTATAGTGTAAACTTTTTCGACTAATTATCATCTATATATAGGATGTTTAGACACTCTAATACAGATGGCAGTCAGTTAAACAGACAAAGATCAATAAATACTTTAAACATTTGTTTTATTGGGTGAAAAATGTTCACCCACCAATCAGCTCATTCATTCAAACCCTGCACATAACTGACAGAACTGACTGCAGGAGCCAGGGTGAGCTGCAGCTCCCCTCAGTTTCTTCTCCTCTGTGGGTGAATAAAAACAGACTGTTTGTTAGAGAAACACTTTACTTTTTACCACTGAGTGTTTTTATGTCCATCCAGTCAGGAAGTCCTTTGGTCAGCTGTGTGTAATAAGCATGATAATAAATCCAAAGGAGTATTGTGACGACTAAAGACAGACTGTAGATGTTTCTTCTCTTCACCTGTGTCTCCTCTGACAGGGAGAGATGATCTGCAGGATCCTGCTGCTCATCAAGCTGACCTCCTGTGTCTGTGGTTAGTTTACACCTTCACTTTATTATCCATCAAGACAAAAGACAACACACACTTTGACACTTGAGTCTTTAAATGTGTGAGGAGGAAGGTCTCTACAGCACTGAGAGCATCACTAAACTCTCCACAGAAACATCTCTAGATGGAGTTTAAAGTTGTCACTTTGTCTGCTCCTCACTTTCCCTCTCTGTCTCCTAAACAGGAACATTTGTAGTCAATGTGACACAGACCTCCTATCAGGCAGAGGAGAACCACAACATCACACTGGAATGGACGTTCACAACCACAACTGACATGTGGCTCCACTCCCTTTATATCTACTGTGACATGATAAATCCTCTCAAGAACCCAGGAGTGTTTCATCTACATGAAGGTGTTGAGGTCTCAGAGTCTCAGGATAAACAGTATGCAGGACGAGTCCAGTGTGACAAAGATGTCCTCAGAGAAGGACGAATCAGACTTCATGTGTCCCAGACTCAGGACTGAAGACTCGGGCCTGTATGTGTGTGAAGTAAAAACAAATGATGGTGTGAACCTCCGTGGATGTCGTCTTAATGTCACTGGTGAGTTGATTCAGTAGTTTAGTAAAACCAGATTTCCATCTTAGAGTCGTGCTGCTAGTGTTGCTAAAACTGTCCATCATAATGACGTAGAGTCCAACAGTCGTCCTCCTAGAACCTTCAAACTGCTTGTTTTGTCCCACCAACTGTCCAAAACACTTGAGTCCATTTTCTGTCCTTTACAGCAGCTGCTGATGAGTCCAAACCTCAGAGACCAACAGTGAGTCCACAAGCAGAGAGTCGGGGAAGGATGGTCCTCTATGCTGGACTGGGACTGACAGCAGCAGCAGCAGCTCTACTGTCTGTCTGTGCAGGACTCTGCTCTGACTTCAGTCTTTGTTTGACTAAATGTGCTGAGAAGAAATGAAACGTCTCTGCAGTCGTATAGATGTTGAGTTTCTCAGAGAAACAACCCATCAGGACTAACAGGACTCTGTCTGGAGGACACACTTTCTGTCAGAAAGAGTCATCAGAGCTTTGTTTTAAGACCTGAGTCATAAAACCAACAGACTGATTCCAGCATCTGGTTTCAGTGTCCTCACATCATCCAGATGCTGGACATTGTGGATAAAGGGCTCTAACCGTCGTTCATTCAGTGAAACACCAGAGGAGAATCATGCAGGTTTGCTTCTGCCAGTGTGAACTTCACACACTGTTACTGGAATATTTTCCTCCAACATGCATTTGCTGTGAAATAAACTGGATGAACTTCAGCTAATGATGCAGAAGACAGAGACTTTTCTTCATCCTCTGTTTTGTGTGTCATGTAGACGTGACTGTGTATCGATTCTGGACTCTGCTCTGCAGCTGGCAGACTTCCAGCTCTTCAGAGTGAGCACAGAACTTTCTGTCAAAGTGAAAGGAGAAGAAATCTGTTTTTATATCAACGATGGCTGATGTAACGATGTGACAGTGATCCTGCAGCTCTGTTCTCCTAAACTGAAAATATTTTTCATCAACTGTAAACCTTTCTACTTTCCCAGTCATACTGGTCAGAGTTTGAATTCCACTTCAGGCGTTCAGGAGGCAAGATTTGACTTTTCTGACTGTAATATGATGTTTTCACTTGACAGATGATGAAGAGAGGCATTAAAATGTGAGTTAAAATAAGACTCATGTAGGTGATATTGATCAGCAGTGAAAGAGTGGACTCTGCAGGAACCTCCACCAGGATGACAGGAGGCAGCTCTCTGACTCCTGGACCATCAACACCAGATCTCCTCCAGGCTGCATTCATTCTCCTCTGCTCTCCACCCTGTACACCAACAGCTGCACCTCCACCCATCAGTCAACACTCTGAAGATGGTGGAGACGGTCGTGGACTTCAGGAAGAGCCCAGCCCCACCTGCCTCCATCACCCTGTGTGACTCCTCAGTCAACACCGTCCTTCCTCTTCCAGGACACCATCGTCACCCAGGACCTGGAGTGGAAGCTGAACGTCAGCTCCTTCACCCAGAAACCCAGCAGAGGATGGAGCTCCTGAAGAAGTTCAACTTGCCAATGACTAGGATGGTGCACTTCTACACCACCATCACTGAGTCCATCCTCACCTCCTCCATCACCATCTGGTTCACTGCTGCTGCTGCCGAGGACGAGGACAGACTGCAGCACATCACCCCCACTGATGACTCTTCTCCCTCTTCACTCACTACATGTTACATTAATATAAAGTCATAAAGTCTCCACCTCCTGACTCATGTGTTACATTAACACACATTTATTACATCTTGTACGTTACAAATATTCTTTATTCTATTCTATTTTTTTTTTTTTTTTTACTGTATGAATTTTTCAGAGAAATAATTCAGATTTATCTATAAGTTGGTTCAGTCATTGATCACTCTGTTATCAATCATCAGTCTGACAAAATGTGTCTGGAATCAACAAGACAACAGAATTATAAGAGAACTGCACCTTAATTATTATATTTTAATCTGACACCTACTGATGAAACATTGTTACACTGCACTGTCTTTATTAATGTGACGTTTATGATGAAGATGTTGTACATTTTTATATCAGAACCAGAAGTTGTCAAGAAAAGAGTTTCTCTGCAACAAAGATAAAAATAATAATATAAATAAACTTCATTAACACGCAAACCTGTTACAAACCAAATGTATTTGTCATTTCTGTCATCATGATGATTTTTAAGTGCTTCGAGCGGCTAGTCATGCACCACATCAAGTCTGCCCTCCCCCCCGCCCTGGACCCCTACCAGTTTGCATATCGGTCAAACCGCTCGACCGATGATGCCATCTCCACTGCCCTTCACTCTGCCCTCACCACCTGGAAACCAAAGACCCACACGTCAGAATGCTGTTCATCGACTTCAGCTCAGCATTCAACACTATAATCCCACAGCAGCTCATCCACAAACTGGACCAGCTAGGACTCAACACCTCCCTGTGTAACTGGCTGTTAGACTTCCTGACGGGGAGACCACAGGCAGTTCGGGTCGGCAGCAACACCTCCAGCACCATCGTAATGAACACGGGGGCCCCCCAAGGATGTGTGCTGAGCCCCCTCCTCTTCACTCTGCTGACCCACGACTGCGCTCCATCATCCAGCTCCAACCTCTTCATTAAGTTTGCGGACGACACAACTGTGGTGGGTCTCATCAACAACGGCGATGAGACAATCTACAGGAGCGAGGTGAACAGGCTGGCCATGTGGTGCAAAGACAACAATCTCCACCTGAACGTGGAGAAGACTAAGGAGATTGTTGTGGACTTCAGGAGAGCACACACCCAGCATGCTCCACTTATCATCAATGATGCTGCAGTGGAGAGAGTGAGCAGCACCAAGTTCCTGGGCGTGTGCACATCAACGAAGACCTGTCCTGGAGTCACAACACTGCATCACTGGCCAAAAAAGCCCAACAACGCCTGTACTTCCTCCGCAAACTGAGGAGAGCAAGAGCCCCGGCCCCCATCATTGCTCACTTTCTACAGAGGCACCATCGAGAGCATCCTCACCAGCTGCATCACTGTGTGGTACGGTGCCTGCACCGTGTCCTGCCGTAAGACACTGCAGCGCATCGTGAGAACAGCTGAGAAGATCATTGGTGTCTCCCTCAAGCCCCTTCAGGACATTTACAACTCCCTTCTCACCCGCAAAGCCACCAGGATTGCAGGTGATCCTACCCACCCATCCCACAGCCTCTTCTGCCTGCTGCCGTCGGGGAGGAGACTGCGGAGTCTCCGGGCCAAAACCAGCAGGCTCAAAGACAGCTTCCTTCATCAGGCAGTCAGGAGACTCAACTCTCTCCCTGCTCTACCCCACTCACCCCCCTGCCTCCTGTCACAGACTGATCTCAGGGACACATCCCATGTTCCACTCTCCCCCACTTACTTGCACCTCAACGCACTACCTCACTTTAATCTAACTTAATCTATCCTAAATGGACCTTCCTGTTCACATTGTTTACATTACTTCCTGTTTACAGTTTATACCATAGTACTACGACATCATCATGCTGAATACACCACATGTGCCCTTGTCTCTTATTTTTGCACTATTTCTATTTTTCTACTTTTTCTATTTATATATTTTTTTTCTCCCAGTTGTATTGGGTGTTTTTATTATATTGCATGTTTGCACTGTGGTTCGAGAGGAATGCAATTTCATCTGTGCTGTATGTCGTGCATATAGCATACTTGACAATAAAACTGACTTTGACTTTGACTTTGACTTTTAATAAATGTTCTGTCAAAAATTGAAACAGTGAAGTTTTTAATTATTTATTTATGCCAAAAATAAAAAAGTAATCACTGGTATAAAGAATATTTTCAATGCAAATAAGGTTCATGACATGAAGCAAATACAAGGACATTAATTAAATTAATTACATAAAAAATACAAACCTATGGAGACACTTTCCTGCTCAAGTTCATTCAAGTTACAGACGTTCAAACATCAACTACAAGACACAAGTCAGTTTCATGTCTGTAATGTCAGAAGCAGCTGATGTAGAAATAATCTTCTTAATGAAACATTAAACTTTTAAACTCAATAAAAACACAACTTGTTAAAGTGACTCAGCTTTTTAGGACGTGAACTTGTTGAAAACAAAACTGACTTTAACAAGATGATGTGACTGACAGTAAAGAGCTCCCTCTGCTGGTCTTTATCATTAACAGCAGTGTGAACAACTCAAAGCTTTTCTTTCAACAACACAAACAATGAAAGAATGACAATCAGTAACAGATAGTAAATAACAGCTCGCTGGAACAAACACAAATAAAACAGTAACACAACATTTCAGGTTAAATTGAACATCACAACAAGAAAAGGTTGAAGCTCGACGTCTTAAAGCTCCATGTGTAAAAGTTAAAACTAAATATAAATTCTGGACAGAAGATCAAAACTCACAACTGCAGTTTGACGTTCAAATTTATCTCATAGAGTTTTAAATGTAAAATGTAAATAAAGTTCACACATCATATATACGTGGTATATGAGGTCGACCTGCTTCTCAGCATCATCACAATAAAGTGACACAGTGCAGATTTCAGTGACAGAGTCTGATGAGGCGTCCTTTCAAAATAATGGTCAACATAAAGATGAAGAACACTGTTTCCTCCATCAAGTCCATTATTTCTGTAAATCAGTTGTGTTCATGGACGCTGACTGAAGAATATGAAGCCAGGATGTGTTTTTATCATTATTATCTTCTACAGTTTGTTTGTAATCAAAGTTGTTGCTATGGTTACCTGATGGTGTGTTTGATGTATTCTGACAGACAGTTTTGTTTCCTGTCAGTCAGTGAGAATCAAGTGTTTTCAGTGTCTGTGGTATAAAATTCACATTGTTGATCAAAGTGTTTCCTCTGATCATCAGCTGAGCTCTAACTTCTCTCAGATCCTCCACTGGACTCTTGTTCATCAGGCCGACAGTGAATGAATGAACAGAAACAAACAGTCAGCAGAGCTGCTGCTGTCAGTCCCAGTCCACAGTAGAGGACCATCCGTCCCCGACTCTCTGTGTTTGGTCTCTCAGGTTCAGGCTGATCCCTCGCTGCTGTAAAGAGACCAAACTAATCTGAGTCATTCATGTGGAGAAAAAAACATTTCACTAAAATAGAAAACAAAATATGTGGAAGGATTGTGGATTTATAGTCCACAATATTTTTCTTCTCAGGTTCTTACTCATAAAGAAAAGCTGCTGAATTTAACCTGTTAAGAAATTTCTACTGAATCAACTCACCAGTGACACTGAGACAACATTTGTCAGAGCTCCAACTATAACTTGTTTTCACGTCACACGAATACAGCCCCGAGTCTTCAGTCCTGAGTCTGGACACATGAAGTCTGATTCGTCCTTCTCTGAGGACGTCTTTGTCAAACTGGACTTGTCCTGCAAACTGTTCATCCTGAGACTCAGAGACCTCAACAGCTTCATTGAGATGATACAGACACTTGAGATAAGTTAACAGTGCACAGTAGATATAACAGAGAACAAGGGGCCTGTCAGTTGTGGTTGAGAACGTCCATTCCAGTGTGATGCTGTGGTTTTCCTCTGCCTGATAGGAGGTCTGTCTATCAGCCTCACACTTCATGCAAAATACTAAATACAGTGTTTTTCAAATCACTAAACACTCTTCTCTTCATTAAACACAGAAATCTAATATCATGTAACTTCTTTGCCCTTTCAAAACACTGCCTTTCAAAATAAAACAATTCAAACAGTGGATCCAACAAAGCTGTCAGTTGTTCAGACACCCAGCTGTTTATATGTAAACTCTCCAGTCCAGTGTTGTAAACTCCAGGTTGATCATGTTGTAAACTTCAGGTTGATCATGTTGTAAACTTCAGGTTGACACTGAGAGACACTGGACAGAGAGTTCAGCTCAACATCAACAGATCTGCTGCTGCAACAGTAACTTGGATATTTCAACATGAGCACAGGTGAGAAAAAAACAACTTCTCTAAAATCAGTACAATGAAGTCAGAGCCTGAGTGTAATTCATATTTTCTCTTTTGTCTCCACAAATGTTGTTGCTGTGTTTATGTTTTATATCCTATTTAGAGATAACCCTAACCAACTTTTGGTTAGAAACTAGTTTCCTCCAGATTATAACAATCTTCAATCATGTGGCATGTGTTAGTGGTGGTGTGAACCAGGAAATGAAGCTGCTCAGAACGTCTCTGTGCAATAAGAACCCTGCACACACACTCATATCTGTGTGTGTGTGTGTGTGTATGTCTACACATGCAAAATGAAAGTTAAAAGGACTGAACTGTTGATCTCAGCTGCCATTTTATAACTTCTTCATCATGCAAACAGTTGACTGATGTCCAGAGAATATTTCAGAGAATATTTTGGATTCAGAAGTTACCAAGGAGACAAACATCTTTGGGGTAAAAGTTAATAACTGTTTATAACACTGTGTGTCACTTATGTGAGTTTGAACAAACTGACTGATGTGTTGTTTGTTGTTGGTGTTTTGTTTGTTCTGCTCACAGGCTCCATCTTGAATTGCGCAGTTGAATTAAAACCACGTTCACCTCAGTGTTAACGACATGAGAACTAAATCAGTTAATATATTCAGGACCATCTGGATCTTAAAATAATGTTTTAATGTTTTAGGAAAATCTGCAATAATGACATTCTTGACAATATGACAAAAGTGTGTTTTAATCTTTAAGAAGAAGTCTGCACACAGGAGGCCCAGTTACTGATGATGTTGAGTTCTGCCTCCATCACTCTGATGATATTTTTTGGGTCTTTTTCACTTTTATTATATAGAACAACTGACAGAAAAGTGGATGAGAGAGAGAGAGGACGGTGATTGTGTGTTTTGGAGCACTGAAACCAGGGTTAGTGAAAACTTTGAGTTTGTTAAAGGATAAGTTCGGTTTTTTGACACCTGGACCTTATTGTTAGGATTAAATATGCTCGTAGACTCACCCAGACAATTTTGGTGGAGCTCGGAGCCGTTTTCGAGCAATTTAGATCCATCCGACGGCGTTTTTTCTCATGCCATAGTAGCGGACGGGGCCAGAAATCGAAGCCCCTAAATTAGACTTTATCTGCTGCGAAACTCATGCAATGTCCACAACAACACCACCAGTTAGCCCCCATTCGTGGACGTGCAGTGGTTGCTTGTTCTCTGGCCAGCTGTTCGGCTCTTTCCCTCTGCATCCTCCTTTCAAATAGCTCCTCGTCGGTGTATTCTGGCTCAAAACGATACGGGCATCCATTATACTCAAAGTCGTCGTCAGACACTTCTACATCGGATAAATATTCCGCCATGCTGCACAAAAATAGCCGTGTTGCCGTGTAGCCTAGCAACAACAGCGTCTCTACTCAGCTGCGTTCCTGCTGCGCACATCTATGACGTCACCAAAAGTTACCCATCCTTGTAAATCCCCGGATGACCATAACAACGAAGTTGAGCTGACATGGTGATAACACTGGCCATTCATTTATAACTAGGGTGACCAGATCCCAATTTACCACATGTGGGACAGAGACTACATCTGAGTGGGACAATGTGGGACACCAAGATGTCGTGGTTGTCTTCAATAATTAATTTTAAAAAATCTACCGGTATTCTGCTCAAGTATATGATATTTTATTTTAATGCAACTTTCCCAGGTTCATGTAAGATAACAACAAAACCTTAGCTCAACTCCAAACACCATAACATTAAAGTGTTTGTTCTGAACAATAATGAACCACATATTCAAGTACAAGATGTAGGCTCCTGAAGAAGGCTCTATTCGCCTATAGGCTCAACAAATCAAATCCAACAATCTGAACAAAAATGCTGCAAGGAGCTCACCTCACTCATGCAGTTCAGAATAACAGACTAATTAGACCTACACCAAATGCATTTTAAATTATGTATTAACCTGTTATTTACTGTGCAATGCCACATTGTGGTACTGAAGGCACAAAAAGATATAAAATATAAACACCACACTCTTAAAGTGTTTGTTCTAATAGAACAATACTGAAGCACATATTCAAGTAAGATGTACTGTATGCTACCGAAGTAGGCTCCATTCGCCTATAGCCTCTACAAATCAAATCAAACAACCTGAACAAAAACAGTGGTGCATAGGGAGTGTTGTACAGTGTGGTAGATGCTCGTTAGTTCAGCTGCTGTCACCTTATCTGTGTTCGAGTCTTGTTTGGGTTTCAGCAGGAACGTATTCATGGAATGGGAACTGTTCTTTTGAGCCACACGTTTTTTGTGAGTCTCGGACTGTTGGTGTCGTCTCACATCATATTCACCTCCATGTGAAACGGAAAACTTGCTCTGACAAACATCACAAAAAACTTTGGTGCAGTCACCCTGCACTGGTCTTACCCAGGAGGAGTAAATGGTTTCCCACTCTTTGTTGTAGCTGCATTTCCTTTTTTTACGAGTCGTGCCTTCATCTTTTTCCTCCATGTCTCCTGCTGCATGCCGAAGCGATGCTGTTGTTGTTTTTGGCGGTGTGGGGCCGGGCAGCAGGCGCGCACACTCGCGTCTAACTTGATTGACAGATCATCCCAGAGCCCACCCCGCCCCCTGATGACAGCTCTCCCGTCTCCCGACCACATACACACAGCTGTTTGATAAGCGCCAGATTATAGCCTACGGTGAGACTGCATTTCAAAAAATCAAGTGCCACTGTCAATAACAATGCGGGACATTATCTCAATTTGCGGGACGTGTGAAAAGTATTTAAAATGCGGGACTGTCCCGCACAAAGCGGGACATCTGGTCACCCTATTTATAACATGTAGGTGAAATGAGCGAGTTTCGCAACAGATAAAGTCTAATTTAGGGGCTTCGATTTCTGGCCCCGTCCGCTACTATGGCATGAGAAAAAACGCCGTCGGATGGATCTAAATTGCTCGAAAATGGCTCCGAGCTCCACCAAAATTGTCTGGGTGAGTCTACGAGCGTATTTAATCCTAACAATAAGGTCCAGGTGTCAAAAAACCGAACTTATCCTTAAGTCAAGGGCAGAGGAAGCACAACTTCCTCTAACACATCCTCTACCATATCCAGTGTATTATTGAAAGGAGAAGTGAGACTGTTTAGACTGATCTTCTCATAAAGTTACACAATGTAGAAAGGCAAACATTAAACTCAAGTTCAAAATAGCAGAAGTGGGAACACAATTTGACAGCAGAAGCTACATGTACCACATTTCAAAAGACTTCACATTTCTTTCCATAAATTAATCAACAAATAAAACTTAAATTATGTACTGAAAGACATCTCCTGCATATCAGTATAGTTAATTCAGTATGAAACAACATTTCACATTTCACTCTGTTTCTATCCACATTGAAATGTTTTTTAATCTCAGTGTCTCAGTTCTGTTTCATCTACGTGAAGGTGTTGAGGTTTCAGAGTATCAAAGTAAACAGTTTGCAGGACGAGTCCAGTGTGACAAAGACGTCCTCGGAGAAGGACGAATCAGACTTCATGTGTCCAGACTCAGGACTGAAGACTCGGGCCTGTATGTGTGTAAAGTGAACACAGATGATGGTGCAACTGCTGCTCGATGTCATCTTAATGTCACTGGTGAGTTGATTCAGTAGTTTAGTAAAAACCAGATTTCCATCTTAGAGTCGTGCTGCTAGTGTTGCTAAAACTGTCCATCATAATGACGTAGAGTCCAACAGTCGTCCTCCTAGAACCTTCAAACTGCTTGTTTTGTCCCACCAACAGTCCAAAACACTTGAGTCCATTTTCTGTCCTTTACAGCAGCTGCTGATGAGTCCAAACCTCAGAGACCAACAGTGAGTCCACAAGCAGAGAGTCGGGGAAGGATGGGCCTCTATGCTGGACTGGGACTGACAGCAGCAGCAGCTCTACTGTCTGTCTGTGCAGGACTCTGCTCTGACTTCAGTCTTTGTTTGACTAAATGTGCTGAGAAGAAAGGAAACGTCTCTGCAGTCGTATAGATGTTGAGTTTCTCAGAGAAACAACCCATCAGGACTAACAGGACTCTGTCTGGAAGACACACTTTCTGTCACAAACAACAAAGTTTTTTGTTTCTCTTTATCCCAAATTAACATATTAGAAAATTAATTCATTTGCTTATTAAAATTCATGAAATATAAATAAAGTTCACAAGATCAAATGAATTAAAGTGGATCAATTAAACTTGTCAAACTCCAAAAAACACCAAAATTCAACTCAATGTTTCATTCAGTCCCTCAACAGGAACAGGAACGTTTCTTGACATGTTCGGACTATGTGGTTTAAATCAAAGTAATCTGTATAAGACACCAATGAGTGATCAATAATTTGTCATATTGTGATTAACAGTTTGTGTTCAGGGGGACTGTTGACAGCCTGACAGCTGCTTCATGTCCTCACAGTCTCTGAGTTATAAAGAAGGACGATGGACAGATTTTATTCTGAGCTGAGGATGAATCCACCATGTCAGCTTCATTTTTAGTCTGTATTGACTTCCTCATGTCAAGACCTGTGGTTCATATTACCCATCCTGTGACCAACATAACTCTACTTGTTTCCATCTTGCATAATGATTGTGGTTTCAGCAAAACTATGACGCCCTAACGCAGTGTTTCTCAATCCTGGTCCTCAGGCCCCCCTGCCCTGCATGTTTTAGATGTTTCCCTGCTACCACACATCTGATTCAAATGATCAGGTCATTATCAGGCTTCTGTGGAGGCTTGATGATGAGCTGATCATTTGAATCAGGTGTGTTGGAGCAGGGAAACACCTAAAACATGCAGGGCAGGGGGGCCTGAGGACCAGGATTGAGAAGCACTGCAACGCAAAGTGGATATAAAACTTCTTCTTTGTTTCTTGCCTCTTCCCCTGATTTATGGTGCCCAATGTGCTGCAGCTCCCCTCAGTTTCTTCTCCTCTGAGGGTGAATAAAAAACAGACTCCTTGTTAGAGAAACACCTTACTTTTTACCACTGAGTGTTTTTTATTTTTCTTTCATTATTGGAATCACACAAACATCAGTCGAAGCAAACAGCTGCTGATGTGATTTTACTGACAAACTAACTGGACTGAAGTCTTCATGTGTCTCTGCAGCCAGCAGCTCAGTGAAAACTGAACCAAATACACGTTGTCTCATGTTTCCTGTTTATAGTGAAAAGTTTTACCTCTGGCGCCATCTTGTGTCAGAAACACATCACTGCAATTTATAAAGTTATTTATTCCTATAATGTTAAACGTCTTGTTTCAGTTTTCACTGTATGAAGAGTTTTTCAGAGGAATCATTCACATTTATCTCTAAGTTGCTTCAGTCATTGATCACTCTGTTCTCCAGCAGCTCTTATCAATCATCAGTCTGACAAAATGTGTCTGGAACCAACAAGACAACAGAATTATATAAAAAAAATCCTATTTATATCTGTCTCTTTTGTGTGTCTTTTAATAACAGAAAGACACAAGTTGTCAAGTTATCAAGCATCAAAGATAATAATAATAATAAACTTTATTAACACTCTAAACAGTTACAAACTGATGTATTTACATCAAAAAATCATATAATGAATAAGAACACAAAAGAATAATTTGAAAAAAATGGAAACAGCAAGATTTTTGTTTATTTTCATCCCAAACTCATGTATTTGAAAATTATTTCAATTATTAAATTCACTTATATCAAACAATTTACACTTTGTTAACTAACATTATTGGCCAAATGACAGCATTCATAAACATGAATAAAAACCTATTCATGTTCATTAGAGGACTCATGTCATGGTTATGACAGTGTACAGGTTCACAGTATGTTGTCACTTCAGTGTCGTGTTCATTCTGTTTTAATTGTTCTGTATCTGTTCCTTAATTTTACAGGAACTCTGGTAACTTATGACTGAAGACCATCAAGAAAAACACTGACCAGACTTATTTATCAAAGGTAACTTTAAAGAACAGGAGAGACAAACACAGATACTCGTTCAGGTACTTGTACTTTACTTAAGTATTTCCATTTTGGGAGCCAATATGGTACTTTTTAAATCTTCTTTATTTATTTAATGACTAAAGTTGTTATGTAGTTATTTTACAAATTCAGATTAATAAAACAAAATATAACCAACCAATATTGTTACAGATTAAGTAATTAAGAGCATCTCCAATTTTACCATGAAACATGAAACATGAAACTGCAATAATGCATCAGCAATTATAATCCGCTAATAAAATATACATGATTATGAAATGTGTCATTCTGCATGCTGAGTTCTTTGGTGTTTTTGCACTGTGACACTGTTACTGTTGCTGAAGTAGAAGATCTCAGTTCATCCTTCAAGAATGATTATTTGTTGGATATAAATTCCATTAATTACTCCAAAAATGTGAAAAACCACATCATTATTCAGTGTAACAGTTAGAGCTCTTTCAGATTCATACTATAAACCCACACTGTAATAAAATATTAATGACAGACCAGCTTTTTTCAATGCTGAAGACTTTTATTATTGTATAAAGAAAGAACAGATCACTCTACAGAATATAGGTGAGATTGTGCTAAAAGCTTTCTTTTCATAACACATTCAGTCTGCTCTTATTAAAGAGACAATCCTGTTCCTGTTTATGTCACTTGTCGCTTCGTTCCTTAAGTTGCGTTACAGCAGTGAAGATATGAAATGAGATACAGGGACCTCAGCTCGTATGTGAGACTGGTGGAACAAAGACAGACGTCCTGGTGTCTCTGTGTCAGACCAGAAATCAGACTTTCATGACACAGACAGACGGTCTTACTTTGGAGCACTCGAGGTCATCCCAGCACTTTTCAGCTGCAAGTACAAAAACAACAACAACAACAACAACAACAACAACAAAAAAGAAAGTAATGTCAGTAAATGCAGCACAAACCAGAACCTCCAATATCATGTGTCCAATTTATCTTGACGGATTCGCAAAGTGAAACAAGTTTACTCACTTAGAAAGATGTTTGAGATAGAGTTTGTTATATCTGAGCTGTTTGTCTGACATTCACCAGGCAGGATTTTAACAATGAAATTGGCATTTATGATTTGGAAAATAAAAAAAAACCAAAACATTCACATCACTCCTGCACTAAAGACTGTGTTGTTTTACCTCTGTGATTGATTTGCAAACAGTGCTGAAGGCCCTTGTGGTTATTAGGCTCTGTAGAACACCAGTTGTTGTATTTGAAAGGTGAACCATCACTCCAGAACCACTGGTTTACCTGGAAGACAGAAGAGAATTAAATATTACAGGAAGTTAAAATGGTTTAAGTCGTCAAAAAGTAAAAGTGTGTCAAGTTAAATGACATAGTAGTGCGAGTTAGCAGCAGCAAAGTCAGCAAAGTATAGTATCTGTAACAGTAATATGAAACAGTCCACTATAACACCACAAACCAGAGTAATAAATACTGAAGGAATGATACTCAGGGCCCTGTAGTACATCCAGCACAAAGTGGATGTGCTGGTGGTGCAGGTGGATTTGATATCTTACACCAGCACAGTTGCCATTTTTGCCACGTCTGCAAGATAGCAAATGAACCTGCATCTGGTCTGTGCGGCCATGGGCGGGAGGTCTAAAAATGAAGGAAAAAACAAAGGTGTGGCCTGGTGCATTTGCTATCTTGTGTTTGGTGCATTGAAGTTGAAACCACTTGCGTTTTAGACTGACTAAAACCTGGCTGAAACGCAAAGTCTGTGGTGCAATCTGTCCATCTGCACAAGATATCACCGGGCACGTTTGGCTGACACACACACACACACACACACACACACACACACACACAGTCACAAAACACCTTAATTTATGTTCAACAGCATGCATGTGTCTCTCTCTCTAAAATTATTCTCATTAATAAGGAATTATTATCAGAATTATAAAGTCTAATAAATCGCAATAGACCTGCAAAGTGCAGTTTGCAAGGATTAAACAATTATGATCTATAACACACAAAATTAACAAGAAGTTATATCTGATCACCAGACCGGCCTGACCCAGAGAGGACAATTTTGCATTATCAGACTTCTGATTCTGTTTCCTCCACCCACAGTTGTGTTAGCGGGACGGAGGAGTGAGGATGGGAGGAGGAGATGAAGGTGAGGAGAAAGAGGAAAAGGAGAAGGAGCTGGAGAATGGACGGCCGCGAAGCTGCACCTCAATCCGGCTCAGGTGTTCAGCCGGACTGAGATTCAGCTTTACACCCAGACTGGGTCTATATAGTAATATAGCTCAATATAGTAAAGTATAATAAAATATAATACTTCATATGTAGCATGAGTAGATATAAAATATGATAAATAAACATAATATATATGTATATATATATATATATTTATATTTATAAGAGGTGTAGTATTACCGCTTGTGCATCAGAGCCTCCGACCCATGTTTCCACTCCAGTCAGCCTCTGGATCTGCTGGTACTCCTGGTTGTTGTGAATGGAAGCAAGGTTTCCACCCAAAGACTGGCAGTTTTTCTACAGTGGAGATAAACAGACAGATGGCAGTTAACCAAATGTCTATTTATATGTAAACAGAATAAATTGTGCATCAAAGTCAAGCTCATCACCTCGGCTTTAGTCCAAGTCATGGCTTGTGGAACGAAGTGGAACCAGCGACCATTGATCGGAAACCAGCCGGTAGAACATGGAACTGATCTCTTGACCAGGTGACTCTCTGAGAACAAAATAGAGTTTAATGAGTTTGTTAAGTGTCAAGTTAAAGTCACTATATTACTACAACATAACCTGATATAAAATAATATAACATGAAGGCAACTTAATATAACATGACATAAAACAATATAACAACATTTGAACATTTGAAAATAGAAAACATGATGTAACACAACAGAATACAGTGCAACACAAATTAATTATAAATACACAACATACCATAACAAAACAAGATAATATAACATACCATAATGTAACAACACAAGGTAACATAACAAAAAATAAGATAACACAATATAATACAAAAAATAATAATAAGATGACACAACATAACAAAATTTAACAAACCTGAGATGACATAACACAGCATAATAGAATAAAACATAACAAAACATAATATATAACGTAACATAGCACAACACAAAACAATACAACATGAAAGAAAATAATAGAAGATAGGAAAACATAGTATAGAATCACATAATATAACATAAAATAATACGTGTTACATGCATGTTACATATATTTGACACAAAGCAGCTTTTATCAGAGAAAAACTGGTCGTTCACACAAAATGTAGGATATGAAAATATAAAATCCACAAACCTGTTTGACCATCTTCTGTCGTTGCCTCTGGAGGATCTATAAAGTTTGACACTGCTGTTATTGACCTGGACTGTTAGTGTTTATTGACAGTATATAGATGTGTAACACTTTGTTATATAAAACTCACCAGCAGCTCCAGTCAGAACCATCATGGCACAAACAAGTGCAGACACAGTGAGCATCTTCATGGTGAAGGAGATGAGACGCTGCAGACGCTGAAGATGATGAAGACCTTTGATACAGAGAGACAGACACTTTACTGATGCTTCTGTATGAACAAGAGAAATCAAACAAGGAAAATCAAAGATGATAAGAGAGTTTGTAGCAAACCTGCTGTTCTTCTCTCTCAGTGTCAGTGGCTTCAGTCGTCCTGTGGCACTGAGGGAGACACACCAGGTCTTATATACAGCTGCATATCTTGTCATCTCTCAAAAACAGGGAACTGAGGACTTCTCATTCTCAGAAACAGCGTCATAAGTTTACTCAGAAATTTGAACAAGACTGTGGGCCCCATCTTACACTCGGCGCAAAGTGGAGGCACTGGTGGTGCAGGTGGATTTGCTGGCACTGTTGCCATTTTTGCCACATCTGCAATACAGTAAATGAACTTGCACCTGGTCTGTGCAGCCATGGGCGAGAGGTCTAAAAATTGAAGGCAAGATGAAGTTATGGCCTGCTGCTTTTGCTATCTTGGCTGCACTGGAGCCAAAACCACTTGTGCTTTAGACGAGCTAAAACCCGGTCGATCCAGAATCGTGACTCGCCTTCATTTATGTTCAGCCTTTTCCCCACACAAAAGTGTGGATTAGTAAAGATTTCTTTGAACATATTTTCTATCAGAAATAAAGTGAAGTTAAAAGGATAGTTCACCCAAAAATGAAAATTCAGTCATTATCTCCTCACCCTCATGCTGATTGGAGGTTGGGTTTAGTTCTTTTACTGGAGTAAAAGTACTGCTGGAGTTTCACAGGAAAACAGTGTTGCAGAATCTCTCAAACAATGGAAGTGAATGGTGACCAGTTTTCAAATGATAAAAAAAACAACAGAATAAAAACATAAAATGCCTCCATGCTGCTCGTCTGGTGTCACCAAGCAGAGCCGGCCCAAGGCGTAAGCGAACTAAGCGCCGGCTTAGGGCCCCAAGGCCACTAGGGGGCCCCCAAGAGCAATCAAAAAAAAAAAAAAAAAGTAATTTATTTTTTATTTTTTCCTTGTATAAATGGTGATTTCTATATGATCAAAAATATATTATTGTACAAAAACAATTTCAACAGAGTGCTGCTGCTGATGTAGACCTAGTGATTCTTACTGCCTCTGTAGCTAAAGCTTCGCTGGACCAGTGCCTCCTGCCAAGAAAAAAAAAAAAAAAAAAAAAGTGTAACGGCCGGCTCCCGACATGCAGTACACACTGCGCATCCAAAACACAGGTGGTTAGGTGAAACAATGTCGCAAAAAAGGACATATCCTTCAGGGGCAGAGAAAAGAAAAAGGAAGAAAGAGGAAGAGGAGAAAAAATGCCGAGATAAAGGTATGTTTGCATCATGGCTTGCTTGGTAGGGTAATGTTTATCAAAGAGATTTGTGTAGCCTAGCTGTTAAATTATCTAGCTAGTTAAAAAGGAGAGAAATGTATCTTTTAACAGTAACTTAAATCATACTAACATGTTTGTATTTGTGTAGCTTTAACTTTGATTGAGTTGTTTCTCGGGGTTGGTCCTATATATTTCGTTTTTTTTTTTGTTTTGTTTGTTTGTTTGTTTGTTTTGTTTTGTTTTTTTTTCTTCAAAACAAAGTTTTTGTTAATGTTTGATAGCAAACATTAACGTCACCATTTGCATAAGGCCAGCCATTCTCAAACTTGGGGTCGCGAGATGATTTCTGGCCAAATCATTTTTAAAAAAATATAAATGCACAAAATGAATGTAGCTTCCGACCGGACGTTAGAAGGACGAAGAGGGTTGGTCTCAAACAGGCATTTTATTACTAAAAACCAGTTGCTGTTGTCCGTACGCCAAAAACAACAACAACGAACCTGTCCAAGACTCATGTCTGTCCTTCTCATTCATACATCATCAGAGCAAAGAAATGTTTTTTTTCCTCCCCCAGTCTGCTGTCAGCAGGAGCGGCGGCTGCAGCAGGCTCGTGCCCATGAAGTGGGCTCAAGCCGGGTTCAGCCGCGCTCGAGCGGAGCAGGGGAGAGAAAAAAAAAGTGTAGTTGTTCTTTTCATGTTTAAGCTTTCAGCAACATAGATAGTTTAAAATTATGGGCTGTTTTTCTCACCAGTAGGTTTTGTTAAGGCTTCCTCGCAGACAGCAGTGCATGTTAAATTGGGGGTCGCGACTCAAAAAGGTTGAGAACCACTGCATTAGGCTACTAGTTATAGTTTGACATATGTTTTAAAAAATTGCTTGCTGCTGCAGAGCATGGTAATTTATGTGAATAAATGAACATATTATTTTTACATCAACTCAGATCAACAATCAATATTGGCTGAAATAGAGGGCCCCAAAATCAAATTTTGCTTAGGGCCCCATGGAGGCTTGGGCCGGCCCTGTCACCAAGTCTCCTAAAGCCCCGACATGCCAAGTTGATTAAAAAAAATTAATGATCAATGATCATTTGTACCATGTTTTTAGCCTGAATCTTCACTGTAGATCCATAACTTGAAGCCACGTTCACGTGCACATGCACACTGTCTGAACTGTGTGTGTGTGTGTGTGTGTGTGTGTGTGTGTGTGTGTGTGTGTAGCTTGTTGGGACTTGGATTACCCCAGACGATGCATTTACTGAACCTTGTGACTCTCTGAAACCACCTAATGGTACACTGACTTGCTTGTAGAACCACTCTGCTACACAAAGACTATAGAAACACCTGTAAAGACTTCAGCATAAAAATGCAATCAAAAACAAAAAGGACAGTTATTGTTATTTTCTGATTCAATTGTATTTAAACCATGAAGCTGCTTTGGAGGAGCTGCTGGCTGGCACAAGAGGTGGGACAGGAGACCCCTGCACCCCTGGTGCAAGACAGCAAAGGTGGAAGAGACCAAAAGTTTTCACACAAGACATTTTTCCATAGCCACCTTTATTCCTTGTGTTAAACATTGTGTCATCTAAGTCCAAAATTTGTCCTCACAATAAATCGTTTATGTAGCTGTTGTGACATGTTAGTGTTGCTCACTCAGCTTGTTGTAGGTTCAGTATGAGATAAAAGATTCAAAAAATAGCCTTCAGTAATGACTTGGCGAATTAAGATTATGAGAAACTTTTTTCTTCAGAGAGCTGACACCATAAAAGTGGCACAGATAAAATCATAAGTCTGATGAAATAATTCCTCAACTTCTCTTTTTAAAGTTCTTCAGAGGTTTCTGCTTCCTCAAAACGTTCGGTGGCAAGGACATACCAAGGTTGATTGTTCCACTGCGTCCAAAATTTTGTAACCTGACACGTCAGATGGTTTGTTATACAGAAGCAGGTGATTGGATGAACTATCTGTCACGTCTGACACGGGCTAACTTCAGCCAATCAAATCAACTCATCCTAACTGAAGCCAACCGGAAGAAGAGTGAAAACATCTTTTCCATCGATAAAAGCCTTCAGTGTCGTTCATTGCCCTTCTTTCAATGAAGAAAAACCCTTCAATTCTGATATAACTGATGCTGTCACAGTATCTACACAAACTTCTTTGCTAACCACCATTGTTTGCTAGAGACGAGTTGCTGCCACGGACGTTTCTCCTTGTCGGTGCACCTAAAACCACACCTGTAGCTGCCAGTAGGCCCTCTGAGGATGCTGACTGGCTCGAACCACCTCTGTTGAGGACACAATCAGATAACTTGGAGTCTGGCAAGATGGATTCTCGTGTGATTTCGCAAATCCAGCTGCGTCACGAGGTAAGCTAATTTGCAGAAGCAGCAGATTCATTTATTATTGTAAACTGCACATGAGACATGCGGGAACGAAAAGCTAGCTGGTGGTCAATTGTGTTTCTTACAACACTGCAATAAGGAAAACAAGTATTTTATACTGTACTGTAGAGACAAGGTTGGGATGTTCAAATGGCGACAAATGCATCTGAGAGCTGACACATATTCAACTCAGTTCAATTCAATACTCTTCACTGGCATGATTTTTTATTTGTCTCTTCACAATAAACCATTATTTGCTTTATGCAACTGTTGTGACATGTTTGTGCTGCTCAATCAGCGTTTTTGGTTCAGTATGAAATAAAAGACAAACACAGCCTTCAGTAATGACTTGGCATCAACAGAAACTTCTTTCTTCAGAAGGCTGACAGAGTAAAAATAATTTGTCAAAATCATAAGTCTGATGAAATAATTCCTTAACTTCTCTTTTTAAAGTTGTTTTCAGAAGCTTCTACTTCTTCAAAATGCAAATGAAATATACTTCAGTAACTTAAGTCTGGCCTAAATTAGTAGGTCTTCAGTGGAATGTGTCTTGGCATCGTCTCTCTGAAATAAGCAGGGACGTCTCTGAAAAAGACGTCGTCTGGATGGCAGCATATGTCACATATGTCCAAAACCTGTATGTACCTTTCAGCATTAATGGGGCCTTCACAGATGTGTCAGTTACCCATGATGCCATGGGCACTAACACACTCCCATACAATCACAGCTGCTGGTAAGAATCTGGATGACACAGCATCCATGATCTGTGAGAACAATCTGAAATGTGGACTCGTCAGACCACAGCAGACTTTTCCACTTTGCTTCAGTCCATCTCAGATGAGCTCGGGCCTCAGAGAAGTCTGCAGTGTTTCTGGATGTTGTTGATATATGTCTTTCTCTTTACATGGTCGAGTCTTAACTTACATTTGTAGATGCAGAGACAAAATGTGTTTACTGACAACGGTTTTCCAAAGTGTTCCTGAGCCCATGTAGTCTCCTTTATACAATGATGGGGGTTTTTAATGCAGTTTTTAATGCAGTGCTGCCTGAGGGGTCAAAGGTCACAGACATTCAATGTTGGTTTTCAGTCTTGCTCCTTAATGTGCAGAGATTTCTCTGGATTCTCTGAATCTTTTAATGATATTATAGATTGTAGATGGTGAAATCTCTAAATTCCTGCAGTTTTATGTTGACAAACTTTGTTCTTAAACTGTTGGACTGTTTGCAGTTTTTCACAAAGCGGTGAACTTCACCTCATTCATGATTGTGAACCACTGAGTCATTGAAGGACACCACTTTAATACCCAATCATGATACTGTCACCTGTTACCACTTAACCTGTTCACCTCTTCAGTGTTTCAAACAGGTGTGTTTTTGAGCGTTCAGTCACAGTCTTTTGTTTGGTCCCAACTTCTTTGAAACATGTCACATCAAATTCAGAACGAGTTTATATACAAAAAACAATAAAGTTTATCTGCCATCAACGACATGACCTTTGAACCTGAAGCTGGAGGTGAGTACTGAACTACAAATTTGAAAATCAAATCATCATCATGCATTAATATTTATCTCTTATTTATCAGACAGGTTTGTAGCTTAATTTAACTGCCAGGGTATCCAGTAAATGTGTGAAAGCACTTCTGACATAACTTGTCAGAAAAATGGGATAATATTGATACTGACTTGGCTTTTCATCTATAAATGCTTTAAAACTCATAAAAGAACATGATTCCTGAGTGATGACTCTGTGGTGAGTAATATCACAAAGGGCCTGCTCATGAAATGCTCAGACTTTAACAGCATGCCTGCTCACCGCATGATGAAATGAAAAGTCAGCAGCCCTGATAACATCTCATAAAGACAGACTGACATGTTCCTCGTACTTCTGCGGTCCGTTAAAGGGAAGTTATAAGATGATCAGAGGGTTTGTGGTCGACCTGCTGCACAAAGACAAATACTTTTCTTCTTTTTTATTGGCAGCACCCCAAACCGAGGATGTTCAAGAAATGATGAGAAAAAACAAGCAGAGGTGGGAAGTAATGAAGTACAGATGTTAGAGACTTGTATATCTCTTAATGGACGCACGTGCGGAAGTCTTGCGAGATCGACGCCATGTTTACATCCTACCGCTACATGCTACAGTTGACATTTCGGCTAAAAACATGGCGTAAATGGCGTCTTTTGCGGTTAATTTTTAATGTCGCGGCTCGCGGACACTTGGATTACACCACACAAGCAGGATGGAGACATTTTGTGTTTGTTTTGTGTTCTTTTTTTAAACATTTTATCCGTGGTCTCCATTCACTGCCATTGTACTGGATGAGGCTGCAACCCTGTTTTCTGCTGAAACTCCAGGATTGTTTTGTGAACTGAAGATCTTCACCCATCATCACATCAGCTTAGGGCTGAGTACATACTGAGTGGGTTATCACGTAATGGTGGAATATCGCTTTAATAAAATGAAGATTAGAAGACCGACTTCTGTTCTCAGCGTCATCAACTTTATCCCGCAGGTAGGCATTTTCCTTTTCAAGTGTTAGCATGCGTTTTGTCAGGTCTTCAATATTATCTTCATTAGAGCTCATTCTATGTTCAAGCTCTGAAACTTGCTCACCCAGTGACAAAAGGGATCCTTGAATGCTGTTGAGACCAGACTGAACCGTCTCAATTTTTGTGTCAAAATGAGCCATTATTTCAACTTTGATCTGTTGGATGGCGTCCCAAACCGTTTGTAGGGAAACCTCGGCCTGATCCATAGCGGAGGCAAACAGCTCGTATCCATTCAGGGGAACACTCAGCAGAATGAAATACGCAGCAGAGGAAGAACAATCTTTTACAAATCAAAATAGATGTAAATCAGCCAAAAGAAAGTAGCTGTAATAGGACTTTTTAAGAGAGGCAGTCTGAGACCTGCTGCAGACGCTCAGGCTATGGCATCCATCTTTTGATGACTTATGTCCAATAGAATTTGTTCACGCATATAGATGGATAAGTTATATCCATCTATGGTAGTGAGCTAGACTCCAGGGCATGTCAGCAGATAGTTAAGTATCTCCCCCCAGGAAGTAACCGTCAGAATTGGGTTGGCAGTCACAATACTCATGTGTATTGCTAATCTTGAATTCTCCTCGATCGAGCTCCATTAAATACTCGTGTGTAAGTCATCACGGACTCCCGAACTCTTCTTCATTGTTTGAGTGAACCATTCTTCAGAATTTCCACCACAGTCCCCGTCCGCTCCAGCTGCTTTGGGTCGGCGCTGGGTGGTGTCTTGCTCGGCGTGGCCATCCTTTAACTACAGAGATAGACAATAAAAAAAAAAAAAAAACACTAGCTGGAGACTTTTCCTGAAAGTCAGCAACATAACACCAAACTTCATTCAACTTTCTAACATTTTAATGTTTGTTTTTATATTAAAAGATGAAAATTAATGACAGAATCTAACTGGAAAGATGATGAAAATTAATTAATCCTGAGGAGGAATTCTGCATATAAGTGACACATCTAGTAGCATCTAATTTAGCTAACAGTTAGATTAAGTGTCTAATTTGTGGTTAATGTCTACTGTATATTTTGCCCTCATTTAGTATTCAAGTTCTTCCGAATATGCAAATAGTCCCCAACCTCTCCAACACCCCAAGCTGCATCTGGCTTCTCCTGTGGGCTGGACATCACTGCTAATGATATATATATATATATATATATATATATATATATATATATAGCTCTATCGCCTCAATTAACAGGATTGGTTCCTTAGGTTTATGATGTCATATACCCAGCCTGACTGAATCTTTTTTTGTGTGTGTTTTGTTTTTGTTTTGTTGAGACTGCCCTCGCTCACTGCAGTTTTAAAGGAAGAAACACTCAGACATGGTGTTTACTTCTTATTTTGCTCCTGATACGTCTTGTAACACTTAAAAAACACCACATGAATATGTTAAGTTAAACATGTGACTTTCACTGGAGGTGGTCTCTGAGGTTGGGGTTTCATAAAATAATAAAAAATAGATAAATAAATAATCTAGAGGATATGTCATGTGTGCAATAAAGGTGTTGTTTATAGGAAAATTTATAATCAGGACACCAGCAGGAGCATTTTCATATGCTGAGTGTTATGCCCAATAAGCAATGGAATATCAACATTTTTAAATTAAGTTTGTTTTATTTTTTATTTTAGTAATGTCATCTGATGATTACTGCAAATCTCACAGCAAAGCAAGTTGGTATTTGTGTCATGAAATGGTGAAATAACTGACTGAATTCAGAGATGTACTATTTGTTAAATTACCGAAGCGCACCTACGACACACAGATGCATCCAGAAGCAGAGGCTTGTGATGAATACTTTGTACTTTTACTTCAGTATATTTCTAACACCAGTGATTTTACTTGTAATTGAGAAATATTTTAGCAATGTGTTTTCTTTAACCAATAGTCTACAAATTATACTAACAAGCAAATAATCATTAATCATTTATAAGATACTATACATGCATTTTTTCTGCATTTTTAATTGTTTTTCTCATTTTAAGTATGTTTCACCACGCCAGACAAAACAATGTCAGGTGAGGTGCAGTTACTGCCATTACTATTGATTAAATATCCATTAATACATTTTAATTGTTAAATTCTTAATGGCAATTAATCAATTATTGATTAATCATTAACATCTCTACTCCAAATGTGTGCTACCACAGCATTTTGTTTTGTTTTTCATCCATATGTCTTTGTGTTCATTGGCCCATGTGTGATCAGATCACCTGATTGGCTCCTAAAATGCAGATTAAAGGTTTTTTATATTGATTCAAATTCCACTCAGTACTCAACTATGATTTTAAAAGTTACTAAGTAGATTACATCTTGTAGTGCATACTCAAGAACAAGTAAAAGTACAGACTTGAAAATTTACTAATTTGAGGATTTGTAATTAGTTACTTCCACCCTGTTAACTACTCAGTAATTTGTATTAACACAACTGAAAGGTCAGAAATGTCCCTGGGTGTAATTGAAGGTAAACAGATCAGTCACATGACAGCTGGAGCAGTGTTTCAGCATGTTTATTGAGATCCAGAAAAAAACAAGGATTTAACAGTTCTGATCTATGACATACAGTTTAGCCTTTGGCATCAATAATAAGAGCAGAGAGTCTCCAAAATAGGTGCAGTCATTTTAACTTGGCATCTCTTCAAACACTGTGAAACTATGAGTAAAATAAAAACAAAAATATAAACACAAAATATGACTGTTTCACATAACACCATTGCAAACAACTTCTTAAGTTTTACAGCGTAATATTTACTCTGCATACAGCATATTAACTGATTTAATCGACTCAAAATACCCATACACAGGTACACAGACAATAAAGAATATTTAAATGCCCTTCAAATTATCACAGTAAACTTTCCTGACACCAGAGAATAAAACCATGTAGTAAAATTAGCAATAGTATTTTACAGCAACAACAACAATGTATTTACAGCCCATACTTGGAGTGTACATACTATAATGAGTGAATGAGAGAATAAGAATAAGAGTGACTGACAGAAAAGGTACATGTGCTTCTGTCAGAGCTGGTTGGATGGGTTCGTTTGATAACTTGTGTGCAAAATTATTATCCAACTTCAGAAACCCTTTTTTGTTCTGTTTCTTCCACCCACAGTAGTGTTAGCGGGACAAAGTAGTGAGGATGGGAGGAGAAGACGAGGAGAAAAAGGAGATGGAGATGGAGAAGTGGCAGCTGCGAAGCTGCATCTCAATCCGGCTCAGGAGGGTGTTAAACCAGACTGAGATGCAGCTGGATCAGCTCACCTCTCCTCTGGATCGCAACGTCTCTCCCTCTCCTCCACTCCTCAGCCAGCGGAGCAGCATAATAATGATGATGATAATAATAAATCATAAAATACAACATAATTTCAAGGTGCTTCAGTGTAAAACATAACTAGTTACATATCTGCTCCATAAAAAATTAACTATTTCCACATCAAAGTGCTTTAGAGACGTCCTGCCGTCTCAATATATTGCACTCTCACCCTTTCACTTCTCAAACCAGGAGATCCGTCTACTCATTTGAAAAATCTTTTCTCTTTCTTTGTCATGCTGCCAAAGCTTGTGCTCCTGGTGCACCTGCTTCTTAAAGGTGATGACAGCTGACTTTCTGATTGGTTTATTACTCATTTGGCCTAAACTCACTCATGAATTAATCAAAACACTTGGGTACAGCTGACAGGTACAGGGGGCGGGACAGGACAGGATACCCCTGCGCTCCTGGCACAAGACAGCAAAGGTGGATTTGGACACGACTTGAATAAATTAAATCCATTGTGCCTTACACTTTAGATCAACGTAACATGTGGCCCAGAGTCTAACAGTTAGACGACATACGTTTCAATATACTATTAGCTGAGCTAATGTGCTATGCTTGTGTAAAACAGTGGTGATGGGAGACAGAGAGTTCAGAGCAGATTAAAAATATCACTGACTTCATATTTGCATGTTTGTGCTTGTTGATCAGGTGTATTGATTAAGTAAAGGCTTTTTACTGGCAATGGTTTTATTGCAGTTACTTACAGTTATAAGAGAAGTTAATGTCAGTTCAAGTAATCTTCAAGTTACTTCACCTGTTTCACTGCACTGCACTGACCTCACTCTGTATGTGTGTGTAGAGGAGCTGCATACACAGACAGAGAAGGAGAAACCCTGCAGCCATTAGATAATAAATTACATCAAACCTTTAATGTCTGAGCTTATCAATACTCTGGTCTTTAATAATTCAGCCCCTGAGCTGTTTAATACTAAGTTTCAGTACCCGTTCCTACAGAACATGCAAACCACAGTGTTCTGTAAGGGACAAAAACCTACATATTTCTTTAAAAGATGCACAGAGAACCTTTTTCTACTGTGTGTTGTAAAGTTGTCTGCATTTAAATGAAGCCTGGAGGCAAATAATTTGCCTCCAGGCTTCATTCAATCTGCACATTTATGTCTGGAACACTTTTTTTGAACTCTTTACACAGACATCATTAATTCAGCATTTTTGTGGTGTGAGAGTTAAATCATTGGTACAAATAAAATACGACCCTTCTCTTCTCCTGGTTATTCAAGATGTGGAGTCTGTTGTTTCTTCAAGCAGATCTTTAAAACTGTGGATTCCAGTTTCCTATTTCCTCTTGATGTCTGTGTGCCAAGAGAAGAAGAAATTTGTTCAAATTTGCTGTGTTCATGTTTTTTTTTCTTTTCTTAGAACAGGAAACGTAAAAAAAGTCAACTACAGAAGCAAAACAGCAGATGATGGTTGACTTGAAAATTTTACATTAAAATGAAAGTAGACATTTACTTGAATTACAGGTGTGATAATATTCAACTAAAACATAAGACACAAAGCAAACTACTGGTGTTCATTTATTTTTCCTCTTCATCTTCATCTTTGAAACCAAATGACAGATGTTCAGTTTTCCTGCACTACAGTGGGAACATTGACAGCTGTGCTGAATGGTGTCTGATCAAGTGGACTACAAGTTATCCAGGACTCCATGATGAGAGAAACTAAACTTCAAACCACAGAGATTCAGTTAGAAGCTACAAAACTACTGAGAGACACTTTTATAAAAGTCTTTCCCTCTGGACTCTTGCACAGATATGAGTTGAGTCACGTCAGAAAGAAGACAGGAAGACTGTCTGTGGTCGCCTTTTCTACAGGCAGCCACAGATGTCCTCTCCTCACTGTGAACAACTGAAAAAAAGACACTGACACTTAAATAACACTATGTGGACATGAGGCCTAAGAAAACAGCAGGATTTCTGTATAACCACTTAAAAATGCACAAGGACACATAGCAATATATTTTGTGACAGAGCCTTCACTGCAGCAATAAGATAAGAGTTACTGTACAAGTGCACAGATAAAAAAAAAGGTTGCATGAAAATGTAACTTACATTTTATCATCATCATGCAAACAATGATCAGTATGAGAACAAGAGGACTGATGATGATGATCCACGTCAGAGCAGAGGAAGACAGACCGCTGGGGGGATCATCTGAAATGACACAACACAGAACAAAATTATTTTTTAAACTAGTTCTCAACTATTTAAAACCAGAACAGTTACATGATGTTTAATTTATTTAGAAGCTGTCTTCTACCTGGAACATGTATCTGTGTCTCTCTGGTCTGTTTGATGTTCTTCTGTTGGACTCTACAGGTGAAGTCCTTCCTGTTTCTCCTCTTCATAGTCACTCTGCTGCTGACATTATAGAGACCATCAGGACCTCTGACTGTCTCTGTAGGTCCAACAGAGAGGACGTGTCCCTCATCGTCCAGCCAGGACACCTCAGGTTCTGGATACCAGCCTTCAGATTTACAGTGTAAAACCACCTCTGCATCATTTTTAGAGACGATCTCTATGACAGGTCTGGAGACAACACCTGATGATAAGAGAGGAGGAATTTCAAACAGTTCATTTACATCAAACACTTCAGCAAATAAACTGATTTGTACGTGTATCTTTGTCCATCTTGGTGGTTCATGTGGACACTAATGATGCTCCACAGCAACAGTCAGAAATCTTAAAAACAAGATTTTATTCATTTATTAAGTCTTTTAGATAGACTTCACAATCTGGTTGGCCTTTCTGGTCCTGTGTTTAAATCTTATCTAATAGGGAATTACCATGGATGAACATTCATCATAAAGCTATAAAATGGACTCTGGTGTCCCTGAAGGTTCAGTTTCAGGTCCAACACTTTTTGATCTTTACATGCTGCCAGTTGGAAACATCATCAGGAGACACAGCATGAATTTCCACAGTTATACTGATGATACACAGCTGTACACCAACATGTCTCCTGATGACTCAGAGATGATTGATGCTCTTTGTAACTGAACTTTCTTCAGCTCAACCAGGACAAAACCGAGGTCTTGATTATTGGTCTTAAAGCTCAGAGACACTCAGAGTAAAACTGCAAGAAGTGACACAATAACCCCGTCAACATGTGAAAAACCTCAGAGTGAACTTTGATTAGGATCTTAGTTATAATCATCTTAACAACATCACCAGAGTGTGACTTTGTCTGTCTCAGTCCAACACAGAGACACTGATGCATGCTTGCATGATTTTATTGGTTTATAAGGATCTTAACAGTCTTCGTCCGCCTTGTTTATCAGATTAACTTTTATCTTATGAACCATCTAGAACCCTCAGGTCTTCTGGTGGTGGTCTTTTAATTATCCCCAAAGTTAGAACAAAAACCCTCTGAGAGGCATCATTTTAATAAAATGTAATAAAAACACAACCTGCCTGAAGACCTGAGGGCTGCAGAGAGTGTTGATCATTTTAAAAGCAAACTCAAGACCTACTTTTTTAGCCTGGCTTTTATTTCAACTTCATTTATTTATTTACTTATTTATTGCCTATAAATTTATACATATTAGTCTGTTGTTAATTGGTATATCATTTTATTTAATCTATTTATTATTATTAACTTTGTTATGGGGATTATTTTTCCTTTTAACACTTTACTTTTTATCTTTTTATTTTGAGTTTTTATCCTGCCTAACTTATGATAGCCTTTCCTCAGCTCCTGTTTTTAATGAGTGCTCTTCTCATTTCTTTATTTAACTATAAAATAGTTGCTTGTTTGTATGAAAAGTGCTACACAATTAAAGTCTGAATGATTGACTGACTAACAGTTCCCACCAAGATATCTTTAAACCTCAAACATGTTGAATATTTTCACTGTTTCAGAAAACATTTGCAGTCTTCTTCTCCACTCAGCTACATTTTATAACAAATCATCAGCATTAAATGTTATTATGCTGAATTTAAAGTCACCCTGTGGTGTTTCTGACCTCTGTCAGGACAATAAACAATATCAACAATATCAGAGGGTCTCTGTTTGGTTCATCCTGTGCAGGTGGCACGATGCATCATGTTTCACATTATTCCACTGATCTACAGGAGGCAGTAATGTGCCAAAAAAACATCACAAGAGACTATTAACAAGTAAACATGATACACAAATGTTCAGAAAATCTGTTTTGAAAATGTTTCATGTGTCAGGAAACACATTCAACATGTTTGTTAGACTGACTGTGATCAGAACTGAAAAACTCCCACAGGGAAACTTTTATCTTTTTTTCAGTCAATGTTGATTTTACATTTTCATTTTTCAAACATTCATCTTCTTCCTGATTTTTATTTGTTTTCTTTTATCACAGTTGTTTACTGTTAATGCACAGTCGTGTTCCTGCTCTTTACACTGAGCAGAAATGTGTCATTTATCATCTTTGTGCTTGAAGCAGCAAGTCTGACTTACCAACAGTGAGATGGATGTAAGCTCTCATCCACATTGATTGAAGGATGCAAACATATTTTCCTTCATCAGAGAGTTTCACCTTGAGGATCTTCAGAGAGACGTTTCCATTCTTCAGTTCATCCACAAACAGTCTTGTGCGGAAATAATAAGACGGATTTTGACTCTCAGTCACCGTTTGTCCATCTTGGTGAACATGGACATAGTTTGAGTCTAAACCAGGTTTGATCCAGAACACAGAAGTGACACTGATGGGAGGTTCAAGGTGACAGAGCAGAATGACATCATCGCCAGCCAGGGCTACGATTGGTTGATCTGAACAGATCAGCTCTGACTGCACTGTGAGGAAAACAAAAGAGAAAACAAGAAACCAGAGCAAAAGTTATAAATGATGTCAAATTGAATTAATTCATTTTACATTTTAAAAATAATTTAATAACATTTTTTATTAGGGAACATCTCTTGACTCACTCATCATGTTTTCAGCTTCAAGCAAATATTCAGAGCAGCATAAATGTAGTTTATTCATAATATTTGTGTCTTTTTTCTCTAATTTTTTTATTTATTTATTTATTTATTTATTTATTTATTTATTTATTTCACCAACCACAGTGGGCGGGTGCAGAATGAAAGTGGACTGACAGCAACACATCTCTGGCTCACTGTCTGAGGTCTAAAACAGGTTAGTTTAGGTTCTTATTCTGGATCTCTTCCTGGCTGGTCTGGCAGGGTGACATCTCAAAGTCTGCTGCACTTCTGATACTTTTTCTTACATTAATAGGTATTTCTGTTGTCTTTGGCTGTAGTTAGACTACAGGGGGGTGGATCATGGATTTATTTTCAACCAAACTAGAGTTAATGATTGTTGAAACAGTGGAAAGACAAAATGAGACTTTTTGCTGAGTTTTATTTTGTTTCTGTCGAGTTAGAAGAGTGTTTCCGAACAACTTTATTTTAGTTCAGTAAAAGGAAGAAACTGGAATTCAGAAGGTGTGAAATTTTATTACAGATCTCAGGTGAAAGAATATTTCCTTTCTCAACATTTTGTGAGTTTCTTTTGTTAATTTATTAAAGACAAAAACATGCTGTGATGCATCTCCCAGCTGAAACTATGAAGGAACTGAACTATCACCTCTTGACAGGACAGGACAAGCTGGAGCAAACTGTTTAGCATGCTAACTTCACTTTGCAACACATTTGTAGTTCTTTATTTTTTAACACCACAGCAGCTGGAACTGAGGCATAAAAATACAGTGAAGGTCATTATTTTTCCAGTGTGCTCTCTCTTTTCTTTTTCTCTCTTCAGGGTGAACAAAAATCGTCTGTTCTCAGGTTACAGCTCTGCAAGAATGGATCATTTTTTCTTTTGATCCAGATGAAATGAACTGAATGCAGCCTTTAGTTTTGAGTTGAATTATTACAACATCACTGATTTATATGAATTCTTTGGACTAAATTCTCATTGCTGTTGAGATGAAAAGGTGAAATTGGAATTGGTCAGAGGAGATGTATATTGTTATATATATATGTATGTGTATGTATATTATATATATATATATATATATATATATATATATATGTATTATATATATATATATATTATGTATATTGTTTCTGGAGTATTCTGTATGGAAATTACCTCTAAAAAACAGTACAGAGAGACAGATAGTGACGTGTTGGATCTTTGGATGAAGCATCCTGGACTCCTGAAAATATAAACAAATTGCAAAAGGTTTAGTCTGGTTGTTTTCATGAAAAATACACAAATAAAACATGTCTTATAAATTATTGAGTTAATGTTAATGGTATTAATTTGGTTTCATCATCTCCCTCTTCTTTATCATCTCTTAAAGGTAAACGATTAATTAACAACCATTGTCCCAAATTGAAGTTCTTCATTTCATATCACACAATATTTATAGTTTCATATTTTTGTTTCACTAACTTATATCACTTCACTGACTCACTCTGATCCACATTATTCTTCTAGTCATGGTTGAGTTACTGTTTCTTGTTTGATCAATAAATTCATCACTGCCAACTGCAGATATTAATCTGTTCCAGACTGAAATACATACGGACACTTTGAACATATTTCATCGTCAGGACGCTTTCAATGTGTATTCTGCCATTTAGAACAATGAGTGTACTTCAAAACAAGAGCGTCAGACGCCTTTAGTTCGTTTTGGCCTTTAAGAAAAAATATTCCCTGTGAGCATTTGTCTCTCTGCGCCCTACATCACGGTGACCATTTAGCCTGACTGAACATCGGAGCATCGTGGGAACTACTGTGGTCACGCAAAAACGACACGGAGAAAACCAACTGAGGTCGCCTTATTTCTTGTCAACTGTGGAGGTCCATCATGTTGTGTTCGGACTTTGATGAGGAAAACCAGTGAGCAGGTAAACTTCACACAGTCTCAGGATTTAAGTTATCCCTCTTTCTGAAACAGAAAACCCAGTTTCCACACACAATCACAAGAAAGGTTAAAAGAAAAGCCCAAAATATATTAAAATAACTTAATATATTATCACAAAAGGTGTGAATGTCATTATGATAGGTTCATCCAGAACTCAACATCATCAGTAACTGGGCCTCCTGTCTGCAGACTTCTTTTTAAAAGTTTGCAGCACACTTTTGACATATTGTCGTCAATGACTGCACAATTTAACATGTCGCCTGCACAAAAAAACAAACAAAGCACCAGTCAGCTTGTTTAAACTCACACAAGTGACAAACAACGTTATAAACAGCTACTAATGTTTACCTTTAAGATGTTTGTCTCCTTGTCTCATTTTGAATCTCAGAATATTCTCAAGACATTTCAAGTGACTGCAGGCAAACATTCCACAGACGTGTCTTCACCTGAGCAACTCAGAGTTTGAACTGAGCTGTTTCTACATGGAAGCTGCAGGTATGTCTGTAGGTGTGGTCCAAAACAGGAGCGGAGCAAATAATTCACTGCTCTGTTCTTATCAACACATTTTCATCTCTCACCCCTCTCGCTCTTCACCTTCTTTCTCCACAAGTTTTCACGTCATTTCTTATTTTTACTCCTTCATTCTTTTCCTAATTTTCTCTTTCACTCCTCCTTTTTCTTTTTTCTTCTGCTTCTTCTTCACCTCCACCTCTGTCCTCCTCTCACTAATCCTCCCCTCCTCTCCTCCTGACTCATCATACATTTTCCTCCTCTGTCTTTCTCTTAACTTCCACACAGTCACAGCCCAGTGCTCCCACTTTGTCAGTCAAAGAATAAGTAGATCTATATTCAACAGAATGAGGTACAGAAAACAATATTTATTGAATAGAATATTTTATGTAGAATCTTAAGATAAGTGAAAGGTGAATAAGAAATTTTAGAATCAAGAAAATGTAGAAAATACTAAAACACTGAGCTTTGGCTCTGCTGGCTAATCAGTGAGGTGATTTTAAATTGGATATTTACAGTTTTTCACAATTACTAAAACACTAAACCTCATTCTCTGAACCAAATTCTCAGTGGCCTAAACTCATTTTTTGAATCAAACACTCTTTTGGCCAAAACTTAAACACTGTTCAGCTACTTAGACTCAATTTGCAAAACTCATCTGCTCTTTTTTGTGAAACCTTAAACACATTCTCAGTCGACGAAGGTACCTTTTAACCGTTTGTTTTCTGGGAATAACTGACACAATCAGAAACAAAGAAACAAGTCTTTATTTCGTATATTTCGTTTTTGGGCAAAATACAAAAAACAAAAAAACGGTTCGTTTTTTCGTTTTTTTGTTTTTGGCAAATATATTAAAAAACAGAAATTCAGCTCAATTTCTTGGACCCAGAAACAAGTCTTTATTTCGTTTTTTCGCTTTTGGGCAAAAAAACAAAAACAAAAAACGGTTCGTTTTTTCATTTTTGGCAAAAAACAAATAAACGGAAATTCAGCTCAATTCCTTGTTTTCTGTTCTATAACCAAAAACAAATTTACCACTCCATGTTTCGTTTCATTGGTGGGCGGGCCCTCTGATTGGCAAGTGTGCTTCCTTTCACTGTACTCTTCAAAATAAAAGTTCTTCCGTTTGACACTGTCAACACAAAAATATTACTGTATATAGACACTACTACTGTAATAGACAGCAGACACTTTAGCTTTTAATAATTGATCATTATTGACTACTGTAGCCTTTTTTAAATTATGACAGCAAGTTGTCTTTGTGGCTTTTTTCTATTCAATATTTAAGTTTGCTGCGCATATAGCAGAATTAAACAGCGACTTTCCACGGTATTAAAAGGAGTGGTTGGGGGACTCTGGCGTGATAAATCAGCATTTAACCTTTTGTTTTGTGGCTGACTGCGTGGATTATATAATGCAACAACGTTTTATTTTAGCTTACTTACTTTTACTTGAGTAGGTTTCTTAAATAGTCATTTTACTTCTACTTGAGTAATTGTACTATATTGTGTTAAACTTCACTTTCGTCTTTAACCAGCCAGAAGGACCTACTATGCTATTGAAAACTGTTTTAAAGGCTGTCTCTTACATCATAATACCTCATGTCTGCTTGTAATGCCTGACTTGGTTAGAGCAGTGAAAGCACCATTCTTTGTATCTATTGTGGCGCATATTTCAGCACCATGGACAGAGAGCGGACATCTAATTATCATTAGTCATTTGTTGAACCACTTTAAATGAATGGTAATTGAATTACAACCTAATTTTTAGTAGTATATAACCAGTGGGTGTAGCTACTAAACACAAAAAGAAAGGCAAATCGTTTTTGCGCTTTATTATCTCTGACGCATTCAAATGTCCGTGAATGTGAGAGATAGGCCTATTCCCACGTTTTCCATAGCCTGAGCTTTTAGCACCACAGACAGCGACGGTCACAGACTGACAGCTGTCAGTCCCACGCTCTGCCACAGATGCGGTCAGTAAGCCTCAGACAATCTAACACATCAAATCACATCTGACCACTTGCTTTCTCAATGTCAATATGCTTTGAAAAGTCAACAATGGATAGATAACTACAGGTAGTAGACCTCGTCAAATATAGGCTAATATTTGCATACTATATGTGAGTGTAAATACAAAAAAAATCTGACACTGTCTTTCTAGGTCCCGTCATGGGAAAATGTCACACAGTGCGACATCTGCTGGTCATTTTTGGTAACTACTTTTGGCGTATGTGGGACATTTATTTTTCCAATAACTAGTGCAGTGCCTGTTGACAGACTGTCATAGTACACCCTGCCGAAGAGTTTTCATCTTCAAAATAGACATAATGCGTTATGGTCACTCAGCTGCTTGAACAGGCAATAGCTAAAATAAAACGTTGTTGCATTATATAATCCACGCAGTCAGCCACAAAACAAAAGGTTAAATGCTGATTTATCACGCCAGAGTCCCCCAACCACTCCTTTTAATACCGTGGAAAGTCGCTGTTTAATTCTGCTATATGCGCAGCAAACTTAAATATTGAATAGAAAAAAGCCACAAAGACAACTTGCTGTCATAATTTAAAAAAGGCTACAGTAGTCAATAATGATCAATTATTAAAAGCTAAAGTGTCTGCTGTCTATTACAGTAGTAGTGTCTATATACAGTAATATTTTTGTGTCGACAGTGTCAAACGGAAGAACTCTTATTTTGAAGAGTACAGTGAAAGGAAGCACACTTGCCAATCAGAGGGCCCGCCCACCAATGAAACGAAACATGGAGTGGTAAATTTGTTTTTGGTTATAGAACAGAAAACAAGGAATTGAGCTGAATTTCCGTTTATTTGTTTTTTGCCAAAAACGAAAAAACGAACCGTTTTTTTGTTTTTGTTTTTTTGCCCAAAAGCGAAAAAACGAAATAAAGACTTGTTTCTGGGTCCAAGAAATTGAGCTGAATTTCTGTTTTTTAATATATTTGCCAAAAACAAAAAAACGAAAAAACGAACCGTTTTTTTGTTTTTTGTATTTTGCCCAAAAACGAAAAAACGAAATAAAGACTTGTTTCTTTGTTTCTGATTGTGTCAGTTATTCCCAGAAAACAAACGGTTAAAAGGTACCTTGGTCTCAGTCACTAAACACATTTCACACTGTGATACACTGGCAGCAAAATGTGAACACAACTCCAACGGTCCGTGTAGGTCCGTGTACCTTTTGATAGTTTGATATTTCGTTTTCAAAATAAAACGGATTTACGGAAATACGGCCGTTTTCCCGTTTTTTCGTTTTGAGACACAAAACGAAAAAACGGTCCAATTTTGATTTCTGCAAATTCTTTTTTTTTTTCTGTTCTTGTTGCTATAACCGTGACACAACGACCCACCGGAAGCGGAAGTTAAGTGTAACAACTTCAAAATAAAACTTATTAATTAAAGATTCCTCATTGTTTATTCTTGTTGGTAGACACATTTTGTTGAATTAAATCAACATGGCTTTTCCACTCCTCGTGGTCACAATCAGCACAGACAGTAGACTGACAACAGGTAACACAGGTGTTGTAGACACTCGGGGTGGCGCTGTTGTGTCCAGCGCTGACATCATATGTATCCTACCGTATGATTGATAAATGAATGATTATAATTTAATACACATAAGTCTAGAAGTTCTACTACGTTTTCTTTGAATCAGCATCAATCAACCGCGTCATATAAAGACACCAGGGTAAAATTAATGAGTTTATAGTTGCCATTGGTGGTGGCTGTCCGTCGGTGAAATAGGTCCGGGCTGTACATTTTTGGAATACACGTTTACTGTCAGTTAAATTGAGGTCACATTACAGTTTACATTGCTTATAAAGGCTGAGTAGCAGTGTAGCAGTTAAAATACAGAACTCATCACGACCAGTTTGCCTCAAGGATTTTGACTCGGGAAAGGAGTCTCCTCCGCCGTTGTTATGGCAACCAATGATGCCCGGTGCAAAGCCGGGAGAAATGACAAGCAGCAGGATGAAATTATCGCCAAAGGACTAATAAAACACAATTTGAATCGACCTCCACACACCTCTCGGATTAAATGAAATGATCGCAGCTCATTTGATGAGACACAGAGTCTGCTGTTTTGAACCTCAAAGCATGTCTACTATTCGTGTAGCGCCACCCTGTGGCTAAACACCAAATACACTAAAGCCATAACAAGTTCTCATTTTCAAATGATTAGCCTGTAAATAATGCCTCCAATAATGCCTGCTGCTGATAATAATCGTAATAATAATAGGCTACTATTGACCGGGACCTCTGCTGGTGACTTAACGTTACAGATGCTCAGGGAACAAAATGCATTCACGCACTCAAGCTAAAATGACAATTATATGCCTATCACATTCTTCCAAACAACCAGCTCTTATACTTTCACAGAAGTCAAATAAATGTGAACCATATGGTGTAGAAAGAGAGCGGCTATAATATAAGAAGTTAGCAGTTAGCACGCTAAAGTTTTATTTTGAAGTTGTTACACTTAACTTCCGCTTCCGGTGGGTCGTTGTGTCACGGTTATAGCAACAAGAATAGAAAAAAAAATGAATTTGCAGAAATCAAAATTGGGCCGTTTTTTTCGATTTGGTTTTTCCGTTTTTTCGTTTTGAGACACAAAACGAAAAAACGGGAAAACGGCCGTATTTTCCGTAAATCCGTTTTATTTTGAAAACGAAATATCAAACTATCAAAAGGTACACGGACCTCCAACACAGCTGTCATCTTTTACACACAACAACTCAAAATTGAACACTCATGTTTCTAATGATGTGATCAGACCAACTGGGCAATAAAAGTCAGTTCAGAGGTCACAGGTGATGAAACATACAGAGAGGCAGAGGAGGAAGAGTCCGTGTGAGAGGTGGTGGACAAGGAGGACGAGGACAAGGAAGACCAAGAACAATCATCGCTGATGAAATTCGGGCAACTACTGTACATCATGTCCTTGTTCATGGGACGACAATGAGAGAAGCAGGACAAAGAGTCCAACCCACTTTGAGCAGATTCTCTGTGGCCAGCATCATCAGGACATTCAGAGAAGAGAACAGGTCATTGTTTCTTGTTGTACAACATTTGACGTACAGAATATTCTACTGTAAGTACTGTAATGTTCATTACAATACTATTTTTACTGGCTGTAAAAGGATAACTGGTTTTGAGGTGATAGTTTGATTGTGATAGAAAAGTCTGGGGTTTTGTGAATGCAGTTTAAATTTTTGGATTTGTGTTCAAGGTTTTGAGAAAAATGTGTGGAGGTTTCAAGAAATGTGTTTTAGCAATTGTGAAAAACTGTATTAATGCTTGTTCATTAAGTGGCCCCTGGCCTCCTGTCATTCTGCAAAAGTGGCCCTCAGGCAAAACACGTTGAGTGTCCCTGCTTTACAGAATATTAAGACTGTTTCAAAAAATGAGCCAAAGCAATGAAGAAAAGCTGGAAATAATTAGCTTTTATTTTGTAGTTGTTCATCATGAAGACGCACGAGTCATTAGTCAGCTAAAATATGAAAATAAAAGATTTACAAATAAAAAAATCTAGAATAAAATAATAAAATAGAGTGATAATAAAATAAAGAAATAAAGGAGAATAAAATATTGATAAAATTAAGAAAATAAAACAATAAATAAATTCTGATATTTGATATCTGATGTTGTCTTTATTTATTTGATGTTTGTTTCTTTGTTTTATTTGTTTTCAGTTGATGAAATTTCTATGAATTGTAAACATTTTCTTATTCATCTTTCTTTTCTTGTCACTTCTTCATGATGCTTCTGAAAAGTTGGTGATATTGAGCTCGACATGTGACATGAAAAGGCCTTTTTAAGTCGTGTCCACATTTCAAAGTGACCTGTCCCAGATTATACAATTCAAGCAGGTTTCTTTAATTAATTCAGTTAATTCTTAATTATTTTTATTACTTTACATCTGGCCAATAAAAACCAGCCTTTCAGCTACTTCTGACATATTTACAGTATGGTCCCCATAATCTTCTGTGGTATTATTACAATATTTATAACACATTATCTAAAACCTGAGGCTGTACTCGCCGCCTCACAGTAATAATTCAGGAATCATCAGGGACAAAATGTATGAGTTTTCTCCCAGTTTAGGTCAGTAGCATGCAGAGAAAGCTTCCAGATATCTCCGTCTGATGCAAATGAACAACATTAGTGGTTTGTTTAAATCAAATGATCCACAAGAAAAAAAGCACAACAGCTAAAACTGACTTTAATTCAGTTTTATTTCAGGATGTGATCATCAGTTCATGACATATCTTTGAGAATCTAAAGACACTCTGTGGGTAGTATTATAGAAATCAACCTTATCTCACTGGGTGGTTTGTGTTTTTATGTTGTAAATGTTTTAAATTCTTACTATGATAAAAAATGATATTTGGACAGAAACCCAACTCATTGATGAGTGAATGAGCAGCTCCCTCTAGTGGTCAAGATCTGTCACTACAACTGTAACAGGCAGTAAAGTCCTGCATTCATTTTTTTAATATGAGTAAAAGTACTCAAATATCTCTATCCTGGTCCAAAACCCAAATATATTACATTTATTATCATTTACAAAAGCAAAAAGCATCAAATCCTCACATTTTGAGAAGCTGAATAATGGACCAGCAAATATTTTTTAAGTTAAATTCTCAGAACAATAAGTTTGTTGTTCACAACAGAGTGGAATTTCTCATTCATTCAGGTAAACTGCACACATCTTGGCTCATGTGTGCAAAAGAGAAAGTACAATTTTCTACAATTTTGCGCAGTAAACACTTGCATGTGGCTCATTGATCAAAACTGATGAGCTGATTATCAGTGAAACTGTCAAACTCTTCACAACTCCTCATCACAGGCAAAATGATCCACTGAATCATCAAAACCTGCCAGACAGACATTTATATTCCATAAATACTTAAACACACATAAACACAGGGGTGTAGTTTGGGGAGTAAACCCAAATAAACTCAGTCTGTCACCTCTTTGAAATGAGGCTGAGAGTTTATTCATCTATTTTCAGATCAGCTGGATCAATCAATGAGGGGTGAAAAGGTGAGCGTACTACAGCTAACCCACCTCTGTATTTACCACCACACACCTGCATGTAACACACTGCTGCACAAATACATTTACAACACAAATGTGTATGAAGGTCTGCTGTATTTTTCTGTGTACTACAAACTGAAATTTGAGTCTTAAAAAACTACACAACAGCATTCACAGACAGCACACAACACAACTCAAACTTCTAGACTCGATCTATAAGTGAGCAGTCAGTGTAAACAAACAAGTCAAACAAAACAGAGATTTGTTTATCAGACACATTTCCAGGTTTGACTCTCATGGTGAAAAAACATCTAAACCTTTTGAGTAGTGCGGCGCAGACGGTGACAAAACAACTTTTCATGGTGGTGACATTGGCCAATTTAATGACACAAAAACTAGGTTTTGAATCACGAATGAAATGTTTTGGGTGACTTACTGCTTTTTCCAAACATGCAATAGAGTTTTGATGCTCTGTGAAACAGTTGTGACAGTTGCACGTACAGTTTAGAGACTGTTTAGAAAAATGAGCCAAATCGATCAAGAAAAAATGACTGAAACAAACAATCTATGAACAAAATCATTGACGATTAATGAACTCTAAGTTGGACAATATTTGATTTGCACTATCCTACCATAGTCTCCATCTATCTTTCTATCTACAACCACAATTCCAAAAATGCTTGGACGTTGTGTAAAATGTAAAATAAAAACAGAATACAATGATCTGCTAAAACTTCTCAACCTATCTTCAGTTGAATACAGTAAAAAAAAAGACAAGATAACCCGAAAATCGGCTAATAAAAACAATTATGAATTCAGCCCATCAACATAGTGTCCACATTTCAAAGCGAACTGTCCCAGATTATCAGGCAGATTTCTTTAATTGATTTATTTCATTCTTAATTTTAATATTGATTTTAGGTTGCCAACTTTACATCTGATCAATAAAAACTAGCCTTTCGGCTAATTCGGGCATATTTATAGTCATGTTTATTAATATGCACTGTCCCCGCAAATTTAATTAATTTTAATTTATTAACACCACACCCCTGTCACATGTCCTCTGACAGCCAATCATTGACCTGTTCTCGAGCAGTCGGCTCATGTCTCCTCCTTCATAATGGAGGTCAAAGGGAAGTGATGGCGTCTGACCGCCAGCGTGGGAAAACCGCTAAGTGAGTCCTCCGAAAAGAGCAAATATCTCCGGAACCAGCCGATCAATAATCTCTCTTCACAGCAGGTGAGTTGGTGAAAGCCAGGTCTTCATTTCCGCCTTTTTGCAGTTTATTTTCTTCTTTCACAAACTTCTGGTGTTTGATTTTCTGTTTGTTCATGAACTAAACTGAACTACTGTCAAGTCTAGAAGGGAACCCTTGATTTGTGTAACTCTCGCGAGATTTGTGCATTTGTTTCTTCATTGTACACCTTTTTATTTAAATGTGAGAGCGCTGTGCTTTAATAAATATTGTAGGTTTACGAACAGAAAACACTCGGTTAGGGTTGTTGGGAAAATCATAGTTTGGATTAAAAATGACTCACTCTCGCGAGATCTTCGTGTGTTTGGGGTTCTCTTTATTGGGTTTACTTCCGTGTTTTGACTTTCATTGGCGGGAAATCCCGAAGTGGAGTTTTTGTGAAGTGAAGTGACTTACATGGAACTGGACTGACCTAGTTTTGTGTTCTTTCATAAAACCTTTGAACTTTAAACTGACGGTGTGTGTTTGTTTAAAGAGGGTTGAATTCTTGCCTCACAAATAATTTATCAAATTGTTGTGAAAAACTGTGTTAAAACCTGTATGTCTGTTCTTTTGTGTGGTTTGATTCTGATTAGACCCTTTTGTCCTGTGAACTCGAAGACAAACTGGCACCTGGAGTTGATTGTGACAGTGTCTGAGATTTTGCTTTGAGAGACGCATTATTAACCCTCATGTACCCTTTTAAAAAAGTTATGTTCTTCCTGTTAAGGGACAAAAGTGTCCTCTTCCAAAACACCATAAAAATAGTATATGTTAATGTTTTTTTCCTTTTTTTTTCATAAATCTTTGAATCAACTTCAGTCCTGATCATAACCACCAAATATTCAGAAGTTCTTAACCCTTTAAATGCCAGTTTGTAGTGCAGAGTCCTGTTACCTTATTTTGCACTAGAAATGAATAAAACATCACTTTGAACAAGAACATGTTTAATTTCAACGTTCAAGAAAACAACAATTCTGCCTGTGTGTGTGTGTGTGTGGTGTGTGTGTGTGTGTGTGTGTGTGTGTGTGTGTGTGTGTGTGTGTGTTCAGTTTAGTTTTATGCACAGGAGCTGCAGCACAGGGATGTGTGGGCTTTGCAAACATACTTTCCACACTTGCAGCAGGTGTTAGAGGCCTTCTTCTGCTGGCTGGTGCACTGCACACACAGTCACCTTTTTGGGGTTCTGGAGGGCCCTGGATCCCCACTGGCACTGTCCTTCCCTCGCTGTGGCCCTCGTGCTTCAGCCACCCTGGCAGTGGAGCTTGGTGCGCGGGGGAAGCGCTGATGTGGCTGCATCTGCAGAGTCACCAGTGTTATTCCCAGCTCCTCCAGGAACAGGCGGCGCTTGTGCAGTTTGTCCTGCGTCCAGGTTGGATCCACAGCACAAAGGAACTGGAAGCAGAGACTCCAGGATCTTGTAAAATGTCAGTGGCCACCAGCAGGTCTTTCAGCGACAACTGTAAACAAGCAAAGAAATTCAGTGATAACAAAGTTTGTGCATAGTTGATGCGTAGTGACACAAACCTTATCCAGGTTGTCCACACCACCTCTGCTTTCAATTCCTTTGTGCTGTGGATCCAACCTGGACGCAGGACAAACTGCGAGACTTCGTATATCTCTTAATGGACGCACGTGTGAAAATATCGTGAGATCTCTTGTGCATCTGGCTCGAGTCTGAGAGGCTACAGTTGACATTTCGGATTGCACCATTTGCACCATTTTTGCTTTGAGGTTTGCTGTATTGTACCTGTGGTGAGTTGTGGTAGCAGCCCTGAACACACCTCAGTGTAGTCTGCCTCTCTACAAGTGGCCTCAGCTTAGTTTTTCTAGTCTTCTTATTAATGTTTTTCTCAGCTAAAAGTGTTTGTGCAGCAAAAACTGTCAGACGAAAACTCACCAAAATTGGCAGGTGGGTTACAAATTCCAGCCACTACTCAGGCAACAAAATGACACTCGTTGTCCTCAAGGCAGTGCTGTAAAAATCAAGTTTACATTTTTGCAATTATCTTAAAGAGAAAATGTATTTTTAATTTTAGGGTGAACTGTCCCTTTAACTTTTGTTTGTGTGTCTTTGTGTTTATTGTGTGTGTGCTTTGAGGATGTTGCTGTGACCTCTGATTTCAGGTCTGAGAGCATAATTCTTAAAGAAGATAATTTGATGGACGGCATGTTTATTCCAGTTGCCCTGCAGGGATTCTGGTCACTTTATAGACAGCAGGAATGTTCTTTTCACAGAGTGTAACAGGGTCGACCGGACCAGCACCTTCATCTTACCTCACCTGTGTTGTAGTGGCACTGATTGGGTGTGGTTTGTGTGTGTGGGTGGAGGGACTGCACTTGTGGGACAATTACTGACTGAGGACAGGTGTGATTCAGGTGCCACACTCCCTGGGGTATTTAAGCTGACAGATTTAAGACAGATTAATAAAAGGAAACCCATCACAATTATAATTGTTAATGGAACAGAGTTCAGCTAGAACAGGGGCAGAGGGACTTCTGAGTGCGATCTGATGGTCTGATTAGATTAGAGACGGCCTGGCTTCACTCACTTGTTGCCATAGTTAAGATTCAGGTCAGCAAACAAATATAAAAACAATATCTACAGATTATTCTAACAATAAGTCACATATCTACTTCACTGGTAAGCTGCAGTAAACAGTAGTGTTTTTAGCCCTGATTTAAATGAGTTGACAGTTTCAGCTGAGCTCAGATATTCTGGAAGTTTGTTCCACAGGTGAGGAGCAGAGAAACTAAAGGCTGCTTCACCTTGTTTGGTTTTGATCCTGGGAACACTGAGTAAACCTGTTCCAGATGATCTGAGGGGTCTGGATGCTTCATAACATGCAAGTAAATCAGAGATGTATTCAGGCCCGAGAATGTTTAGTGCTTTATAGACAAGTAACAAGATTTTAAAGTCTCTCCTTTGACACACAGGAGGCCAATGCAGTGACTTATTGATAGATTTTTTTACTCAGACCTGTGAAGACACTATTACAATAGTCCAGCCTGCTGAAAATGAAAGCATGAACAAGTTTTTCTGTATCTTCTTTAGACAGAAATCCTTTAATTCATAATGTTTTTAAGATGTTAGCAGGCTGATTTAGTTATTGTCTTTATGTGACTATTGAAATTTAGGTCTGAGTCCAGAACTACACCAAGATTTCAGGCTTGATTTGTAGGTTTTAGTGTCATGGATTCAAGGTGAGCACTGAGTTTTGATCTTTGGGGCCAAAAACAACCATCTCAGTTTTGTCTGTGTTTAGTTGTAGAAAATTCTGGCACATCCACGTATTGATTTCATCAATGCACTAAGTTCTTCACATAAAAAAAGACAAAGAATGAACATAAAAACAGGGATGTGATGACCTGCTGCTGTATGTGTAAACAAAGAAGCAAAAACTTAAACACAACTGCAGGTTTTGAGTCAGCTTTTCCTTTTATTTACATACAATCACATATTTAAAAAAAAAAAATCAGCTTTAAAAAAAAAAAAATCAGGCCTCAGACACTTAAAGTTGGCAGAATTCGAGCTTATATATGAACTTAAAGCTACTTTTAAAAACATTTTCCTTGTCGTCACAAACCATCTTAAACTGGGAGTGATAAAAAAAAAGAAAATGTGAAAACAAGAAGACAAGAAAACAACATTAAGAAACAGACCATCTGCAAAATAAACCACTTTTTGACTTCAAATTCACACAAATAATGACCACAGTTACAAAGTACTAAAAGTGTTTCACAATAACTTATAATGCTGGTGAATACAAATTAAAAACACACATAAAGTTACAGTAAAGCAGTTTAACAGAAAGTGAAATGTACTCAGTAAACCTTTACATGTTGTCCTGAGTTAACAAAACAAAACAAACTCCATGTTCATGTCTCATGAACATTTACATCAAACTGTGTTTGTTCTCTTTCTCATCAGTAACAGGTCCACTTGTTTAACATGACAGAGTGCAGCAGAACATCTGTTTCATCATATTACAACAAAACTAGTCAACTTTAAACATGACATGTTCTCATCAAGGACTCACACCTCTTCACCCTCATACTGAGGAACATGCATGTGTTTTAGAGAGCAGTTTCTCACACTGTGCTGGTACACAAGCTCCCTCTAGTGGCATGAAAAGGACTGGACAAGATATTCATTTTTTAATGAAATAAAAATAATACTTGAACCAAGGATTAGAGCTTGTGGTGACTTCAGGAGAGTCAGTGAAGTTTTCATTAAACCTGCTAACATCAGTGGCAACAAAACAGTAAGATGCTACTTGCAGAGCTCAATATTTTCTGAGGTGATGTGCAGTGAAAAAGTTTGAGAAACTGTTTTAGAGGAATATTAACTCACTTGTCAAACAGAGACAAAAACTTTATCTTGTGTTCAGCTCCTCTGCAGGTTTTATTCTGCAGCCCTGCTTCTACCAGGTTTTAGGCTCCTCCCAAACTCTGAGTATTTCAAAGTAAAGTGCAAGAAATTGGTATTTTTATGTATATATATATATGTATATATATATATATATATATATATATTATTATATATATATATATATATATATGTATATATATATATGTATATATATATATATATATATATATATATGTATATTTAATGTATATATATGTATATATATATATATATATGTATGTATATGTGTGTGTCCTTCTAAACTTTATTTCACTAAAATTAATCTTTTGAATCTTTTTAGCAGGTTCATCTCCAATTATTGTTTCAGTTTTTAACAATTGTTTAAACACGATTTTGTAAACAGGTTCATTTTGTCAGAGCACTTCACACTCAGCAGTGATGTGTTTCTGTCACCAGATGGCACCAGATGGTTAAAACTCTTCACTATTATCAGGAAACATGAGACAACATGAAGGTTAAAGGTCTTTTGGGTTCAGTCCAGTTAGTCAATTAAAACACATCAGCAGCTGTTTGCTTCAATTAGTGTTTGTGTGATTCTATAAATGAAAGAAGAGAAAAATAAAAACCCTCAAGTTCTCTAACAAAGAGTCTGTTTTTATTCACCCACAGAGGAGAAGAAACTGAGGGGAGCTGCAGCTCATCCTGGCTCCTGCAGTCAGTTCTGTCAGCAACCTGAAAGGTACTGTCAGTCAGGAGAAGAGGAGGAGAGATGTGCCAAAGCCTGTCATCACAGGTACAAATATGCCATCCATCCATCTTCTTCCGCTTATCCGGGAAGGTACAAATATGCAGACACACCAAGTACTAGCTGTAGGTAAAAGAAACTTGGCTCTGATATGCACAAAGTACACAAACTCAGGTGTTGATGTGAGTGATATGTGAAACCTGTCTCTCGTACAACTTCAGAAACTTGGATCATCACAGAAGTTATAATTAGTGTACACTGTTCACACAGCAACATGTATTCCTGTCATGTAAAAAAAGAACACTGCATGAACTGTGAAATGTTGGAAATACTGCAACATAACACTGAGCTTTGATAATCAATCATCAGTCACTGTCAATCTATTAATTTCCATCTTGCATTAGTTCAGAGTTGTAATCAGAGGTAAACAGTAACTAAGTACATTTACATCAAGTCCTCTACAAAACAACAAACAAATGATCTTTTTGTCAGGAGGCTTTGAAGACATATTAGTTGTCTGGTTCTCTCACAGGGGAGGTTTAACCACACTTGTGTTTTACTTTTGATGGTACTGAGGGTCTGGCTTGCTGCTGTCCCTGTTTTCTCATGTGGTGTAGCTCCATGGCTGCTCTTTTCTCCGTGCAGCCACAAACACATCAGGCAGCTCAGCAGCTTCAGCAGTGGAACTTGGATTGTGCTCTTTTATCCAAACCTGCAGCTCAGGAGAAAGTGTTGTCAAGTAGAAGGTGAACTGATCAAAATGATGTGACTTGTGGTGATGATGTTGGTGAGTGTGTGAATGATTCCACCTTTTGTGTGTCTGTTGTTGATGTTTCACTTTAGTTCTTGTGGAGTCATAATGTCAGTGGATCCTTTTCACAACAATCTGCACTTTGAACTGCATCAACACACAACTGTGACAGCTGCAGTTTAACACATGATGAGACATGATGTCCACTGTGATGGATGCTGAGACTCACACAAACACATTCACATATACATGTTGAAATAGTGTCATAAATATGAAACAGGTCCAACAAAATCTGATCTGTATGTCTCATTAGTGTTGTGTGTGTATATCAGGAGCACAGACACAGGAGGTCAGTTTGATGAGCAGCAGGATCCTGCAGATCATCACTGTTACAGTCAAAGTCTGAATCACTGCTGTCATCAACTAGTAGATATGACAAATGTTAAAAATCACTTTGGTTCACAACAAGTTCACAGACCTTTGAACAGCATCATGAAATTTGAGCTGATACAGAAAAAAGACAGAGAACACTTTGGGCTGTAGATTGTAAAGTGGACAGATATCATGAGACATTTAGTTTTTAATAAATAAGTTGATTGGTGGGTGAACATTTTCCACCAATAAAATAAATGTTAAAGTAGGAATTTATCTTTTAAAGCCGGAGAGGAGAGGCGGGACCTGAAGGCACCGTCAGTCAGGAGAGGAGGAGTGAAAGAACCTGCATGTCGTCATGTAATCAGAAATCTCCCTTATCATACTGACGGGTCAATTCGTCCTCTTCTAAATTTAGCCGTTGGCACAAGTCACTAATTTTTAAATTATTGGCATTCCTGTGATTCCCATAAGTGCTCGGTGTAGTGGCAGTGAGCCAGAAGACAGATAAGGATATTAATAACTGCTGCTGATCAAAGCCTCATTGTTAAAATGTCAAAGTACAAACAAAGCTCCAGCTCGTTTTCACCGAAGACTCAAAGACATCAGGAAGAAATCGTAACTCACAACTGCAGTCGCCGAGGATTACGGATTTTAACAAGACAAACGATTTGTCTCCCTGTTCATCAGAATAATTCAGTCAGTCTGAATGATTCTGTCCTGTCGTCTCACTTTATGGTCCTCAAATGACTGAAGACACTCAGGTAAAGTATCTGTCCATGTTGTTCTTATCATTATATGAATCCTGTTGAGAAGACTTATTGTGTTTGAGTTTCGGGTCTTTTCCTTCACTTCAGGATGAGACAAAGTGTTGATGAATAATAATTTGTTCTGTTCACTCAGTAAAGAAACAATTCAACAACAGTTTAGATTTATTGATCAGAGATAGATCATCATTTACTGTTTTACTCCACAGATACAACTTAAAGACCAAGATATCAAACTAAAAACACAACAACATTGTGTTTATGTGCAGTTACATTCTCATTATGCAGGAAATATTTATATACAAATTTACTGATGTTACATGTTTATTCTACAAAACAACACGTTTTGTGAATTTGTTTTATTCTTGTCTGAAATTCAGTACTCACAAATAAAACACTGATTTCACCGCACCTTTAAAACGGAACAACACAATATAAAACTGCTGTGAGGTAATAAACTGTAGTGTGGTCAGTGTCACAGACCCAGGATCAGTCTGACAGGAACACAAAGTCCTGTTGTATTAATGTATCAGGAAACCTTATTACTGCTGTATACTGGATAGTTTTAAGAGCTGCACCAGCATGTTCAAGTGTTTTAAATAATGATATTAATAGTAATAATAATGTATCAATATAAGATGTTTCATACTCATAACTACATAAAACACAATTCAAAACACAGTTGATGTTTCTTCTCTTCACCTGTGTCTCCTCTGACAGGGAGAAGAATAAAACCCCAAAAGCTTCAGAAGATTTATATGTCATTTAATGACGGTCAGCAGTTATTAAAGACCAACAGTGTCTATTTCAAAGATATAGTGACACCATGTAGATATCTACAGTCAGAATGTAACCCAGCAGAAGGGTAACAGATTATACATATGTTTAGAACTGCAACGATTAATCAATAATTAAATTAATCAACACCTTCATTGATAACCAATTAAACGGTTTGAGTAAGAAAAGTAAGAAAAAAGTCTCAATTCTCTGATTTCAGCTTCTTAAATGTGAATATTTTCTGGTTTCTTTAATCCTCTCTGACAGTAAACTGAATTTCTTTGAGTTGTGGACAAAACAAGACATTTGAGAACGTCATCTTGGACTTTAAGAAACACTGATCAATATTTTATCATTTTATAAGCAATCAACTGTTAATAGAGAAAATGATCAACTTAATAATCAACTATGAAAACAATCATCAGTTGCATCCCTACAAACTTTTCAAACAGACTGTTTCACTCTCAGATCACCTGTGCAGCAAACATTAGTGTGCACAAAGCAAAGATAAAGAAAAACTGAAATCTGTAAAAGTCTCATTGATGTGACCTGTTATAAGGTCGAACATATTAATATCCCACACTTCCTGTCACAAAGACTCTCACTTTACTGGTATTTAATATCTAATGCACGATGCAATAATGTGCTCAAGTTGTGACTTTGGGACACTGTGCACTTAAGTTTGAAATTCCTTTTTGGTATTGTGTGTTGATGCAAGTTTCTGTGACTCACTGATGTTTTTGGTGAAGGTCCAAACCACCAACAACTTTCTACTACAGAGCTACAATAGCTGCAAAAGCCGGTTGGTCAGGTTATAACATGAAATTGAAATGAATCCAATATCGCAGTGATGCCAAGTAGTTGACAGCTCCCTTGTGTCTATCTGCCCTCCTTCTCTCCTGACTGATGGTGCCCTCCAAACCTGTCCCCTCCTCCTCCTCCTCCGCAGACTTACAGCATCAGCGAAGATATAAAACCTCCTCCAGATTAGAGAGATGACAAGCAGCAGACTGGAGGTCTGCTGCCTATCATCTCTCTAATCTGAACACAGACTCACAGACTGGACAACACTTTCCTCTCGTCTCACAGTTTGATCCTCATATGACTGAAGACACAGACTACAAGGTCATTTTACTCCACAGCTTTACTCACCTCACACAGATCAGTCTGTATATTTTTATGATTGGATCATTTCATTCAGTTTAGGTGACAGTTTGATTTGCAGGTCCTGTTTTTACTGACTAACTGGACTGAACCCACTGGACCTTAAACACACGTTGTCTCATGTTTCCTGTTTATAGTGAAGAGTTTAACCTCTGGTGCCATCTAGTGACAGAAACACATCACTGCAGTTTTTAAAGTTATTTATTCCTACAATGTTAAACTTCCTCATGAAAACAGACTTGATGTTGCTGTGGTTGTAGTTGATGTGGTTGTTGTGGTCAACGTGGAGGTTTGGTGTCCAGTCAGGAAGTCCTTTGGTCAGCTGTGTGTAATAAGCAGGATAATAAATCCAAAGGAGTATTGTGATGACTAAAGACAGACTGTAGATGTTTCTTCTCTTCACCTGTGTCTCCTCTGACAGGGAGAAGATGATCTGCAGGATCCTGCTGCTCATCAAGCTGACCTCCTGTGTCTGTGGTTAGTTTACACCTTCACTTTATTATCCATCAAGACAAAAGACAACACACACTTTGACACTTGAGTCTTTAAATGTGTGAGGAGGAAGGTCTCTACAGCACTGAGAGCATCACTAAACTCTCCACAGAAACATCTCTAGCAGTGGCGGCTCCTGACAAATTTCTCGGGGGGGGGGGCAACTATTACAATGATGACTAAGATGACCCATTCAATGGGTAAAATAGTAATAAATAAAAATCAGACAGCTAACTTTACAGTGTTACATTGCATTGTTTAATGTGGTTTTCCTGTTCAACCACTAGATGGCAACACCAGACATAAATTGTACACACTGTAGTATTTTTGTATAGCTATATCAAGTTAAATGCCTCAAATACAATAAATTTGGTTCCACAATAAAAACACTTCCACCGCACAGATAGTCATCAACTAGTTTGCCCATGAAATCACTGTTAGCAGAGTTTACAATTTATAGCTATCATGGATGCCATAGCGACAATCAAATCAAATCATATTGTACTTTCATCCAAACTGTAATTAATCAAATATTTCCAGAACATATTCAGTATATATTTGGCTGGTAATATGCAATCAATACAACTATTTACAATTCAACATTTGGAGAGTACAACATAACACAACTCACCATTTAATAACACACACTCATCACTTGTACTGAAATTTTGCTCGCCTTTCTTTCAAGCAGGCAAAGTGATCAATTACCCTCTCATTGAAATCAGGCATGTTCCTGACAAGTTCTCTCTCCATGGAAAGCATGGCCAATGCATTCAGACGTTCCTGTCCCATTGAATTTCTCAGGAACGTCTTGATTCTCTTTAAGGTGGAGAAACACCTCTCAGCTTCAGCTGTTGTCATCGGAGTGGTTATGAGGATGTTCAACAGCACCACAGTCTCAGAGAAGGTTTCCTGGAGGTTGTAGCTCTGTAGAACCTGGTACAGAGCCAGTGCACCGCAGCAGCCTCTGAAGTCTGGACTTTCGTAGATGAGAGAAAGTTCAGTCCTGAGCTTCTCCTTGTGTAGCATGGGGTATGTCCTCACTGTGGTATTCAGAGCCTCTTCAGGGAATGTTTTCAGATGCCGGTCAAACAGCTCTCCATCTAGCAGCACAGCACTCACAAGGTGGCTGGTGAAGGAGAACCTGTCTTTGGCATGGCCCAGGATTGTGTCACAGATCTGTTAAAATTATAAAAATGTATAGTCAGTAATACAATAAAATAAATTTCTACTGGTGTTGGCATGAATGTGGCCATGATCTACTGTATCTACTGTCTCAAAGTTCCAAAGTACTTATTTTGTTATTCACGCAGAATAAACAATAAAAACACTTCCACCGCACAGATAGTCATCAACTAGTTTGCCCATGAAATCACTGTTAGCAGAGTTTACAATTTATAGCTATCATGGATGCCATAGCGACAATCAAATCAAATCATATTGTACTTTCATCCAAACTGTAATTAATCAAATATTTCCAGAACATATTCAGTATATATTTGGCTGGTAATATGCAATCAATACAACTATTTACAATTCAACATTTGGAGAGTACAACATAACACAACTCACCATTTAATAACACACACTCATCACTTGTACTGAAATTTTGCTCGCCTTTCTTTCAAGCAGGCAAAGTGATCAATTACCCTCTCATTGAAATCAGGCATGTTCCTGACAAGTTCTCTCTCCATGGAAAGCATGGCCAATGCATTCAGACGTTCCTGTCCCATTGAATTTCTCAGGAACGTCTTGATTCTCTTTAAGGTGGAGAAACACCTCTCAGCTTCAGCTGTTGTCATCGGAGTGGTTATGAGGATGTTCAACAGCACCACAGTCTCAGAGAAGGTTTCCTGGAGGTTGTAGCTCTGTAGAACCTGGTACAGAGCCAGTGCACCGCAGCAGCCTCTGAAGTCTGGACTTTCGTAGATGAGAGAAAGTTCAGTCCTGAGCTTCTCCTTGTGTAGCATGGGGTATGTCCTCACTGTGGTATTCAGAGCCTCTTCAGGGAATGTTTTCAGATGCCGGTCAAACAGCTCTCCATCTAGCAGCACAGCACTCACAAGGTGGCTGGTGAAGGAGAACCTGTCTTTGGCATGGCCCAGGATTGTGTCACAGATCTGTTAAAATTATAAAAATGTATAGTCAGTAATACAATAAAATAAATTTCTACTGGTGTTGGCATGAATGTGGCCATGATCTACTGTATCTACTGTCTCAAAGTTCCAAAGTACTTATTTTGTTATTCACGCAGACTTATACTTTATCCTTGTGAGTATAATGGATAAGTAATGGGTGAGTAAAAAAAATGACTACCATCCATTATTGAATCTAACTCTGTAAAGACAGAGGTTGTGATTTTATATCACTTGGTTCCAACACTTGAGTATAGGGCTGCAACTAATGATTATTTTCATCATCAATTAATCTACCGATCATTTTCTCCATTAATTGAGTAATCCTTTAGTCTATAAACTATCAGAAAAGAGTGAAAAAGCTCCATCCCAGTTCCTCAGTCTAAGGTGGCGTCTTTAAATGTCTTGTTTTGTCCAAAAGTCTCAAAAGAATCAGTTTAATATGACGTAAAACAGAGAAAAGAGGGAAAAAAAATCCCATCTGAGAAGTAGAAAACGGCACTTTGACATTTTTACGAGAAAATTTGACTTGAACGATTAATCGAGTATCAAAATAGTTGGCGATTAATTTTCTATCGATCAATTAATCGAATAATCGTTGCAGCTCTACTTGAGTATGCCTGCATCATTGGTCAGTAGTGAATGCAGATACCTCTTTTGACAGCTGCTGCTTCTCTTGTTCTCCTAAGGCTCTCCTTGATCTTGTGGTACTTGGTGCTTCTTGCTGCTGCTGTTGAGAGGAGCTTTGGTCCCTGAAGGGAGACAGATCAAAAGTGTTAAAATGTGAATGAGACAGTATGTCATTGTCCTTATCAACAATTCCTGTCTTTAAAAAAAAAACAAAAAACAGTAATACTAGTAAGTAATAAAATGTCTGTTTTGCATAACTTTCTGGAAATGGCTGGAAAAATGCACACAAATGCAGATGACTAAATTGGTTCATTGCTTTTGAGTTTCTATACATTATTGCCATCACAACATGCAGACATTTAATATTGAACATGTGCATAACTATTGTATTATCTTACCTGATGGCCTGAACACTGCTGGTGAAGTTCTGCAGGGCACGTTTGATGAACACCATGTCAATGTCCCTCTTCTGCAGCTGTTGGTACATCATGTCAACATGAGGCATGATTTGATGAAACAGCTCCAGGAAAAAACGGAAATCTTCATCCTGCATCATCCTCAGGAAGCCAGATGCCTCTCTCACTGTGGTGCTGTCAAATGAGCTGTCTGACCTGATGGTCTCAAAACACTCTATGAGGTCGCCCAGGTTCTCATAGACCGTACTCACAATCCTGCTGTTGAAGTTCCATCTTGTGGATGATGCTCTAGGCAGCCATCGTGCAACAATCTGGTCGAGAAGGGCTGTGCGTTTGGGGGATCGGGTAAAAAAACTGGAAATCCCACCCAAGTCAGAGAAAAAAACTCTCACTGCTGGGATGTGTGAAGTGGCCTGCTGCATGATTAAATTCAGCTGGTGTGCATAACAATGCAAATAATGGGCATTTTTGTACTCTTCCCGTACCTTCTGCTGCACACCAGCCCTCTCTCCTCCCATCACGCTGGCACCGTCGTAAGCTTGCACAATGAGTTTACACTTGTCATCATCAGTGAAAACGCTGTTCAGTCTCTCCAAGATTGCATCGCCAATGGAGTCGGCCGTTGTTGACATGAGGGGGACAAATTCAAAGAACCGTTCTTGCACAGCATGTTTTCCGTCGATGTATCTCAGCACAAGCACCAACTGAGTCTGTGTAGAGATGTCTGTGGTTTCATCTGCTTGGATTGCAACGAATCTAGCTGATTTAACCTCCTCCACGATACGTTCTCTGATGACAGATGCCATGCAATCCAGCAGCTCATTCTGCACCGTCTTTGACGTGCCCTTAAAGACTGTGGCCGTTCTTAAGTGCTCCTCAAACACCTCATCCAGCGACGCCACTAAATCAACCAGTCCACGAAAAATCCCCGGGTTGCTGGACCCCTCGCTTTCATCCTTTCCTCACAAAGCTAACTCAAACACGCCACAGAATTTTCCACAGTCAATAAGGCGGCCTAGCATATGCCAGTTCTTGCTCACCTCATCGTTGTGACGGCGCACAGCTAACCTGTAGCTCTCATCCAACTGTGTTGCAATGTTTACTCTCCCAAAGGCCGAAAGTTTTAGGCAGCTGTCCATATGCATCTTCGATGCTTCATGTTTCTTCACCTTTTCCGAAAGATGATGCATATTAGTGACACCTGTCCTTGTCCAGGCGGTGTCCGTGTTGGCATCGGGATGAATTAGGACACAGGGGTAGCAGAACAGGGCGTTAGCCACTTCACACCCTGCTAGCCATGTTTTCCGCTCGTACCAGCTCCGGGAAAATCCGCGACTGTATGTTTTCCCCGCTTTTGTTGACAACTGCTTGATATTTAAATTTGGTCTGGGTGGTCCCAATTCTTTAATAGCCAATTTATCAACATTACTTCGACGACTGAACGGTACTTCCCTCAAAGAAATAATGGAGTTGCTGCAGTTGTTAGCCATGTCCATCTTGCGGTCCTCCGATGCATGCGCACGCTGCACTTATCGTCTGAGCACGCATCAGTGCGTATGACGAAATTACGTTGGGGCAAGCCCTCCCGGAGCCCATACAAATGAATTGTAAGGTCCAAAATGTGAAAAAAAGAATCTCTGCATGTAAGTCTATGAGAGCGCCTGGGGCGATTTTCAATCTGACTGAAATCGCCCCAAGGGGGCGGGGCTGCTGGTTGGAAGGTGACATTCGGCTGCTGATGTCACAGCGATATTCAGGCTGCTGCTGATTGGACAATAATATTAAGACTTAGACCGGCAAAATAAACTCTTTTCTCTCTTTTTTTCGTGTGGCTTTAGGAGGGCGGTGCACTATCGCCCACTATGGGCCAGCCGCCACTGATCTCTAGATGGAGTTTAAAGTTGTCACTTTGTCTGCTCCTCACTTTCCCTCTCTGTCTCCTCAACAGGAACATTTGTAGTCAATGTGACACAGACCTCCTATCAGGCAGAGGAGAACCACAACATCACACTGGAATGGACGTTCACAACCACAACTGACATGTGGCTCCACTCCCTTTATATCTACTGTGACATGATAAATCCTCTCAAGAACCCAGGAGTGTTTCGTCTACATGAAGGTGTTGAGGTCTCAGAGTCTCAGGATGAACAGTTTGCAGGACGAGTCCAGTTTGACAAAGACGTCCTCGGAGAAGGACGAATCAGACTTCATGTGTCCAGACTCAGGACTGAAGACTCAGGCCTGTATGTGTGTGATGTGAAAACAAATGATGGCGTGAACCTCCGTGGATGTCATCTTAATGTCACTGGTGAGTTGATTCAGTAGTTTAGTTAAACCAGATTTCCATCTTAGAGTCATGCTGCTAGTGTTGCTAAAACTGTCCATCATAATGACGTAGAGTCCAACAGTCGTCCTCCTAGAACCTTCAAACTGCTTGTTTTGTCCCACCAACAGTCCAAAACACTTGAGTCCATTTTCTGTCCTTTACAGCAGCTGCTGATGAGTCCAAACCTCAGAGACCAACAGTGAGTCCACAAGCAGAGAGTCGGGGAAGGATGGTCCTCTATGCTGGACTGGGACTGACAGCAGCAGCAGTTGTTCTATTGATCGTCTCTGCAGTCATCAGAACTTTGCTTCAACACCTGAATCATAAAACCAACAGACAGACTCAAGACTCTCTCCCTCCAACATCTGGTTTAGTGTCAGAAAACTACTGTTGATATGAAATGTATATTTTTCTGTGTTAAATGATGTTCATGTTACTGTGAGTTTGACTTTAAATGAAGTTATTACAGCAGAAATAATTCATGTCAATATTAAAAATGCTTCCATTGTGTCAGATTTTCCACCTTTGATATCAGACTGTTACCATCAGCTCAGAAGTGTAAAAACAAGACTGTAGCTGCCTCGACTCCATTCAACATCCTCCACTGTCAGATCTCTAAAATGTCCCAGTTGTTTCACTTTTCACTGTATGAAGAGTTTTTCAGAGGAATCATTCACATTTATCTGTAAGTTGCTTCAGTCATTGATCACTCTGTTCTCCAGCAGCTGTTATCAACCATCAGTCTGACAAAATGTGTCTGGAACCAACAAGACAACAGAATTATATATGTAGAGAATTGTGTTGTATCTTAATCAGTCTGATGGACAATGATACAAAGCACTTTCTTTTTTCTTATTTTATTTATGTGTAAATATTGTAACTAAAGCCTTGTTTTTATATGAGAGAGATTGTGACTTTTCTTTCTTTCTTTCTTTTTAAAAAAAACAAAAAAAACTTTATTGAGTCTCTGCGTGCATATCAGTCCGCAGTAAAACACACCCACACAAGAAAAATGAAACTTCCACAGGAACAAAGAAACAAGAATCTGAGACATTTATATACAACAAAACACCACAAATCCTAAAGACCTGAAAGAAATGTGATTTTAAATAGTTTTCTCTGTAACTTTAATCTCAGTTTGTCTGTGACTTGTTCCGACTTTGTCACCTCCCAACTTCCTCATATTTTTCTGTAATGAAGCGCGCCATTTAGTGATGGGAAGTTCGGCTCTTTTCAAAGATTCGGCTCTTTTGGTTCGACTCCCTTAGAAGAGTCGGCTCTTACGGCTCCCAAATGGCTCTTCATTTAGTATCACTCAGAGCCTTCTATTTTATCCTAATTTAGCAATTATGAATGGTTTGTGTGTGGGTTAGCAATTTTTTATTCAGTGTTTTCATAAAAGCCTTATTTTTATGCTTTCTTTCATTACATAAAAACCCCCACACAGTTACAGGTTTGTTGTTGACCCTGCTCTGATGGATATTTTAATTTTACAAATTCTGCACTCAGCTTTGCAGTCTCAAATATCATTGAAATGCAGTCAGATGCTGCTTCTTTTGGGGTTTTGGCTCATTTCACTAAATGCTGAAATGAGTGAAAAGTAAAGTTCTCTTTTTCTAGATATGCTTGTGTTTAAATCCAGCTCCCCATCTCTCTGTTGCTCTGTGTACCTGGCCTGTACCACAACACTTGCTATCTTCAGAGCATCTGCCCCCCCCTTCCTACTTTCACATAATGGTATGATCCTAGTCTGTCCTCACATGTGATTGGCCGCATGGTGAGCCCATCAAAATAAAGTCCTGCCCTGGATTCTCAACAGAGCTGAGCTGATTTGGCTCTTTCCAACGGGAGTCGGCTCTTCTTGTTCGCTACAACGAATCGGCTCTTAGAGCCGGTTCATTCGCGAACGACACATCACTTCTGCAGTTAACTTTATTGTAGTGATGGGCACAGCAGTTCTTTTAGATGTACTGAATCACTAGAATCAGTTCACTAAAAAGATTCCTTCAAAAGATTCGTTCACCGAATCACCGAATCATTCAGTGCTGAACTGATACACGGCTGAACGGTTCAGGTTTCAGTTCAGTTCACGGCTTCCGGGACTGGGAGACCAGAGTGTTGTTGCTGTGTTGCTTTGACAAACACGTTTGTAAAAATAAACTCGTTTATAAATCATGATGTTTTAAGTGTCCTGTCCTATGGTATGCTATTTAACTGGTCTACTCGGCAAATTGGGCTCAGTGAGTGATCCGTTCACTGAACGTATACCCCACAGTACATTCAGTGAAGGATTCACACTGAACATGCACCGTTCCCTCACAAATTGTCGCAATGAGAGGATCAGACAGTCACGCATTTTCTCAGACTGCGGGTTTTATACACTGCTTGTTACATGCTGTGTCCTACTGTACGTGAGTTGTTGCGGTGGCAATTTAGCAGAGTTTAAAAAAAAAGTTAGTTTTCTCCAAGGTACACTTGAACACAACACACCCCTATCTCCCTCCATTGCTCCTGCCTAGTGCCTGCTACAGCTGGTGAGTCTCACTCTTTTCTCATTACTGCCAGCCTAACGTTTTAAGTTTGTTTATCTGGAAACTAAATCTGTTCAAACAATGGTCGCCATGAAAGGGTATCCCTCAGAGGAAAATGATTCAGGAGAGTGTAATTCACTGAGTGATTAATTCACCGAGTGATTCAGGCATAGGCGACGCGGCGCAGTCGGTGCACGCGGTCCCTCCCTCCCTGCTGCGGCTCAACTGAACTGAGAAACAAACGAATCACTTGTGGAAGTGATTCGGTTCAGTATGTTCACTTAAAAGATTCGTTCTTTAGAACGAATCGTTCACGAACGACACAACACTACTTTATCGAGATGTCTGTAGCTAGCCTGCAGCCAAAAGTTGTTCTTTTCTGTCCTGACTCGTTTAAAAATGTGTTAGTTTAAGACAAACAGTGACTGAATGAGACAGATGCTGAAACAACAAAGACAGCAGTCTTTCTCATCGCTTTGTCTTCGGTTGTTCAAGTTGATTAAAAGTGGAACTCCTGCTTCAGTGAAGCGACACTCTGAAGGTAAACTTTAAGAAACAATGTGCTGTAAACTGTTTTATCTGGAGGTTCCGTTAATACTCTGCGTTAATGTGATGTGTGTATTTAATGCACTTCTGTTCTGTGACTGCTTCACACTTCAGGTTTGTCCTGATGAAGGATGTGTGTCTGTACTGCTGCTCTCTTACTGATGGGAACTGTGAGCCTCGTCTGTCCTGCAGTGGGTGAGTAACTAGACTTCATCATAAAGGATTATTTACTGCTGCTGCAGCACAAACTGACATTTCACTATGTGAAGTATTAAAGTTAATAAACCCTCAAACTGCTGGACTGTAAGGAAATCCTTATTTTACACCTTAAAGGAAGACAACACACTTTAATAATCCCTCCAGGGGAAATAATTTTTTTCTTCACAATGTTTACGCTCACAGGCCTGAAATTCACACATGCACACACACGCCCTGAGCAGTTATGAGTTGTGTCTTGCTCAAGAGTTACCTGGCCCTTCCTGCTACCAGTACAGATCCGGACTAAACTAAAGTTCCCAAACCAGGTCCCTCTGGACTGAGTTACCAGAACAGGAGGCGGGGGCGTGTAGTGGAAATATGTTTATGAATGAATTATTCTGTTGAGGTTAAATTAATTAAACGTAAATGAATCGAGAAAAAAACAACAGGTAATAAAATTAGACCACATTTATATTTTACTTTTCATTTAAGTGCAGATGAATATTGAAGGTTTCATTGTGAGGAGAAATAAAATCACACACTCATAGAAAACATGGTGATCATGAGATTTTAAGCAGGCCCAGAAAAATTAATTCACGAGTCAACGAGTCATTATTATATAAATCTTCTGACCCCCCAGTCTGTTCCTAAACTCTGTGTGTGTGTGTCTGTTAGACTTTGTGTGTCTGTTAGACTCTGTGTGTGTCTGTTAGACTCTGTGTGTGTGTCTGTTAGACTCTGTGTGTGTGTCTGTTAGACTCTGTGTGTGTCTATTAGACTCTGTGTGTGTCTGTTAGACTCTGTGTGTGTGTCTGTTAGACTCTGTGTGTCTGTTAGACTCTGTGTGTGTCTATTAGACTCTGTGTGTGTCTGTTAGACTCTGTGTGTGTGTCTGTTAGACTCTGTGTGTCTTTGTTAGACTCTGTGTGTGTCTGTTAGACTCTGTGTGTGTGTGTGTGTGTGTTAGACTCTGTGTGTGTCTGTTTGTGCCTGTGGGTGTATCTGAAGTTCGTGGGGGTGCTGTACCAGTGTTACTGGTCTGATTCTGAGTCCCTGATGAACAGACGATGCTGCAACACAACTGGAGAAAGTTGCAACCAGTCTGAAATGAACACAGCCTGTCGATCCTGTCAGCAACATTTTGCTTTATGAGCCTGAACAGCATCAATGATATGTTTTTAAAACTTAATTAAGTAAACAAAACGTGCATTGTTCTGGTATGAGATGCTGGATCTGCACAGAGACCTTTAGTGACACTGAATCTCACATACTGCACCTTTAACGGTGGTCTGGGTGTTCAGTCAAACATTTCTACAGAGGTCTTTAGAGTCATTATGGATCACAGGATGTAAAAAATGTTCTTTACTGCAGTGGCGGTTCTAGACCAATTTTACTGAGGGGCCTGGCTGGGGCCAGGGGTTTTGTCAGAGGGGCACATTCAACCCGGGGCAAAGGTCTGGAACATCATAATGTCTAACTTGCGTTATGATTTAGTGTGATAACTAAAGTAGCCCAGTAGTTGTATCAACGTCTGCATGTAATTAGTGTTGCCCCATCGAGGGTATTTCACAATTCGATTCGATTTCGATTATGGGAGCCTCGATTCTTCGATTATAGCGATTATAATGTTTGTCGATTCGATTCGATTATTGCTGCCATGATTTTTTGATTATGGCGATTTTTAATGCTTTTTTCCATCTAAGACTGATTTTGTCTTCATCTGATGCTACATTTGTAAATAAATGGCCTATCAATTAACTCAGCATTGCTCTGAACCTTCACTCATAAAATAAATACCAAGGCTTGTTGAACATTTGACTAGTCATATTCATATTATCTTAAATTTCAAAGACACAAAGTATTTAATGTTATGACTACAAAATAAGCAAATGACCACGTAACTTATCAGAATGGAGAAAACAGCTAAGTTGTTACCTCATCTTCCCATTGCAGATGGCGGTTCACCAAACATCCATTTTGTTTACTAGAAAGCTTAGAAAAATACATAGTCTGTAAGACTAAACATTTCACGTTATATGTTGCTTCGTCTGAATCTGAGGAACGTGCGTGATTCGACGGGCTTTTTCCGAATTCTTCGGAAGTTCTGTGACAGTCTCCAGTGTTTCCCCTATAGTTTATTTGGGAGGTCGCCCCGCCCCCCCAACAGACACCCCCGCCCTGCCAACAGGATCCCCACCCAGAAATTCAAGTCATAGATTTAAAAAAAAATTCCATCATTTAATTTTTATTTTAATCAAAAGGGCCTATAACAGGCGTTCTTTTTATCAAATAAAAAAAGCTAACTCTAATTTGCGCAATTTCAGAGTCTAATGCGTCGCTATCGTTTCATTACATTCATTAAAATGCATTTCTTCTCTTCTCTGCGACGGGAGGGGCTCCCCCCTCACTCCTCTCTCACAACATACACACGTGCACTCACACCGGTACAGACACACCCACCCACACTCAGAGAGCGGAGGAGAGAGAGAGAGAGAGAAATCTCTGCATTTTTTAAACGAACCGTACGTGGCGAGGGGGGAGCACAGCTAACTCTACGGTGGGTGCTAGCCTAAATGAGAGCATCTCTCCCAGCCCCGACCACAGCGCTTGCCAATCCCCTGCCCCGGTTAACGTCGCCACAACGAGTACTAAACACACCTTGTTCCAGCCCTCCCACCGAAACATGTAGTAAGAAGCTGCAGACGGGTCACCACCGTCAGTCTGGCTTTGATCCAGCAGATACTGCGCATGGCTGTACAAGACTGAAGTTGGTGAGTGAATTAATGAGGATATGGATGGATGGATGCATAAATCAATAAATGAATGAAAAATGAATTGCTAAAATAAAAAAAATAAAAAAGTGAACGCGGCAACGCATCGAGGCTAATTAATCGATGCCAAATCGTCACATGACCCACCGTGATGCATTCCCGGATCGATGAATTGTTAGCAACACTACATGTAATCAGCATCTCACTGTCAAATCAAATAAAGAAAGTACAATTCAAATACATTTTGACAATATTTATAGTCACTTAACATTGAACTATGCAGATATGCATTTAAAAATAAAATAGAGAAAATAAATGAAATAGTTTTTGAAAAATTGTGCATCTTAAAATAAAGTGCTTAATTTTAGAAAAAATAAAATTAGGTATTTTTACATTGTGGTATTCATGCTTTTACTGAAGTAAAGGATCTGAATATTTTTTCCATCACAGCAGGTCAGTGATCAGTGTTTCAGTGACTCTCTGTGGTTCAGTGAATACAATGTTTTATTTATGGCAGCTCGTCACATTAAAACATCTGTACCACGACATGATTGTCTGTTCTTGGAGCAGTGCATCTTTCTCGGTCGTGTCTAGAAGGGAACCCTTTATTTGCACAATTCTCGCGAGATTTGTTTCCGTTGTTTCTCGCACGATCTTTCGCGAGTCTGGGGTTCCCTTCTAGACACGACAATCTCTGTGTCTCTGTCAAACTCATAACAGCAGATGTGATGCCCACTTAATGTATGATCACATTTGTGTGGATGTAATTTTTTTTTTTTTTTTTTTTTTTATTGTGTATATATTTTTGTGAAAGTAACCTGATTTTAAGTCATTGTCAGTAACTTGCTGTAGCAGCTTTATGACAGTAGGTGGCAGCGCGAGACCGTTCGTTACACCACAGTATGGCCATGACCGTTGGTCTGCTGGTTTCCCCACATAAGTGCGGAGGATTCAGCAGAGTTAACCAACATCTCCCTGTCTCACCATTATTTCCTGTATTTCAGGTTAGTAATGTGTCCAAAACCTTACATAAAATGCTAAGGGTAAAATGTTAGCTTGGGCCACACGTCTCCATTTTGTGTTTTTTTTTTTTACTTTTTACATTTTGAACTGGCTCCGTGTACATTATTTTACATATGTAAAGGCACCTATTGTTTTAAATTAATTGGTTAATTGTTTAACTTGTGTTAAATGTAGTTCAAGAGTAAATGTATATAACCGTTATTTAACCGTTCAACCGCCGTTAACGGCAGGTGTACATTTGAACGTAATTACTGTTTGTTGTTTGTGTAAATGTGTGAATGTTTCATTTTTAATACTGTCAAGCTGAAGTCCAAAAGATACTTAATAGTATTGATGTCTCAGTGTTTTTAAAGGATAAGTTCGGTTTTTTGACACCTGGACCTTATTGTTATGATTAAATACGCTCGTAGACTCACCCAGACAATTTTGGTGGAGCTCGGAGCCGTTTTCGAGCAATTTAGATCCATCCGACGGCGTTTTTTCTCATGCCATAGTAGCGGACGGGGCCAGAAATCGAAGCCCCTAAATTAGACATTATCTGCTGCGAAACTCGTGCATGTCCACAACAACACCACCAGTTCGCCCCCATTCGTGGACGTGCAGTGGTTGCTTGTTCTCTGGCCAGCTGTTCGGCTCTTTCCCTCTGCATCCTCCTTTCAAATAGCTCCTCGTCGGTGTATTCTGGCTCAAAACGATACGGGCATCCATTATACTCAAAGTCGTCGTCAGACACTTCTACATCGGATAAATATTCCGCCATGCTGCACAAAAATAGCCGTGTTGCCGTGTAGCCTAGCAACAACAGCGTCTCTACTGCGGCGCACGTCTATGACGTCACCAAAAGTTACCCATCCTTGTAAAGTCCCGGATGACCATAACAACGAAGTTGAGCTGACATGGTGATAACACTGGCCATTCATTTATAAAATGTAGGTGAAATGAGCGAGTTTCGCAGCAGATAATGTCTAATTTAGGGGCTTCGATTTCTGGCCCCGTCCGCTACTATGGCATGAGAAAAAACGCCGTCGGATGGATCTAAATTGCTCGAAAACGGCTCCGAGCTCCACCAAAATTGTCTGGGTGAGTCTACGAGCGTATTTAATCATAACAATAAGGTCCAGGTGTCAAAAAACCGAACTTATCCTTTAAAATGCAGAAATAGCCAAACTTAGTTGGAGAAATTTATGTGGAAAACGGAATTCAGAAACAGAATGATTGTTTGAGGTTTAATAATTTAATTAACATGTTTAATGAACATGGAAAAATGTCTAAAGAGACAGAACATGCATAAAAGTAATAAATACTAGTTACAGGACAAAGATAAACAGTTTAAAAATGAATGTGTTGTGAATGTGAATGTTGAATAAACATAAGTGTGGAGGATTCAGCAGAGTCAACCAACATCTCCCTGTCTCACCATTATTTCCTGTATTTCAGGACACATATAACTGTTTATGGGTGCCGCAGCCCGGTACCTGTAACACAGACTGTCTGTGAACAATATGATGTTACACTCTGCAGTGTTTCACACACAGAGACTTTATTTGTGCGGACACTCAGGTATAGTTTGTGACCAACTTTGGCATTTTTATTTTTTTAATCAGTCCGAGAGGACGACGGCATCCACGATTGATTAGTGATCAATCTGCCCTCCTCCCCCTCCCTCACCTGTTCGCTCTGCTGTGAGAAGGTCTGACAGTTTCTGACAGAGAAACACAGACTCTCCTGTTTAATGTAAAAGCCTCCTTATACAGTTGTTTAATCTTATAAGAGCAGCTGGTTGGTGTCATTCAGCATCACGTTAGTTTCGATTGTTTTAATAAACTCTCCTCCACATGTATGGAGCTAAATTAGGGTCAAAAGTTTTGAACTTGAAAAAATAAAATTTGAAACTGAAAATTCAAGTTTTGATCTTGAATTTTGAAAAATACATCAGTATATTCAAAATAAAAAATAAGTGTGCAAAAAAATTTTCAGGTTAAATATAATTATGATTCACTCTGGTAATTCTTTTGAATAAATTATTTATTTTCATTTTTCACTTTCATATATTTTGATATTCGAGATTGTATTTTTTTCAGTTGCACCTTTTTTATTTTCAGGTTCAAATCGTTTTTTTTCAGGTTCAAATCGTTTTTTTCAGTTTCAGATCTTTCTTTTCAGTTTCAGACTTTTGACCCTGATTTCGCGTGGTGGGCGTGGCATCAACTAAGACGGGTGGGGAATCATGACAGACAGCTTAACAAAAAAGGCTAGGGACCTTCCCCTATCACGTTGCCTTCAGAGAACGTAGGAACTAAAAACAATTCAACTCAACATTTTATGTAGGCTGTGATTGGCAGTGAAAAAACTGATGTCAATGACAAACTTCCGTATGCACGACATGCACGAATATCCTGCACGGCTAAATCTGTTTTAATTTCCACTGTTAGGCTAAGGCTGTTAATATGTCACTTCATTAAGTTTTAATATTCTTCAATACGTGGTAAGTTTATCCAAATATCGCCTTTTTTGAAATTTATTCCAACGTTTACGGAGATATGACATGTGAACGCTGTTTTAGACAGTACTCGGGACCAGTTGCAGAAGCGGAGCGATAAATTATGCCAGATTGTGCACTTCAACAGCCACACTTTAAGTGCTGAAATGTCCGATTTCCACGTAGCACTGTGAACGCAGCGCAGTGTCCGCTGGCAGTGATGGCGTCCAGTTCAGCAGGCTCACCTGAGGGAGCCAGTACACAGGTGAGAAATGTTCACAATGAGAGGTCGTTTTGTGACAACATACAATGTTTCTGACGTCTTTAAGTGGTGAATTGGCAAAGCTGCATCGAGTAGCTTAACGTCATTTAGCATTCAGACAGTAGTAGGTACTGTGTGAAAAACCCAGATAATAAATACATTGAATAAGAGTAGTGCTGTTGTGGGAATGCATGGGATGCTGAAATAACCTGCAGCAGCCTGCGGTGGAAAAGGTTGATGAATGTGTTCTGGTGCTGTCAGCCAGTGTCTGTGAATTCTTACAGCAGTGGTTCCCAACCTTGGGTCAGGACCTCAAATGGGGTTGTCAGATATTTAAATAATTGATCGATTAAAATTAAATTAGAATGTTAAAGCTGGTATGGCTCTGGCTAGTTGTTGACCACTTTCCTGACTCCTAGTGAGTTTATATGACAAATAGATGCATGGTGTGGGTGTGTTAGCCCTATGCTTAACTTCCAGCTTTGCCAGCTCAGCACTTAAAGACGTCAGAAACATTGTATGTTGTCACAAAACGACCTCTCATTTTGAACATTAATCACCTGTGTGCTGGCTCCAGCAGGTGAGCCTTTATCACCCTGCTTCTGTAATTGTTCCTCAGTACTGTCTAAAACAGTTTTCACATCTCACATCTCCACACATCACATCCTCCTCACATCTCCGTAAACGTTGGAATAAATTTCAAAAAAGGCGATATTTGGATAAACTTACCACGTATTGAAGAATATTAAAACTTAATGAAGTGACATATTAACAGCCTTAGCCTAACAGTGGAAATTAAAACAGATTTAGCCGTGCAGGATATTCGTGCATGTCGTGCATACGGAAGTTTGTCATTGACATCAGTTTTTTCACTGCCAATCACAGCCTACATAAAATGTTGAGTTGAATTGTTTTAGTTCCTACGTTCTCTGAAGGCAACGTGATAGGGGAAGGTCCCGAGCCTTTTTTGTTAAGCTGTCTGTCATGATTCCCCACCCGTCTTAGTTGATGCCACGCCCACCACGCGAAATCAGGGTCAAAAGTCTGAAACTGAAAAGAAAAGATCTGAAACTGAAAAAGAAAGATCTGAAACTGAAAAAAAGATTTGAACCTGAAAAAAAAAAGATCTGAATCTGAAAATAAAAAAGGTGCAACTGAAAAAAATACAATCTCGAATATCAAAATATATGAAAGTGAAAAATGAAAATAAATAATTTATTTAAAAGAATTACCAGAGTGAATCATAATTATATTTAACCTGAAAATTTTTTTGCACACTTATTTTTTATTTTGAATACACTGATGTATTTTTCAAAATTCAAGATCAAAACTTGAATTTTCAGTTTCAAATTTTATTTTTTCAAGTTCAAAACTTTTGACCCTAATTTAGCTCCATACACATGCAGCTTCTCTGCTGCTGTGAAAACTGAATCACGGGTGAATTAGGCTACATGAAAAAAAAGGGGAAAAAAAAAAGAAACGCGAATTGGGTTTCGGGGTGACTTTATAAAACATCCTACCGATGAAGTCAACAGATCAGACAGACAGGGTGAGAGAAACACACTGACCTCCTCTGTGTGTGTGTACTGTATGTGTGTATAAGGAAGAGCTGCATTAACACAGAGAGGAGAGACGCTTGAGCCGTGTAATGATAAATTATATCAAAACTTAAACGTCGGAACTTATCAATACTCTGGTCTTTAATGATTCAACGGTGTAATGCTGAATTTCAGTACCCACCCCTACATACACAGTGCGCCGTGTAGTTGTTCAAATTCAAACGAGGCCTCCAGGCAAAAAACATTCCGTACAGGACAGCATCTGGGTCCGGACTCGGACCGCGGTCCGCCTGTTAGTGACCAATGCACTAAAGGATCCAACTAGAATGTTGAGCCATGCGCATTAGTTCCGCCTTTTGCGTCGGCGCAATATCACAATTTTAATAATTACTGTATAATCTTCATTCGGATGGAGCCCCGGACCCCCCCCCCCCCCCCCCCCCCCCCCCCCCCCCCAGAACCGCCAGTGCTTTACTGAGGCAACACTTTGTGCTCTTCATATCAGTAACTGTCAAAATTTAATGAAAAAAAGTTAGTTTTTGAGGGTGACGATATTCTTTATACTGATAAAAGTGAGCGATATTTTTCTTTTTGATGTATTATAAATTATTTTAGACTTGCAGGCTATGTTAATATTATTTGATCAGAAAAACACTTATCCATAAAATATTCTCAGTTTGACCAAAGATGTGCTGTAGGTAGATAATCTATAGGTGAACATTAGAAGTGTTTTTTCTTTAATATTGCTCATTTTATAAGTCAAGTCAAACTACTACTAACACTGTTCTGCACAGTTCTGATTTTGATTTATTTGATCGATCACTTGGCACAAATATGAAATTCTTCAGTGATTGTAACACCCAGTCATATTAATAAATCAGTGACTGTCATCAAAGTCTCCAATATTACAGAAAGTAGAATCTGACAAACTGAAACAGTGAACATAAACAAATCTCCAAATCACAAGTCAAGTCCAAACACAAAACACATTTCCTACCTGCACACCATGAAAAAGCATACTCTGACATACCTCAGGTCTCTAAAGACATAGTTAACTTTTAAAAGAAAACACCAGAAAAATTGCAAATTTTGACATTTTTACACCAAAAAACAGTTAAAAATCAAATAAATTGAGGAATTGAGTAGACATGAACTTTGACCTTTTGAAAAACGAATGAAACAAAAAAGATTAAATTAGACAGGATGTAATATATCTAATAATAGTCTGGTCATGTCTGTGTGTAGTAATAAGTCTCTAATGACCTTCATGTAAAAGGTTATAACAAGTTGGCGTTGTTTGTTCCAGATTTGACCACAAGATGTCACCACAGTCTCATGTAAAGACGTCCACAGCCGCTGTGTGATCTGTGTGTCTCTTGTCCCCCTGCAGGTCAGACTCCATTCACTGTCAGTGTAACGAGGGACGTCTACCAGGTGGAGGAACACGGTAACGTCACACTGACATGGCTCTTTCCTGTCAACACAGACATGTCTGCTGCCTCACTGCAGGTAGACATTATGTCTGTGACAGAAAGGAGGAGGATTTACCTTTACACCAGTCAGTCTGAGGCTGAGCTGTACATAAATGAGCTCTACAGAGGACGAATGAGGTGTGATCTGGAGCTCATCAGGAGAGGACGGATTGAATGTGTCTTTACTGATCTGAGGCTCAACGACACTGGCACCTATAACTGTATCGTTGTTGTCAATGAAGATCATAACTACAAGACATGTGAGCTCAATGTTACAGGTAAGATGACATGATCGGCTCCTTTGTTACTCTGAAAGACAAGTTGTCTGTTGCCTCACAATCATGGAGTGACAATAGTATTATTATCTCACTTATGGTCACTTGGCTGCATTTTTAATCAGTTACACAAATAACCTCTCGCTCCAGCCTCCACAGTGAACCCACTGTTACTGTTCTAACCCACAGTTTAATATCTGTGCATTAATTTAACAAACACCTGCACCACAGCTGTCCAGTTATACTGTCTGATTATTAAAAATTAATCTACACCTGCCAGCCAATCAAAGTCCAGGATTCACAGTGGCCATGTTGTAATTTATTTATTTATTTTTTTCATCACAGACTGTGAACACAACATTAACATATTATCACTTTATAAAGTTATGAATGTCAAACATGTTGGCAAACAGTTGTGTTTTTACACATCCAGCAGAGATGGAGTAAAATTAGCCTCCATCTGGAGTCCTAGAAGTCAAAGTCCAATATTCAGGCTCCTCTTAGCTGGTTTGGTCTCTACTCTCTTCTTGTTAAAAGTATTTGGCTGTTTACCTACTAAATGCTCTATTTTGTTCACTGGTTGGTCACTAACTTTGATTTTCTGGTGTTTGTCCCTGAGCAGGTAGCGTACATTGTATGTTAGATCTGAAACATACATAAAATATGTAGTAAAAACAAAACAAATGAGCTGAAAAGCTCTGCAGAGCTGCACAGGTCAGTCAAAGTACCACCCCTCCCCGCCCCCCCTTTCACTCTGTGTAAGTCTGGTACCTGATGAAAACTCAGTCAACTTCCTCCTCTGCTGTTGTTTGTGCTTAATATGCTACATGGGCCGTGTTGAGAAGGAGCAGTTAACTCCTAGATATCAGTTTATCTAATTTAACTCATGATAGACAATATGGAAGAGTCTAAATCACTCTGTTGAGTGGAAATAACTCAGGTTGATGCATCTGATGCAGTCAACATCCTTAACTGATGTTGGAATGAGTATAATGATACCAGTGGTCTGCAATAAACAGACAGTACAAACAAAGAAATGAGGTACAGTTTTAGTAAAATTATATACGTTACAACAGGATCATAGTCAAATTAAACATTTTATAAACTCAGAGTGACTTTTTTCTGTCCTAAAACAACTGAAACAGCAGCCTGATGTAGCTCACAGAGTTAGAACAACATTTTCAAAACTGTATAATATCTGATTATTAAACCTAAATTACCTTTTACAATTTAAATATATATAATTATATGTGATTTGTCAAACAGGAAGACATTCACTCACGGCAGCACATGGTTGAACATACCAACATCGATCAGGTAGAGAAGGAAAAAAGACAAAGTGACAAAAAGTTTCCATTAAGTTAGTGAGTGAGTGGGGCTTCCCAGTCTGACCTGCAGGGCTGTGTCAGCAACTAACTGTCATCAGTGGCAGCTTCATTTATCCATGAAAATTTCACACAGAAACTTTGACTTAGGCTTGTAGTTTTAGGGACAGAAAACAGAAAACAATAAGATCTTTTTTACCTGACATGATTTATGGTTCAAAGATGTTTCTGGGTGTAAAAGTGACACATACTTCCATCTGATTGTTGCTAGTTAGCTTGTATTTTGCTAACATGAGCTAACTGAAGATGTTGCTTTTACAGGTCCCACAGCAACATCTTTTAACCATCTTTAACCATTTTTTCAAACATAGACGAGTGTGTCACAGAGCATATCTACGAAGAGAAAAGAGAGAAAAGAGGAAGTTGACTGAGGTTCCATCAGGTACTAAGTTTACTCAGCTAGAACAAATGTAATCAGGGTGGAACTTAGGAAAGTTCAGTTTCTCTGTGGGCAGTGGTGAAATTAAACTAAGTACATGTTCTCAAGTAGGATTACTGAAGACCAGTTTGCAGCACTTGCGCATTACTTGAGTATTTTCAGTTTTCTGCTACTTAATTCTTCCTTTAGACTGAACTGCTTTATTTTACTTTTTACTCCACCACATTTATTTAAGAGCTGTTGTTACTTAGTTACTTTGCAGATTCAGATACAAAATATAATCAACTAATAAATTAGCATAACAGTATATAAAGTAGTTAGAAGTAATCCAGTCTGAACAGCTGCAACATTACAGTAATGCTGACATATGAAAGTATCGGTCATTATAATCCAGTAACATTAAAAACATTATTCTTTAATTTAATGTTCTGTTAACAGAAGACAGTGACTCATGTTTGTTTCATCTCTCTGCAGCAGCTGCCAGCGATCAACCCACGAATGAGACCTCAAAGCCAGTGAGCCGAGGAAGGATCGGGCTCATTGTAGGATTTGGTTTGTTTACAGTTGCTGCAGCACTTTTCATCATTCTTTGTTTTCAGACTCACATGAGGCTTTTCTGCTCATTTTTTAACTAACAAGCTTCATGAGGTGGAATTTTTTTTCTATATATGAAAAAAGGAAGCACTCAAAGAATAATGTGATTTCTAATTTGATGCTTTAAATACCTCATGTGTCGAGCATCAAACTCAACACATTATTCTGAAGGTATTTTTCATACCTCAGTAAATTAACTGACCAGAAATGAGACCACCACAGTCTATGTTTCTGTGGTTTACACCATACTTGATATTAATTGGTCTCAATACCTAATATTACCAAAGTATTTTTAATTTTGATTGGTCTCAGTTCCTCAGTTTACCTGAGCCATGTTTATTTTGATTGGTCGTACTATGATAAATGATAAATGATAACACTGAGATTATTTTAATCTAAATGTCTGTTTGATGTTTAGGTCACAGTCTGGTCTCACTACATCATATGACCAGAATTATGTTAATGCAGTTGTCCAGTCCAAATCTCTCCTCCGTTCAGGGTTACCTGTTTTTCATGGTGCTGTCATCTGTTTAGTTAGAAATATGCTAAATGAAGAAAGACTTAAGTTCTCAGATCTAGTGAGCTTCTTAACTGCTTGTTAGTGAGGGTGACCAGATTAAAGTGGGTGAAATTTCAGGACAGGACAGTTGTGGGTGGGCGTCTCCTCCAGCACGTTTACTGTCAAGGTGTAGTGTAGTGAAGTCCAGCCAGACGATGGTGAAGTGTACTGATGTTTCTAGAAGCATTTCTTTATGTCCAACCATCAGCATTATTTTTCAACACAAGTTTACTTTCCTCTCCTTCACACCTTTTCTTCAAACATCATAAGAGCTACAGGAAGAATAAATGAGCTCTTACAAACATGTGAAATAATCAAAATGTTGACTGACACCACACTGTGAGTTTCCTCTGAACCTCTGGGTGACGTCATCCACTAATTATTATACTCTCTGTGGCTGCGTTGCACCAACAAGAATTAATTTTTTAGACCAGATTAAATCAAGTTTTAACTTCAGATGATGTTGCACTAAACTTTTAAAGTAACTTAAAGCTGCTATAAGAAGTTTCTATCTGGTTATAAAACAGTCTCAGTTGATTACTGATGCCTCTATATGACAAACATATTCAAAGAAGACCATCAGTGAGAAGATCGACTATTTCTATATAATTATTCTTTATGTTTGCCACCAGGTCAGATTCTCTGTGAAATCAGATAAAAAGAACCTGTCTTCACATTTTCCAGGCAAAGTTACAGTGAGTAGCACGATAGCCGGTTAAAAAGAAGCAGGAAGAGATATTTGTTTAGGTCATTTTATATTTGATGTTGTATTTTGAGGCTGTTACTGTGAAAACACTACTGCTTTTGTCCACAGGAGCCTCCAAAATCAACATGATATCCAAGTTTCTTGGAGTAGATTTAATTTCAGTTTACATCAATAAATTTGGGTTCAGTAAACCAAAATTAGTTTTTAGTTCTTTAGAGTTCTGCTTAGTTTTAAAGCTGGATTTACTCATCATTGAGTTTACCTCAGAAAGTCAGTATATAAGCTAAAACCTCAGTAATCCTGACTTCACTTGACTCAAATTATTCAACATTATACGTCAGTTCAGGTTTAAGAAGAAGTCCCAGAGAGGAAATCACCTTCTTTTCACTCTGTTGTAGTTTTGTACACACAGATACACATCTGAGAGAGTTGTCATAGCGAGGTGGCTGCACACACACATGTGGTCAGATGCCCTGAGTAGGAGTTTGGTGCCTTGCTCTGTTGCACCTCAGCAGTGCTCTGGAAGTGAACTGGCACCTCTCCAGCTGTCAGTCCACACTCCGTTCTTTGGTCCATGTATAACTTGAACTGGCAACTCTTTGGTTTCCAAGACAAGTCCTGACAGACTGAGCTGCTGCTGCCTGAGTTTTTTACAACAGTCACTCACATTTCCATGTTGAAAGAAACTGAAACAATGACTGAAATGGGTGACGTTAGAATCTAAGTCTGATAATTTGTTATTAATAAAACAGAGATCAGTGTCCTGGCTGTGTTTATAAAACACACAAACTGTTACACACATGTGACAAGTGTGTTACAGTCATTTTAAACGTTTTCTCAGCAGCTACGATTGTCAGTAAGATTTAGAAGCTTACAATCGCTTTTTAAAAACATTTTTATAACAAACTCCTCCTGCAGTGAGGGCTGAACTCTCCGTTATCTAATTTTAAAAGGTCAGATGACATCATGATAGCCTCCGTTAAATGATTAATTATTCATGATCATTTTTAACATTAGTTTTTTACCAAGTCAGGTCTCCTCAGCATTTCTACCTTCAAGTTTCTGATCAGGTTGAGTCTCACAGGCTACAGGCCTGTTGAGAGGATTTGGGGTTCTGGACAACTGCTCATGATTCAGGACTGTCCCAAACATTTCAAGTTCACACAGTTTATCATTTAGTACGATCGCTACCTCTGTTTGAGACTTTGCTGCCTCTTGTTTTATCAAAGCTCAGCAGCTCCATCAAGACACTTTACTGTGAGTCAAAGTTCAACAAACCTGAAGCTTAAAATTGGTGCTGATTTACTTTGCCCCCATGAACAAATCAAATGATTGCTGTGCTCACTTTGGAACTGAGTGACTTCACTAATAAATTTAGCTTTTTCAAATGCTGACGTGACCTATAATGCCACAGTCACACCCCAACTTTGATCATTTCAATGAGAGAAATTTCCCCTCTTACTTCCTGAAAACCTCTTGACTGACTGACTGAACTTTGAAATAACACGATGCAGCAGTGTCAAGCTGAACAAGTGTTTGTCTGCCAAATCTGGTTTGACCCACAGTATTTAAGCTTTAGTATAATGAATCCTCACATTCATTTTCAAAGTTAAAATCTTGGATGTTTTAAAGGTCCAGTATGTAAAATTTAGAAGGATTTATTAGAAGAAAAATGTAGAAATTGAATATATTAAATATATTTACATCGGAGTATAATCTCCTGAAAATAAGAGTGTTTTTTGTTAACTTTAAATGAGCATGGGTCCTCTTTCATGGAGGACACCATGTAGAGTTGGGCATCGTTTGGGTTTTTTCTGAAGATGCTGATTCTTTGATTCTCCTGTACTTTTGTTTCTCATTTGTTCTTTTGTAAACTAAGAATCGTTGTATTTAGATTAAATTAGATGTGATGTATGTAGAGTATTTTGCCAGTCTGTAATCAAGATTTCACCTCTTTGAGTTTCCTGATTTTGTTTCTTGTGTGATTTTTATGTGTAACTGCTGCTATATTGAAATTTCCCGTCTTGTATCTGTCATCTGATTCTGTTGTCTTACATCGTGATAAACACATTAAATATTTGAACAGCAGACTTTGTTCTTTCTGTCTTTTCTGATACAAAAAATACATTTTTTGTTAAACTTGGAGAAATGTCTTTCATGGAAACATAATCAATCATGGTGTACATTATGATAAGATGGAAATATTGATTATTTATTAGCTGAATTTTACTTTCACCTTGACCACAGAAACTGTTTATAATTGTAAGGAAGAGCTGCTCAGGACGAGGCCTGTTGTGATTGGTCCAAAGGTGTGACCTCACCTAACATGGTAACTACAGTCCATTTATGTGCAGTTTACAGGTGCAGGTTGTTCTGCTGCGTTCTTTTCTCTTTGCAGAGACCTTCATGAGCCTCAGGAGACATCAGTTTCTTCAACTTTAACTTTAAGTCTCCTGCAGTAAAACCCGACCGTCTCCCTTCATTTTTATCTCCCAGAGTTATCTGTGGATGTGACGATTCATTCATGTGGACCTCTTTAGATTTTCTCTATGTTGTCATTATACATCCCACACAGTATTTGTATAGAAAATTCAAACAAAATTATAATAAATTATAGCCAGTGTTGCCCTCAACAGACAAGCAAGTCTGACACTATCTGGAAGAACAATCACTGGTCAGTCAGATGCAAAATCTCAGACAAGAAAAGATGAGATAAGAAAAGATAAGAAGATAAGATGATAGCTGAAAACTTAACTAAACATTATATCAACTAGTCAAAAAGTTACTTAGTCCAGTAAGTCTACTCATGATGTCTGAGCAGAGAAGCTCTAACTTCTCCTTTGGAAAACACTTGTTAGTTCGCAGTAGAGGTGAACTCTATCCACCTCTTTGAAATTAATCATCTATTTTAAAATCTACTGCATCAATCAATGAGGGAAACAAGTCTTGTATTCCAGTTATTTGTCACTACTCAGTGATTTAGTTATATTTACCAGAATAACCTCATGATGGTCATTTTGAGAATTTATCAACAGTCAGGTAAAAATCTGCAGAGAAGTCAAATGTTGATCTGTGTTGCAGCTGTGATCAACATTAAACTGATCTAAATCGTGATAAAAAATAAATAAATTATACAAACTTACATATTGATGAAGGTTATAGCTTCTGCTGTGAAAGTATATTTAGCTATGATTTTCATAACATGGCTCACTTGTCATGTACTGTGCCACTCTAGGATTGTGGTTTTCACCTCTACTGAAAGTAGCAAAAGGTTCTTATTTGTTTCCTGTTGCTTCCTCTGACTTATGGTGTCTAACGGGTGCTCCTCCTCCTCCTCCAGTTATAAACCTCCTCCTTCAGTCTGCTGCTTCATCTCTCTGATCTGAACACAGACTCACAGACTGGACAACACTTTCCTCTCGCCTCACAGTTTGATCCTCATTTGACTGAAGACACAGACTACAAGGTCATTTTACTCCACAGCTTTACTCACCTCACACAGATCAGTCTGTATATTTTTATGATTGGATCATTTCATTCAGTTTGTATTTGCTGGTTCTCATTACTTTATTTTCAGTTAATGTTTATTTCCAGATTTACTGATGTTTATCTAACCTGCAAACAACCTGACAGACTGAATTATTTTATAGTGTTATTATAGTGTAACTTAATTAACATCTGTATATAGGATGTTTAGACACTTTAATACAGACGTCAGTCAGTTAAACAAACAGATCAATAAATACTTTAAACATTTATTTTATTGGGTGAAAAACATTCATCCACCAATCAGCTCATTCATTCAAACCCTGCACATAACTGACAGAACTGACTGCAGGAGGCAGGATGAGCTGCAGCTCCCCTCAGTTTCTTCTCCTCTGTGGGTGAATAAAAACAGACTCCTTGTTAGAGAAACACTTCACTTTTTACCACTGAGAGTTTTTATGTCCATCCAGTCAGGAAGTCCTTTGGTCAGCTGTGTGTAATAAGCAGGATAATAAATCCAAAGGAGTATTGTGATGACTAAAGACAGACTGTAGATGTTTCTTCTCTTCACCTGTGTCTCCTCTGACAGGGAGAAGATGATCTGCAGGATCCTGCCGCTCATCAAGCTGACCTCCTGTGTCTGTGGTTAGTTTACACCTTCACTTTATTATCCATCAAGACAAAAGACAACACACACTTTGACACTTGAGTCCTTTAAATGTGTGAGGAGGAAGGTCTCTACAGCACTGAGAGCATCACTAAATTCTTCACAGAAACATCTCTAGATGGAGTTTAAAGTTGTCACTTTGTCTGCTCCTCACTTTCCCTCTCTGTCTCCTCAACAGGAACATTTGTAGTCAATGTGACACAGACCTCCTATCAGGCAGAGGAGAACCACAACATCACACTGGAATGGACGTTCACAACCACAACTGACATGTCGCCCACTCCGTTTCTATCCACATTGAAATGTTTTTTAATCTCAGTGTCTCAGTTCTGTTTCATCTACATGAAGGTGTTGAGGTCTCAGAGTATCAAGATAAACAGTTTGCAGGACGAGTCCAGTTTGACAAAGACGTCCTCAGAGAAGGACGAATCAGACTTCATGTGTCCAGACTCAGGACTGAAGACTCGGGCCTGTATGTGTGTAAAGTGAACACAGATGATGGTGCAACTGCTGCTGGATGTCGTCTTAATGTCACTGGTGAGTTGATTCAGTAGTTTAGTAAAAGCAGATTTCCATCTTATAGTCGTGCTGCTAATGTTGCTAAAACTGTCCATCATAATGACGTAGAGTCCAACAGTCGTCCTCCTAGAACCTTCAAACTGCTTGTTTTGTCCCACCAACAGTCCAAAACACTTGAGTCCATTTTCTGTCCTTTACAGCAGCTGCTGATGAGTCCAAACCTCAGAGACCAACAGTGAGTCCACAAGCAGAGAGTCGGGGAAGGATGGGCCTCTATGCTGGACTGGGACTGACAGCAGCAGCAGCTCTACTGTCTGTCTGTGCAGGACTCTGATCTGACTTCAGTCTTTGTTTGACTAAACGTGCTGAGAAGAAATGAAACGTCTCTGCAGTCGTATAGATGTTGTTGTTTTGGAGCTTCACTGTAACGTACAGTCTTTTGATTAATTTGGAAAAATCCTGCTAAAGGAAAATTAAAGTTTGCTGTGAGATCAGACCAGTTTGGCCAAAAAAACAGCTACCATCTTTTATTTTTCCAAATAAATCAACAGACAGTTTAACCATTATTGACAAGTTACTCCAGAGGGTAAATTCTTACTTTACTTGTCTTTTGTAAAAGTCCAATAAGACTGAGTGTTTGTTTTTCCACCTGAACCTGAAGCTCTGTCATTTCTCTGCGTCTCTTCCTGCTGTAGAGGAGCTGTTTACAGCTTCAGTGTTTATAATATGATATTATTCTGTGAACATGTTATATATCCACATTGTGTTTCACTTACAGACGATCAGTTTTTCATTGTTTGTGTTCTTGAAAGAAAAGCTTTAAGTTGTTGATGCTGCTGTTAATGATAAAGAGCAGAGGGAGCTCTTTACTGTTCAGACGTCCTCACCTGTCTGCAGGTTCATTTAGAGTCTGTCAGCTTCACTGAAATGTAACTGATGATCACAGAGACCTTCTGCTGTTCTGTCTTTTATCTCTGATATTTGATTTAAATCAACCTCAGTGTCATCTGATGATCTGATTGTTTCATTTGTCAGACACTGAAATGTTTCTTCTCTATTTTTTATATATTTCATTGTATTACAGTAAGAAATAAAAGATATAAAACTTTAAGAGGTGAAGTTTTTTCTAACTAAATAAAATAAAATTAATCTAAATGTTTTTAGCTGCTGCACTAATTGAACTTTGCCACTACAAACTCATTTCAGTCTTATTTTGTGGAGGACAAGATGTTTTTAGGAGGAGACAGTAGGTCAACGGTATTTGTCACACTGAAGTTGTTCACATCATCTGAAAGGTGGAACCTGAAGATTCATTTGAGATGCAGATCAAGTTTTTATAGCCACAAATCTGAAATAATTTATTGATAATAGTTTATAAGAGCTTATAACATCATGATAGAAGTACATGTTGGCCATTCACATGTTCTTTTAAGTTGTTGCAGCAGTTTTGGGGGTTTATGGGTCTTATTACACAGATTTTGTGCAACATTTAACCACTTTGACCACAGGAGAATTATAAAAAAATTGACACAAAAAAGTCACAAAAATCAAACAACCCAATAGTGTCAAATGTAAGTCATGTGTAAAGTGATTGAATGTTATCAGACGTTTAAATTCACACTGATACTGTCAGTAATTATCTCCATCCATAGACAGAGTTCATCATCTTCATCTCACCACAAGAACAGTTCAACCAAAGTAAGTCGAGTCAGACAACAAGAGGAACACTGGACGTTTTTCATCTGAACACTGAAAATGAAAATCTCAAAAATAACCAACATTAAACCTTTAAATATTACAAAAACTACAAAAGATAAAAAGCTTTAACTCTTCAAATGAATGTGTTCAGGTCTTTGAGTTGACGGCTTCTTTCTTTCTGCTTCCTTGTAGGCGGACTCGTCTGGAAGAGGGATTCCCTCAACGTTACCAAGGATACCAACAGCACACGCTCCATATATGGGTATCTACGTCAGCGAGATTCTCTCTGTGTGCAGCGTGGGGACCCGGAAGAGGAGGATCCTGAGGGCCGACCACTTTAACTCCACAGCAGTGTCCGTAAACGCCTCACATTTAAACAAACAATGGATGTTTGCAACGACACCTCAGTAGGAATCCTCCTTAAAGGGCCCCACGTCGTTCCCTGAATGGAACACGCCCCCTCCTCAGTCAGATAAAAGTCCTCCTTCACTCGCTGGATGTCTCTTCATGAGACAAAACAACACTGGTTGGTCCTCATATGACTGAAGACATACAAAGTAATGTAAGTTTCGTCTGTTGTTTATTCCACAGATTAACTGACGGTACATTTTTAAAGATGAAGACCTCACAGATCAGCCTGTAAAATATGATGAGTTTTATTGTGAGATCTGACAACAACACAAGTTGTTTGTGTTTACTGTTTTTATTTTGTTATATGTTGTATGTGTTGCGGCGATCTGCCTGGAGGCGTGGCTGTGCGCGCTACACCTGACAGCAGCCGACTGCAGGGCAAGCGAGTCGGCGGGCGCGCGCTGTGCGCGCTCCTCCATGCCGCGCCTCAGCAGGTGAGCGCAATTAAGGTAATCAGCAGCACACGCCGGAACTGGAGCAGTATCAGCGGCGAACCATTCATTTGGCCGGAGCAACAGCAGCAGAAAACAGGGACAAACAGCAGCAGAAAACGGAGACAAAGACAGAAACCACGAACTGAAAAGACGCATGGGAAAAGGACTGAAACTGAAAGAGGCTACCGGTAAGCTCATGTGTCTCACTGGACTCTGTTCAAGTATGCTTTCTGCCTGTGTTGCTGAGGACGTGTTTGAGTCGTACTGGATTGGACGTGTACTGAATTGTTTGTTAGTTAATATTGTTGTTTGTGCGGGTAAAAAATACTGCTAATATTGTTATTTCGGTTACCTACTGTTTATTTGCTCAAGATATTTATTTATATGTATTGATATTTATTTACATAATTAGACAAAAAGTAATCCATTATTTGCTAAAACCTTGTGTTTAAAAAATAAGTTATGAATGGCATTAGTTAAATGAATTTGCTTTTATTTTTTAATTTCATGGGTAAATGCAAAGAGCTAAAAAACTGTTAAAACTGTTAAAAAATACCAAAGTAAAATCTGTTTAATGTTTGTAAAATCCGTAAAGAATAATTTGGGAAAAATGAATTAATTTAAAAACATTGTTCTAAAATGTAGGACCAAATTTTTGTTTATTTAAAACCTAAATTGAGTATGGGTTTATGGGTTTAATTAATGATTATGTTTATACAAAATATACTTACTGTACTATGTATTTACATTTGTTTATTTTTGTGTTTTTAAAGGTTTTTCACCTGCTTCAACCTCTTCACTGCTTAAAGTAAAATAAAGAAGAGATAAGAGTGAAATCCTGTGTCAAGTGCAGTCCTTCCTTTTCAAGTGTGGGAAGCCATAGCGTTTAAAATACACTTGACAGTGAAAAAACCGCTCACAACGTCGAGGGACCGCGTGTGGCAGTGACCAGAGAACCCTCCACCTGCGGCCACAACCAAGAGGACACTCCATCTGGGGCCCGGAGGATAAAGCCTGCTGTCATCAGCCACAGAGAACAAAATGGCCGAATCAAAAGCACTCGATGAACTGAAGGTAGAGAGGACCACAGTTAAAAGACTTTTCTCCCGTCTCACCAATAACATTACAAGGACCCACATGGAGATGTCTATGGAGGAGTTAAAGGAGAACTTCAAGAAGCTTGCACTAGAGGGCTCCAGAGTTATGGAGGCAAATGAGGAAGTGAAGGCCGCTTACATGGCAGAGTGCAACGCAACTACTGCAGAGGAGCTGAGTGACCCACTGAGAGCCGACATAGAGAAGACGGAGAAAGAATGTGAGCAGAAGATCAAGGAAATTTAAACTCCTGATCCGAGAGACACTCTGGGCCACATATGGAGAAAAAGAACTGTCCCTGGCTCTACAAGTCGCAGAGGCTGAGTGTGCGAACGTCTCCTCCACTCAGCCAGATGCAACTCTGGAGGCATATGAGTTTATGCTGACCCACCTAGAGACGTTGGTACGCAAGGCAAAAGAAGCGCACCAAAACTGGAACCGCTGGGCTCCGCCTGCTGAGCGAAAAGACTGTGATTGCCGAGTGAGAGAGCTCGAGGTGCAATTCCCCTAGCTGGTGTCACGGAAAGCCTTCTTCATAAAAGCGGCAAGTATAAAGAAGGACACGGAACAAGAACCCACTTCAGTTCGCAGCTTGGCCCCAGTAGCAGCAATAAAACTGAAAGCCACAGCCCTACCAAAGTTTGCCGGCAACCAGCGAGACTATTACAGATGGAGAAAAGAATGGGAGGCTCTGCAGAAGCAAGGTGAACCGACTGGCTCCAGAGAGGTGAAGAAATTCCAACTCCTCGACAGCCTCGACGAGAAAGTGGCCAGAGATTTGCGCCTGTCAACCTACAGCTCAGCAGACGAGATCTTCAGAGTCCTGGAGAACCGGTATGGGAACCAGGCCACCATCGCGCTCGAGATCGTCGAGGAGCTACAAGCAACTCCACCAGTCAGGAGCGACCACCGCCCAAGGAAAATCATAGAGCTCATCCAAACTGTGGAAAAGGCCCTCTATGATTTAAAATGAACTGAACAATGCAGATGCCATAAAGAACCCACTAGTGATTAAATCCATTGAGAGCAAGCTCCCAGAAACCCTGAAGAAAGACTGGCTCACCTATGCTGCTGATCAGGGAAAACACGGTCAACCACCAGAACCGCTTCGACAAGCTCATCACATTCTTAAAGTCACAAGAATTGATATATGAACAGCTAGATCAGCTGAGAGATCCCATCGAACCCACCCAAGGAGAAGACAAAGTTCCTAAAATACGCCAGAACAAAGACAACAAAGACCAGCAGTGTAACAGTTAGCTGCATCATCTGCGGTGACCCAAAGCACAGAAGGAAACTGTTTTTCTGCAGAAAGTTCAGGACCAACCTAAAGCCATCGGAAAGAAGGGATGCAGCACAACAGCTCGGTGCCTGCAAAAGATGCCTCGAGATCCACAATGGCGACATCTGCAGAAATACTACGTATCTGTGCGGGAATCCAGAGTGCAAAGACCAACACCACTATCTTCTCTGTCCAGTTGCCAGACCCCAGTCCCCAAAGAGCACCTAAACCTGGTCCAGGGAGAGCTGAGGGCAAAAGATACACTGAAGCCCAAGAAGAGTTCCTCTCCAAACTTCCACCTGAGCTGGCGCTACAGTGTCGGGACGCCTTCTGCAACGTCACGTCCAGGGCATACAACTCGAACGCAGCTGAGAGAGGCCTTCTGGAGGAGTACGGCTTAAAAGAGCACCCAGTGATCCTGATGCTCCTTAACGTTTCTGCCAACAATGGACAAAACATCGGGACTCTCATCGACCTGGCATCAGACACGAACTATATAACGCATAGAGCTGCAAGCAAGTTGAACCTCAGAAGTGAAGTTGTGACACTGGTGGTTCACGGCGTCGGAGGGATGAAGGGTCTGTTGCAAACGAAGCGCTACCTCCTCAAGATACGTGTCATCACTCTGAGAGGGACGCTCAAGTCACATCAACTGATCTGTTTATGGACTTGATGAAATTGCAGAGGTTCACAGACATGTTCCAGCCATCAAGTTTACAGAAGATCTTCCAGATGTGACCCTTAAAGACCTCACAAGACCCAGAGAAATAGAACTTCTGATCAGCCACAAAGAAGGCCAGCTGGTACCCCAGAAAGTTCGTTCCAGCGGTGACCTGGTGCTCTGGGATGGCCCACTTGGCAAGACTGTTGGAGGGACGCACCCAGACCTCTTCGAAGAAGTCACCTTAACAGCCCATACATCAAAGACACACTTCGCCAGATCCATGAGAACTGCAGCAGTCAAATACAGAGAACTCACCTGCAAAGATCTGGTCTCCTGCAAGTCCCTCCACAATCCCTGTACCCAGTCCAATACAGCCACAAGCAGCAGAGACTTTCTGAAGTGGTGGAAGTGGGGAAAGTATCGGAGCCGCTTGTGAGCTGAGATGTGGAGGATGTCGCTGTGGGAACTGCCAACCTGGAGGGAAAGACATGACACTGGCTGAAGAAAGAGAGATGGAGATGGTGAAAAATGGATTGACGTATGTGAAGGGAGATCACCACAGCCCTGAACCACACTGGCACGCCAAGTATCCATGGACAGAAGATCCAGCATCTCTACCCAACAACAAGCGAGTAGTTGAATCTACATTCCTCAGAACCGAGAAGCAGCTGGCGAAGGAACCAGAATGGAGGACAGCCTACGCATCACAAGTCCATGAAATGGTTGATCGCAAAGCTGCAGTGAAACTGTCCAAAGAAGTCCTGCAGAGCTGGACCGGGCCAGTGTGGTACATAAGTCACCTGATCGCACCAAATCCACATTCAGTCTCCACCCCAGTGAGACTAGTATGGAACAGCAGCCAGAAGTACAGAGGCCTGAGCTTGAATGACATACTTATTAAAGGTCCTGACGTTCTAAACCCAATCAGAGCTGTCCTGCTAAGATTCCGAGCTGGTGTCTTTGCTGCCCTTGGTGACATCCGCAAAATGTACAACTCTGTCTGGTTGGAGGAGAGAGAGGGTCCACCTACACAGGTTCCTGTGGCGTGACAGAGAGGATGCTGAGGTGGAGGACTTCGCCATAACAAGGGTCAACATCGGAGACAAACCTGCTGGTTGCATAGCCCAGGTCGCTATGCGGGAGACAGCCAACTTACCTCCATTCAGCCACTTTAAAGAGGAGAGACGTGTGCTGGAGGAAGATGCCTATGTTGATGATATCCTGACATCTCACAACAACCTCGACCACCTGAAACTCCTCACATCCAACATTGAGCAGATCCTTAAAGCTGGAGGATTCTTCATGAAGCCCTGGGTCTACTCTGCTCAAAGTGGGAGGGAAAAGCCGAGAGATGGGAAGGTGGAGTCTAGGGACTTTGATCCTACCAAACCAGCTCACTGAAGAGGATAACAAAGCCCTTGGCCTTGGTTACACCACTGAAGATGACAAACTACACGTCATGGTTGCAGTTAACTTCTCCAAGAAGAAGAAAAAAATGCGCCTTGGTCAAGACTTGCTGAGAGAAGAAGTAAGAGGACAAACCCCAGATCCACTCACAGAAGAGAACTGTTGAGCCAAGTCTCTGGTCTCTATGATCCACTCGGCCTTGTGGCACCTGCAAAGCAGAAGGGAGCCATCCTAATCCGGAGAGCTTTCCAGGAAGCAAAGGCAACAGACTGCAGGGAAGACACCTGGGGATGCTTGCCTTGTCAAAAGAGCTCAGAGAAAATGCCATAAAGCTCCTCGAAGAGTATGCTGACCTGAGCCAACTCAGATTCACCAGACCCCTGACGCCGCCAGATTCATGTGCAAGGCCAAGTGGCATCACTTTCTCTGATGGCAGTGAACAAGCATACGGCGCTGTGTTGTACCTACGCTGGAACTGCAGCCATGGTGTCGACGTGAGGCTTGTCGAGTCAAAGGCAAAGCTGACTCCTCTTGACCACAAGGGAGACCCTGTGAAGGCAGAGATGTGCGGAGCAGTCTTTGCAGCCCGGTTGAAGAACTACTTCCAGAGACACTGCCGAATTGAAGTCGAGAGGTGGTACCATCTCGTTGACAGCCAGACAGTCTTGGGCGCGATACAGCGTGAGAGTTATGGCTACCAGACATTCTTCGCGAACAGAGTTGGCGAGATCCAGAACAGCACAGACGTCCAAGATTGGTGGTGGATTCCAGGGCCAGCGAACATTGCAGATATTATCACCAGAGGGGCCAGTCCTTATGACCTAACTGAGGAGTCAGAGTGGCAGTCGGGTCCAAAAGTTCCTTCAACTTCCTGAAAGTGAGTGGCCAAAGAAATCAGCCAAAGATGTCGCTGCGCAAGCAAGAGACAATATCACAAAAATACAGAAGAAAACATTTGTGGCAGTACTCACCCGAAATCAACTGAAAGGTCAAGATCCAGTCAGAGACCAAAAAACAGAGTCCAAGTACAGGAGACCACCGGCAGTAGCAGTAGTCCAAAAGCTATTGGACGAAAGGCGCTTCAGCAAGCTAAGACGGTTGGTTGGGGCAATGGCTTGGACTTGGAGAGCAGCAAAGAAGTTCCTGCGTGTCAAGATTGGAGAAGAAGAAAAGTGGGAGGCAGTACCTGCATCTGGTGTCATCACAGTCAAAGAAAGAGAAGATGTGTTCCGAGACTTATGCCTGGCAGCTCAGGAAGGCGTACACTTTCCAAGCACAACAACAGACAGACTGGTTGTCTACAAGGACCGGACAAGTGGACTCCTGATGTGTGGTGGCAGGATCCAGACCTTCAGAGAGGACCGTGAAGCCGTTCCCCTGCTACCTTTTCAGGCCTGGATCTCCACCCTCCTAGCCCGAGAATGCACACAGTGAGGGGCATGACGGAGTTGCAGGAACTTTGCTGCGGATGCGGAAGAAAGCATGGGTCATCAAAGGAAGAATTATTGCCCAAAAAGTCGTTGATAAGTGTGTCATCTGCAAGAAGGCAAAGGCAAAAACCTGCCAGCAAATAATGGGTGACCTGCCTGAAGAGAGGTCGAGTCCGGCTGCACCATTTCAGTTTACATCTGTTGACCTGTTTGGACCGTACCAGGTGAAGGATGATGTCAAGAGGAGATAAGCATGAAAGTGTGGGGCGTGCTTTTCTGCTGTATGTCAAGCCGAGCCATCCATGTCAGAGTTGGCAAACACGCTAACGACAGAAAGCTTTCTATTTGCTTACCAGAGGTTCACTTCTGTCCGAGGCCATCCCCAGAAGATCTGGTCCGATCCAGGTACAAACTTCATTGGAGCAAAATCTGTCCTGGAAGAGATGTACACCTACCTGAGACAACAAAACAAAGAATCACTTGAAGAATACGCTGCCAAAAATGGGACCTACTGGACATGGAGGATTCTCCCAGCTGATTCACCTCACCGAAATGGTGCTGCCGAAGCTGCTGTCAAGGTCACCAAAAGAGCTCTCCAAAGTCTTGGCGGAGGAGAAGGCCTTACCTTCAGCGAATTCCTGACGGTGCTCAAATTGGCTGCCAACCTTGCGAACGAGAGGCCAGTCGAATGCTAGAAATCCAGAGCCGTGAAGACCGCATCCACTACATCACTCCGAACACCCTGTTGCTGGCCGAGCCACCCAGAGTGGAGATTGCAAGGCATTTGACTACGCCATCTACCCCTTCAAAAGGCTACAAGAGATGCAAGCTCAGGTTAGCAACTTTTGGAAGTCTTGGAGCCAACTTGCAGGTCCAAACCTGTTCATCCGCAGCAAGTGGCATACGGCTGAAAGAAACGTTGCCGTTGGAGACGTAGTTTGGCTCTGCGACCAAAATGCACTGAGGGGACAGTTCAAGCTAGCAAGAGTTGTCAGTGTGAACACAGATTCCAAAGGCATCGTCCGGGATGTTCACGTCAAAATCTCTCCGAGTGGGTGTGTTCTGGTGAGGACCCTGAAACCTGTCGCCAAAGAGCCTGGGTCTAAGGATTTCCAGAGGTACTGTGCTGCACCGGGACGTCCGGCGCCTTGTCGTCCTCATCCCAGTAGAGGATCAATCCAAGGCAGACCAGCTCACTGAGAGGTACGATCTTCTCGAGTCATACCACGCAAAGATCGAGTGGGAGGTGTTGCGGCGATCTGCCTGGAGGCGTGGCTGTGCGCGCTACACCTGACAGCAGCCGACTGCAGGGCAAGCGAGTCGGCGGGCGCGCGCGCTGTGCGCGCTCCTCCATGCCGCGCCTCAGCAGGTGAGCGCAATTAAGGTAATCAGCAGCACACGCCGGAACTGGAGCAGTATCAGCGGCGAACCATTCATTTGGCCGGAGCAACAGCAGCAGAAAAACAGGGACAAACAGCAGCAGAAAACGGAGACAAAGACAGAAACCACGAACTGAAAAGACGCATGGGAAAAGGACTGAAACTGAAAGAGGCTACCGGTAAGCTCATGTGTCTCACTGGACTCTGTTCAAGTATGCTTTCTGCCTGTGTTGCTGAGGACGTGTTTGAGTCGTACTGGATTGGACGTGTACTGAATTGTTTGTTAGTTAATATTGTTGTTTGTGCGGGTAAAAAATACTGCTAATATTGTTATTTCGGTTACCTACTGTTTATTTGGCTCAAGATATTTATTTATATGTATTGATATTTATTTACATAATTAGACAAAAAGTAATCCATTATTTGCTAAAACCTTTGTTTAAAAAATAAGTTATGAATGGCATTAGTTAAATGAATTTGCTTTATTTTTTAATTTCATGGGTAAATGCAAAGAGCTAAAAAACTGTTTAAAACTGTTAAAAAATACCAAAGTAAAATCTGTTTAATGTTTGTAAAATCCGTAAAGAATAATTTGGGAAAAATGAATTAATTTAAAACATTGTTCTAAAATGTAGGACCAAATTTTTGTTTATTTAAAACCTAATTGAGTATGGGTTTATGGGTTTAATTAATGATTATGTTTATACAAAATATACTTACTGTACTATGTATTTACATTTGTTTATTTTTGTGTTTTAAAGGTTTTTCACCTGCTTCAACCTCTTCACTGCTTAAAGTAAAATAAAGAAGAGATAAGAGTGAAATCCTGTGTCAAGTGCAGTCCTTCCTTTTCAAGTGTGGGAAGCCATAGCGTTTAAAATACACTTGACAGTATGAGTTTTATGGTAATTTAATTCAGTTCAGCTGATGTTCACTGTTTATTTTCAGGTAATATTTAGACTTAAATTCCAGATTTATGATGTACAGTAACATGTTTATCAGCTGCTACGTTCATCATTTAGCCCAGAATTTCACAGAACTGAACAAATTCCTTCTGGCTCATTTTTTTAAATGTCTGCATTGCTGCTATAACACTTAAATAATTAAGTTTTCTCAAAACAAAAATATAAATTTGATTATATTTGTCTGATATAATTTCACACTTGTAATTTAGTTTTACTAGTTGTATTATATTAAAGTGTGGTAACTGTACTTTTTTAGAAGTTTTATAGATAATTCATACTTTAAACATTTATTGTTGTTGTTTATTGTATCAAGTGTGTGTGTACAGTTTATCTCTTGAACCTGCTCCCAGACTTGTCCTCGTGTCTTGTCTCTGTAAAATATCTGGTTCATATCAAGTCAAGTTGATTTTACAGAAGTCTCTGTTAGTGTCTCTTTTCACACAGAGCAGGTTTAGACCAGACTGTCAGAATATTTAGACTGTAAAGGCCACAGCAAATGATTCTGTCTTTATTTTTCCTGAGTATAATGAGCTCATTCTGCTAATTATACTAATTACAAGTCTTAGTAACCAAGCTGAATTGCAAGGCAAAGTCTTTACAAATATAAGTTGTTAGATAGTAGTGTTTTTGGTTAAATAAACCTTTAAAACAATAACAAAGTATGTGGACGGAATAATCATTTAACACGACTGTAGAAGTCATTAGATCGTAGTATTTTGGTGGAATAATCCTTTAGAACTCTCACAAAGTATCTGGATGAAACACTGTCTTGTTTCCACTTTTGCAGTGGTTCAAATCACTAGGTGGCGCTGTGGCAGAAAACAAGAGTCCTACAAATGTGGTCCTATAACTGCAGTCCTGAAACTGCAGCCTCCTGTTCAGCATGAAGAAAGTCTTGTTGTCTTCAGAGGTCAATCTGGTGTGTTTGTCTTCAGAGCAGCAGGGGGCAGCAGAGGCTGAAGAAAGCTGAAACATTTCATTGATGTGTCTCTGCACTCAACTTGTTTCCCTTCAGGTAGAGTGGAGTGCAGGAGGCCTACATGATAAAGTAGAGCCACAGACAGACAGTACAGCTGCTGCTGCTGCTGACAGTCCCAGTCCAACACAGAGGACCAGTCTTCACCGGATCACTGCTGCTGACAGTCCCAGTCCAACACAGAGGACCAGTCTTCACCGGATCACTGCTGCTGCTTTTGCTCTCACAGCTTTGGGCTCAACAACGTCTGCTGGAAAGAACATTAAAAGACTGTTTGTCATTTATCTGAGGAGGAAATATTTAATAGAAAACTTATTATGGGCTGAATTACAAAGTCTGAGTCGAGTATTTCTAATCTGAGTTTAGTAAAAAAGTTTAAAAGTTAAAAGTTTAAATTAAGTACATGCAGATTTAAAATTAAACAGGGCTCTGTGTTATAAGTAAAACATTTACTACATTTAATATTTGGTCAACTTTGATTATGTGTAATGATGAGAGATTAAATATGATGTGATTCTGTAAAACTGTAGGGTGAATATGATTACTGCAAGAGAAAATATTAAAAGACACAGAAGAGACAGAACAACTTCTCTCATATAAAAATGAATTTATTTACAATATGTACATTATAAACAGTAGTAAAGAAAGTGCAGTGTAACAATGTCCATCAGTCCATCAGTGGACATTAGATTCAAATATAATAATTAAGGTGCAGTTCTCTTATAATTCTGTTGTCTTGTTGGTTCCAGACACATTTTGTCAGACTGATGATTGATAAGAGCTGCTGGAGAACAGAGTGATCAATGACTGAAGCAACTTACAGATAAATGTGAATGATTCCTCTGAAAAACTCTTCATACAGTGAAAAGTGAAACAACTGGGACATTTTAGAGATCTGACAGTGGAGGATGTTGAATGGAGTCGAGGCAGCTACTGTTTTTACACTTCTGAGCTGATGGTAACAGTCTGATATCAAAGGTGGAAAATCTGACACAATGGAAGCATTTTTAATATTGACATGAATTATTTCTGCTGTAATAACTTCATTTAAAGTCAAACTCACAGTAACATGAAGATCATTTAACAGCAGTAGTTTCCTGACACTTAGAACAGATGACAGACAGAGTCCTGTTAGTCCTGATGGGTTGTTTCTCTGAGAAACTCAACATCTATACGACTGCAGAGACGTTTCCTTTCTTCTCAGCACATTTAGTCAAACAAAGACTGAAGTCAGAGCAGAGTCCTGCACAGACAGACAGTAGAGCTGCTGCTGCTGTCAGTCCCAGTCCAGCATAGAGGCCCATCCTTCCCCGACTCTCTGCTTGTGGACTCACTGTTGGTCTCTGAGGTTTGGACTCATCAGCAGCTGCTGTAAAGGACAGAAAATGGACTCAAGTGTTTTGGACTGTTGGTGGGACAAAACAAGCAGTTTGAAGGTTCTAGGAGGACGACTGTTGGACTCTACGTCATTATGATGGACAGTTTTAGCAACACTAGCAGCACGACTCTAAGATGGAAATCTGGTTTTACTAAACTCACCAGTGACACTGAGACGACATCGGGCAGCAGTTACACCATCATTTGTTTTCACTTTACAAACATATATGCCCGAGTCTTCAGTCCTGAGTCTGGAAACATGAAGTCTGATTCGTCCTTCTCTGAGGACGTCTTTGTCACACTGGACTCGTCCTGCAAACTGTTCATCCTGAGACTCTGAGACCTCAACACCTTCATGAAGACGATACAGACACTTTAGATGAGTTAACATGTCACAGAAGATATGATGGAGGACAAGAGGCCTGTCAGTTGTGGTTGTGAACGTCCATTCCAGTGTGATGTTGTGGTTCTCCTCTGCCTGATAGGAGGTCTGTGTCACATTGACTACAAATGTTCCTGTTGAGGAGACAGAGAGGGAAAGTGAGGAGCAGACAAAGTGACAACTTTAAACTCCATCTAGAGATGTTTCTGTGGAGAGTTTAGTGATGCTCTCAGTGCTGTAGAGACCTTCCTCCTCACACATTTAAAGACTCAAGTGTCAAAGTGTGTGTTGTCTTTTGTCTTGATGGATAATAAAGTGAAGGTGTAAACTAACCACAGACACAGGAGGTCAGCTTGATGAGCAGCAGGATCCTGCAGATCATCTTCTCCCTGTAAGAGGAGACACAGGTGAACCACAGCGACAACAAGTCTGTTTTCATCAAGACGTTTAACATTATAGGAATAAATCACTTTAGAAACTGCAGTGATGTATTTCTGCCACAAGATGGCGCCAGATAAATAATATAACAATAAATTCACTGCCTGGCCAAAAAAAAAAAGTCGCCACCTGGATTTAACTAAGCAAATAGGCACGAGCCTCCTATTGGATAATTACTGCATGGGCGATTATCTTTCAGCTGGCAAAGTTATTTAACCCCAACTGGTGGAATGAGTTGCTTCTCATTTCCTAAACAACCATGTCGAAAGACACATCCCGTGGTCGTGGAAAAGATGTTAGTCTGTTTGAGAAGGGTCAAATCATTGGCATGCATCAAGCAGAGAAAACATCTAAGGAGATTGCAGAAACTACTAAAATTGGGTTAAGGACTGTCCAACGCATTATTAAGAACTGGAAGGATAGTGGGGACCCATCGTCTTCGAGGAAGAAATGTGGCTGGAAAAAAATCCTGAATGATCATGATCGTAGATCACTTAAACGTTTGGTGAGATCAAATCGAAGAGAAACAACAGTAGAACTCAGGGCTATGTTTAATAGTGAAAGTAAGAGCATTTCCATACGCACAATGCGAAGGGAACTCAAGGGATTGGGACTGAACAGCTGTGTAGCCTTAAGAAAACCACTAATCATTAATATCATTATTTAAAACACTTGAACATGCTGGTGCTAATAAAACAATACAGCATCAGTACACAGTAATATTCACACTTTTGAGAACAGTAATATTCACGTTCCTCTGGAGAACATTAACAGTAAAACTATATCATCCAAAATAACCAAAAATAAGTGATGATGAACAACACTGATGATAAAGTGTCTCCATTTACAAAGTTACTAAACTAACAAGCCGTCAGCAAACATGTTAAGTGAACAACAGAGGAGGAGACAAGAAGGTCTGTTCATGTACAATTATTCACAACACAAGAGTCACAGCTTACATGTCCTTTACACACACATCAGGAGACAGAGACAGACAACAGGTGTCAAATGAGTGAATCTCTTCCTGTTGAAAGTTAATGGTGTGTAGTTACAGTGCCTGACCACTGAGCTGTGCTCTAAAATCTGCCCGTAACGTTGTTAGTTTAGTACAGGCAGGTGAGGCAGCGACACCCAGCATTTCCCTGCTGCGAGTTACAGCCTTTAGGTCACAATACGATCCCCTCGTCGTTGTTATTAGCGGCTAATCTCTCAGCTCTTTCCTCCTCCTGACTGACGGTTCCTGTCAGACTGATCCTGAGTCTGTGACACTGACCACATAACAGTTTATTAACAGTTTATTAACTCACAACAGTTTTTATATGGTCTTGATCATGATGCGACTCCATGATCATGATAATCTCAGTTCTGCTAATAATCAAACAAATTCACAAACGTGTTGAAAACATGTCATATAGATAAATTTGGAATATAAATATTGCATGCAAGAAATGAGAATGTAACTGCACATAAAGACAATGTTGTTGTGTTTTTAGTTTGATATCTTGGTCTTTAAGTTGTATCTGTGGAGTAAAACAGTAAATGATGATCTATCTCTGATCAATAAATCTAAACTGTTGTTGAATTGTTTCTTTACTGAGTGAACAGGACAAATTATTATTCATCAACACTTTGTCTCATCCTGAAGTGAAGGAAAAGATCTGAAACTAAAACACAATAAATCTTGATAACAGGATTCATACAATGATAAGAACAACATAAACAGATGATAAACATTACCTGCGTGTCTCCATTCATTTGAGGACTCAACAGTGAGACGACAGTATAATGTCCAATGTGACGAAATCATTGTGATGAGCGCGGCACAGTGATGGGGTTATACCCTTTTCCTCACTGTACTCTCAAATAAACTCCAACTGAACTACAGGAGAGACAAAAGTGACGTGGTAAGTTACACAATGAGATTCAGTCTATTTTTAGCAAGAGTGCATGATAAAACGTGACATGACTCAACATTGAGCGTCCGTCCTTGCAGTCTCTCCTCCTCTTCTCCTGGCTGACGGTGCCTTCAGGCTCCGCCCCTTCTCCTCCTCTCCAGCAATAGAACAAATAACATAACAATACTTGGGCCCCATTCTTCAAACATACACACAAAGTGTAGCTTACGTTAGTGACTTGTTTTTTTTTTGGAAGTGGCAGGCTGATTTGTTTCTCTCTAACCACATGTAAGGATATCAGAAAATTATCAGCCAGATTAAAAACATGAAATTCACAAGGCCAGTTACAGCTCCTCAGATTCTGTCAGTGTCACCTCGAGAAATGAATCAGTAGGTATAGCAAAATGTCACTGATAGAGTGGTATGGCATTTTTATTTCCTTTCTTCTTAATTACATTGGATTTATTTTATTGTACTTTTTAGAATGTTTGACCATTTGACTTCAAACCTCTTCAGCTGTAACAACACTGAGAGATTGGTGCTTTTAAAGAATGGTGCAGCCCTACACGAAAATAAAATAAATTGGCAAGTTTAAAAAAAATTGTTCTTGCAACTTAAATCACAATGCAGGAGCTTGTATGTTTTCAGGTTTTGAGCTCAGGGACCAACCGTCACATTAATCTTGAACGAACGTAAAAATCCAAGCTCATGTCAAATCATCAACAATGAAAATGAAGCCAACTTGTTATCCATGTATGAAGAACAGGGCCTTGTGGGTACAGAACACTTATCTCCCAAACTCCATCAGTTGACCTCCCTGCTCTCCCAATATGCAAACAGCATAACTAAACTTTAAAAGATGAGATATTCATCACCACTTGAGGTAGCTTCAGTTTTCAAAACTGCAGTTAAAGGATAAGTTCGGTTTTTTGACACCTGGACCTTATTGTTATGATTAAATACGCTCGTAGCTCACCCAGACAATTTTGGTGGAGCTCGGAGCCGTTTTCGAGCAATTTAGATCCATCCGACGGGTTTTTTCTCATGCCATAGTAGCGGACGGGGCCAGAAATCGAAGCCCCTAAATTAGACATTATCTGCTGCGAAACTCGCTCATTTCACCTACATGTTATAAATGAATGGCCAGTGTTATCACCATGTCAGCTCAACTTCGTTGTTATGGTCATCCGGGACTTTACAAGGATGGGTAACTTTTGGTGGCGTCATAGACGTGCGCCGCAGGAATGCAGCTGAGTAGAGACGCTGTTGTTGCTAGGCTACACGGCAACACGGCTATTTTTGTGCAGCATGGCGGAATATTTATCCGATGTAGAAGTGTCTGACGACGACTTTGAGTATAATGGATGCCCGTATCATTTTGAGCCAGAATACACCGACGAGGAGCTATTTGAAAGGAGGATGCAGAGGGAAAGAGCCGAACAGCTGGCCAGAGAACAAGCAACCACTGCACGTCCACGAATGGGGGCTAACTGGAGGTGTTGTTGTGGACACTGCATGAGTTTCGCAGCAGATAAAGTCTAATTTAGGGGCTTTGATTTCTGGCCCCGTCCGCTACTATGGCATGAGAAAAAACGCCGTCGGATGGATCTAAATTGCTCGAAAACGGCTCCGAGCTCCACCAAAATTGTCTGGGTGAGTCTACGAGCGTATTTAATCCTAACAATAAGGTCCAGGTGTCAAAAAACCGAACTTAACCTTTAAAAGGGTGTTGAAAGGAAATGGCCTGCAACTTCTGACTTATGCACATCAAAAAATGCATGACAAAGTGGAGGCTGCTGCTCTTCAATTCACGTCTAGAATCAGTTGTCCCATCAGTCTACATTCACAAGGACAATACAGAGATGAGACAGCTGACTCCAAAACAACAGTATGGAAGCATCTCCCAGTCACTGCCACTGTGTGAGTGAGTGTAGCCAGGATGGTGCTGAAGTCAACTGTATCAACCATTGTCAGAAATGATGGACCAAAGTGTTGTTAATGTACAGTAAAAATTAAAATAAATTGGGGAAAATATTTAGTTCAACAGCTTCTAGACAATGTGACCCAATGGCTTGAAATCAGCTTGACTGGTTGCCTTTGAATTACCGACGTCTTATTTTGAAAACCGGAAGTTAGCTTGCTCGGTATTAAAGTAGCCACTGCTTGCTGTTTCTCGTCCGTGTTGTTCTTCGCGCGTGCTGCTGCACTGAGCAACTTCCGGGCACTGAGCTGTCACTCAAAAACTCACTAGCCAATGGCGACACCTATGGAATCAGATTTGTGTCAAAAATAATCAAACAACACTTCTTCAATATCAAACAAAAATAAGAATTTGAGAGAGAATAAAACTCTCTGAAGAAAAAAATGTCATCTCAAAAGTAAAACTTATAACTTGCAAATAAATTATTTTTACAATAGTGTAAACTATTGGTCTTTAACTGTTTTGTTAATATATGGTTTTATTTACAGTTCCCTCTGTTTCTTTCTCACTGCTCAGATTTTTGCTCTCACCGTCAGCTTTGCAGTCTCGCTGCCAGCTCTCTCGTTTGCGCTCCCTGAGTTTTTGTTTGCGATTCTGACACAAACCTCTCGCGTGGGCGGGCTTTTTCAGGGGTGCGTCGCCATTGGCTAGTGAGTTTTTGAGTGACAGCTCAGTGCCGGGTAGTTGCTCAGTGCAGCACTGGGCACACAGTAACCTGAACTTCTTCTTTGGGTTTGGCAGACTAGGTGTAACAACAGCGTATTGCTGCAGGCTGCCTGAACTTTACTGGACTCCTATTAGATTAGAAGTAATCATTATTTTTTAAATGTAAATATTAGCATTTTAGCTCAATAGCTTCCAGGCCATGTGACCTATTGACTGATCTGTGTGAGGTGAGTAAAGCTGTGGAGTAAAATGACCTTGTAGTCTGTGTCTTCAGTCAATGAGGACCAAACTGTGAGACGAGAGGAAAGTGTTGTCCAGTCTGTGAGTCTGTGTTCAGATCAGAGAGATGACAAGCAGCAGACTGAAGGAGGAGGTTTATAACTGGAGGAGGAGGAGGAGGAGCACCCGTTAGACACCATAAGTCAGAGGAAGCAACAGGAAACAAATAAGAACCTTTTGCTACTTTCAGTAGAGGTGAAAACCACAATCCTAGAGTGGCACAGTACATGACAAGTGAGCCATGTTATGAAAATCATAGCTAAATATACTTTCACAGCAGAAGCTATAACTCTCATCAATATGTAAGTTTGTATAATTTATTAATTTTTATCACTATTCAGTTCAGTTTAATGTTGATCACAGCTGCAACACAGATCAACATTTGACTTCTCTGCAGATTTTTACCTGACTGTTGATAAATTCTCAAAATGACCATCATGAGGTTATTCTGGTAAATGTAACTAAATCACTGACGTAGTGACAAATAACAGGAATACAAGACTTGTTTCCCTCATTGATTGATGCAGTAGATTTTAAAATAGATGATTAATTTCAAAGAGGTGGATAGAGTTCACCTCCTGCTGCGAGCTAACAAGTGTTTTCCAAAGGAGAAATTAGAGCTTCTCTGCTCAGACATCATGAGTAGACTTACTGGACTAAGTAACTTTTTGACTAGTTGATATAATGTTTAGTTAAGTTTTCAGCTAACTAGTAACTTGATGTTCACTGTGATACTTTGCAGGTTCCCCCTCATGCTAAGTGTCCCAGATTTCTAAAAGTAAAGTTCAAATTTATAATTATCTTATCTTATCTAATCTTATCTTATCTTATCTTATCTTATCTTATCTTATCTTATCATATACTGTGTGGGATGTATAATGACAACATAGAGAAAATCTAAAGAGATCCACATGAATGAGTCGTCACATCCACAGATAACTCTGGGAGATAACAATGAAGGGAGACGGTCGGGTTTTACTGCAGGAGCTTAAAGTGGTAAAGTTGAAGAACTGATGTCTCCTGATGTTCATGAAGGTCTCTGCAAAGAGAAAAGAACGCAGCAGAACAACCTGCACCTGTAACTGCACATAAATGGACTGTAGTTACCATGTTAGGTGAGGTCACACCTTTGGACCAATCACAACAGGCCTCATCCTGAGCAGCTCTTCCTTATAATTATAAACAGTTTCTGTGGTCAAAGTGAAAGCAAAATTCAGCTAATAAATAATCAATATTTCCATCTTATCATAATGTACACCATGATTGATTATGTTTCCATGAAAGACATTTCTCCAGGTTTAACAAAAAATGTATTTTTGTATCAGAAATGACAGAAAGTTCAAAGTCAGCTGTTCAAATATTTCATGTGTTTATCATGATGTAAGACAACAGAATCAGATGACAGATACAAGACGGGAAATTTCAATGTAGCAGCAGACAAGTTACACATAAAAATCACACAAGAAACAAAATAAGGAAACTCAAAGAGGCGAAATCTTGACTTCAGACTGGGAACATACTCTACATACATCACATCTAGTCTAAATACAATGATTCTTACTGTAGCTTACAAAAGAACAAATGAGAAACAAAAGTACAGGAGAATCAAAGAATCAAAGATCTTTCTTTGAAGTACAATTTTACAATATTATTCTGGGAGGTAGCACGGCACAATATTAGTGTGTAACACTGAGATTACATGGATCAGTTTAAGAAAAGTAGTTTTCTGGGAACTTTTCTTTTTGCAGTACTGCAGTTGACCACATGCTGGCAGCAAGGCTGATTCTCCTCCATCACATCACACTCTCTTAAAGGACCAGTGTGTAGGATTTAGTGGCATCTAAAGGTGAGGTTGTATATTGCAACCAGCTGAATATCCCTCACCTCACAAAAACAAAGGTTGTATCTAGAGCCAGAGTTTGGTTTGTCTGTTCTGGCACTGGTTCCAACACGACCGGTACCTACTGAACCGAACCACAATCAATTGAAATAGCTGCCCTCTGGTGCAGATGTAACAGACACATCACCAAACCGTGAGTTAACATTAGGCAGCACTCACTCTAGTTAGTTAGTTAGTTAGTTAGTGTAGCTGTATTTCACTTGAAAGGATTCTTTGTTTTTCTGGATTCCAATAAACACGCAGACACAAAAACTCCAGCTGCTCCAGCTGTCATGCTGACTGATCTATTAAAGACGATCTGACAGCTGTGATCCCGTCCGATGCACACTTTACAGGTCTACAGAGATTTACTGGACTTTATAATAATAATAATAATAATAATAATAATTCCTTATTAATGAGAATAATTTTAGACACACACACGCTCTAACATAAACGAAACGTGTTTTATGATTGTGGAGATATTTCTGCACAAGATTATAAGTTTGAAGCTCTTTTCAATAAGTATCAGTCCAGACACCTTTTAGACACCAGTACTATTTTAAAAGTATCCCTTTAGCAACGATATCAGAAAAAACCCAAACGATATCCAACTCTACATGGTGGCCTCCATGAAAAAGGATCCATGCTCATTCTAACTTAATGAAAACACTCTTATTTTTAGGTGATTATACACTAATGAAAATGTACTGAACATTTCTACAATTTTCTGCTAATAAGTCCCTCTAAATTTTACACACTGGACCTTTAAAACATCCAAGATTTTAACTTGCTGTGAGGCCTCATTATACTGAAGCTTGAACACTGTGGATAAACTGTGGGTCAAACCAGATTTGGCAGACAAACACTTGTTCAGCTTGACACTGCTGCATCCTGTGGTTTCAAAGTTCAGTCAGTTAGTCAAAAGGTTTTCCTGAGGTTAAGAGGGGAAAATTCTCTAATTGAAATGATCAAAGTTGGGGTGTGACTGTGGCATTAAGGTCACATCAGCATTTGAAAAAGCTAAATTTATTAGTGAAATCAAAGGGAGCACAGCAATCATTTGATTTGTTCATGGGGGCAAAGTAAATCAGCACCAATTTTAAGCTTCAGGTTTGTTGAACTTTGACTCACAGTAAAGTGTCTTGATGGAGCTGCTGAGCTTTGATAAAACAAGAGGCAGCAAAGTCTCAAACAGAGGTAGTTATCGTACTAAATAATAAACTGTGTGAACTTCAGTGACTGTCAGCAACTGAGCAAGCTGACCAGACGTCCTGAAATGTTTGGAACAGTCCTGAATTATGAGCAGTTGTCCAGAACCCCAAATCCTCTCTTGTTTGTTCCAAAACGTCGTCATCATAGCACGAGATAATATGAGCAACAGGCCTGTAGCCTGTGAGACTCAACCTGACTTGAAGGTAGAAATACTGAGGAGACCTGACTTGGTAAAAAACTAATGTTAAAAATTATCATGAATAATTAATCATTTAACGGAGGCTATCATGATGTCATTTGACCTGTTTAAATTAGATAACGGAGAGTTCAGCCCTCACTGCAGGAGGAGTTTGTTATTAAAATGTTTTTAAAAAGCGATTGTAAGCTTCTAAATCTTACTGACAATCGTAGCTGCTGAGAAAACGTTTAAAATGACTGTAACACACTTGTCACATGTGTGTAACAGTTTTGTGTGTTTTATAAACACAGCCAGGACACTGATCTCTGTTTTATTAATAACAAATTATCAGACTTAGATTCTAACGTCACCCATTTCAGTCACTGTTTCAGTTTCTTTCAACATGGAAATGTGAGTGACTGTTGTAAAAACTCAGGCAGCAGCAGCTCAGTCTGTCAGGACTTGTCTTTGGAAACCAAAGAGTTGCCAGTTCAAGTTATACATGGACCAAAGTACAGACTGTGGACTGGTAGCTGGAGAGGTGCCAGTTCACTTCCTGAGCACTGCTGAGGTGCAACAGAGCAAGGCACCAAACTCCTAACTGCTCAGGGTGCCTGACTATATGTATGTGTGAAGTCCCCTCGCTATTACAACTCTCTCAGATGTGTGTGTGTGTGTACAAAACTACAACAGAGTGAAAAGAAGGTGATTTCCTCTCTGGGACTTCTTCTTAAATCTGAACTGACGTATAATGTTGAATAATTTGAGTCAAGTGAAGTCAGGATTACTGAGATTTTAGTTTAATATACTGACCTTGTCTACTAACCTCAATGATGAGTAAATCCAGCTTTAAAACTAAGCAGAACTCTGCTGCACAATTAAAAACTAATTTTGGTTTACTGAACCCAAATTTATTGATGTAAACTGAAATTAAATCTACTCCAAGAAACTTGGATATCATGTTGATTTTGGAGGCTCCTGTGGACAAAAGCAGTAGTGTTTTCACAGTAACAGCCTCAAAATACGACATCAAATATAAAATGACCTAAACAAATATCTCTTCCTGCTTCTTTTTAACTGGCTATCGTGCTACTCACTGTAACTTTGCCTGGAAAATGTGAAGACAGGCTCCTTTTATCTGATTTCACAGAGAATCTGACCTGGTGGCAAACATTAAGAATAATTATGTAGAAATAGTCGATCTTCTCACTGATGGTCTTCTTTGAATATGTTTGTCATATAGAGGCATCAGTAATCAACTCAGACTGTTTTATAACCAGATAAAAACTTCTTATAGCAGCTTTAAGTTACTTTAAAAGTTTAGTGCAACATCATCTGAAGTTAAAACTTGATTTAATCTGGTCTAAAAATTAATTCTTGTTGGTGCAACGCAGCCACAGAGAGTATAATAATTAGTGGATGACGTCACCCAGAGGTTCAGAGGAAACTCACAGTGTGGTGTCAGTCAACATTTTGATTATTTCACATGTTTGTAAGAGCTCATTTATTCTTCCTGTAGCTCTTATGATGTTTGAAGAAAAGGTGTGAAAGAGAGGAAAGTAAACTTGTGTTGAAAATAATGCTGATGGTTGGACATAAAGAAATGCTTCTGGAAACATCAGTACACTTCACCATCGTCTGGCTGGACTTCACTACACTACACCTTGACAGTAAACGTGCTGGGGCGACGCCCACCCACAACTGTCCTATCCTGAATTTCACCCACTTAATCTGGTCACCCTCACTAACAAGCAGTTAAGAAGCTCACTAGCTCTGAGAACTTTTCCACTTCAATAAAAGTCTTTCTTCAATTAGCATATTTCAGACTAAACAGATGACAGCACCATGAAAAACAGGTAACCCTGAACGGAGGAGAGATTTGGACTGGACAACTGCATTAACATAATTATGGTCATATGATGTAGTGAGACCAGACTGTGACCTAAACATCAAACAGACATTTAGATTAAAATAATCTTAGTGTTATCATTTATCATTTATCATAGCACGATCAATCAAAATAAAACATGGCTGAGGTAAACTGAGGTATTGAGAACAATCAAAATTAATAATAGCTTTGGTAATATGAGGTATTGAGACCAATTAATTTCAAGTATGGTGTAAACCACAGAAACATAGACTGTGGTGGTCTCATTTCTGGTCAGTTAATTTACTGAGGTATGAAAAATACCTTCAGAATAATGTGTTGAGTTTGATGCTCAACACATGAGGTATTTAAAGCATCAAATTAGAAAATCTGAGTGCTTTCTTTTTTCATATATAGAAAAAAAATTCCACCTCATGAAGCTTGTTAGTTAAAAAATGTGCAGAAAAGCCTCATGTGAGTCTGAAAACAAAGAATGATGAAAAGTGCTGCAACAACTGTAAACAAACCAAATCCTACAATGAGCCCGATCCTTCCTCGGCTCACTGGCTTTGAGGTCTCATTCGTGGGTTGATCGCTGGCTGCTGCTGCAGAGAGATGAAACAAACATGAGTCACTGTCTTCTGTTAACAGAACATTAAATTAAAGAATAATGTTTTTAATGTTACTGGATTATAATGACCGATACTTTCATATGTCAGCATTACTGTAATGTTGCAGCTGTTCAGACTGGATTACTTCTAACTACTTTATATACTGTTATGCTAATTCATTAGTTGATTATATTTTGTATCTGAATCTGCAAAGTAACTAAGTAACAACAGCTCTTAAATAAATGTGGTGGAGTAAAAAGTACAATAAAGCAGTTCAGTCTAAAGGAAGAATTAAGTAGCAGAAAAGTGAAAATACTCAAGTAATGTGCAAGTGCTGCAAACTGGTCTTCAGTAATCCTACTTGAGAACATGTACTTAGTTTCATTTCACCACTGCCCACAGAGAACTGAACTTTCCTAAGTTCCACTCTTATTACATTTGTTCTAGCTGAGTAAACTTAGTACCTGATGGAACCTCAGTCAACTTTCTCTTTTCTCTCTTTTCTCTTCGTAGATATGCTCTGTGACACACTCGTCTATGTTTGAAAAAATGGTTAAAGATGGTTAAAAGATGTTGCTGGGGGACCTGTAAAAGCAACATCTTCAGTTAGCTCATGTTAGCAAAATACAAGCTAACTAGCAACAATCAGATGGAAGTATGCGTCACTTTTACACCCAGAAACATCTTTGAACCATAAATCATGTCAGGTAGAAAAGATCTTATCGTTTTCTGTTTTCTGTCCCTAAAACTACAAGCCTAAGTCAAAGTTTCTGTGTGAAATTTTCACGGATAAATGAAGCTGCCACTGATGACAGTTAGTTGCTGACACAGCCCCTGCAGGTCAGACTGGGAAGCCCCCCTCACTCACTAACTTAATGAAACTTTTTGTCACTTTGTCTTTTTTCCTTCTCTACCTGATCGATGTTGGATGTTCAACCATGTGCTGCCGTGAGTGAATGTCTTCCTGTTTGGTGAATCACATATAATTATATATATTTAAATTGTAAAAGGTAATTTAGGTTTAATGATCAGATATTATACAATTTTGAAAATGTTGTTCTAACTCTGTGAGCTACATCAGGCTGCTGTTTCAGTTGTTTTAGGACAGAAAAAAGTCACTCTGAGTTTATAAAATGTTTAATTTGACTATGATCCCTGTGTAACGTATATCATTTTACTAAAACTGTAACTCATTTCTTTGTTTGTACTGTCTGTTTATTGCAGACCACTGGTATCATTATACTCATTCCAACATCAGTTAAGGATGTTGACTGCATCAGATGCATCAACCTGAGTTATTTCCACTCAACAGAGTGATTTAGACTCTTCCATATTGTCTATCATGAGTTAAATTAGATAAACTGATATCTAGGAGATAACTGCTCCTTCTCAACACGGCCCATGTAGCATATTAGGCACAAACAACAGCAGAGGAGGAAGTTGACTGAGTTTTCATCAGGTACCAGACTTACACAGAGTACATTGACTGACCTGTGCAGCTCTGCAGAGGTTTTCAGCTCATTTGTTTGTTTTTACTACATATTTTATGTATGTTTCAGATCTAACAAACAACGTACGCTACCTGCTCAGGGACAAACGTCAGAAAATCAAAGTTAGCGACCAACCAGTGAACAAAATAGAGCATTTAGTAGGTAAACAGCCAAATACCTTTAACAAGAGGAGAGTAGAGACCAAACCAGCTAAGAGGAGCCTGAATATTGGACTTTGACTTCTAGGACTCCAGATGGAGGCTAATTTTACTCCATCTCTGCTGGATGTGTAAAAACACAACTGTTTGCCAACATGTTTGACATTCATAACTTTATAAAGTGATAATATGTTAATGTTGTGTTCACAGTCTGTAATGAAAAAAATAAATAAATAAATTACAACATGGCCACTGTGAATCCTGGACTTTGATTGGCTGGCAGGTGTGGATTAACTTTTAATAATCAGACAGTATAACTGGACAGCTGTGGTGCAGGTGTTTGTTAAATTAATGCACAGATATTAAACTGTGGGTTAGAACAGTAACAGTGGGCTTCACTGTGGAGGTTGGAGCGAGGGTTATTTGTGTAACTGATTAAAAATGCAGCCAAGTGGCCAAAAGTGAGATAATAATACTATTGTCACTCCATGATTGTGAGGCAACAGACAACTTGTCTTTCAGAGTAACAAAGGAGCCGATCATCACATCTTACCTGTAACATTGAGCTCACATGTCTTGTAGTTATGATCTTCATTGACAACAACGATACAGTTATAGGTGCCAGTGTCGTTGAGCCTCAGATCAGTAAAGAGACATTCAATTCGTCCTCTCCTGATGAGCTCCAGATCACACCTCATTCGTCCTCTGTAGAGCTCATTTATGTACAGCTCAGCCTCAGACTGACTGGTGTAAAGGTAAATCCTCCTCATTTCTGTCACAGACATAATGTCTACGTGCAGTGAGGCAGCAGACATGTCTGTGTTGACAGGAAAGAGCCATGTCAGTGTGACGTTACCGTGTTCCTCCACCTGGTAGACGTCCTTCGTTACACTGACAGTGAATGTCTGACCTGCAGGGGGACAAGAGACACACAGATCACACAGCGGCTGTGGACGTCTTTACATGAGACTGTGGTGACATCTTGTGGCCAAATCTGGAACAACAATGCCAACTTGTTATAACCTTTTACATGAAGGTCATTAGAGACTTATTACTACACACAGACATGACCAGACTATTATTAGATATATTACATTCTGTCCAATTTAATCTTTTTTGTTTTGTTTTTCAAAAGGTTATAGTTCATGTTCATTCAATTCCTCAAGCTATTTGATTTTTAACTGTTTTTTGGTGTAAAAATGTAAATTTTTCTGGTGTTTTTTTTTAAAAGTTAACTATGACTTTAGAGACCTGAGGTATGTCAGAGTGTACTTTTTCATGGTGTGCAGGTAGGAAGTGTGTTTTGTGTTTGGACTCGACTTGTGATTTGGAGATTTGTTTATGTTCACTGTCTCAGTTTGTCAGATTCTACTTTCTGTAATATTGGAGACTTTGATGACAGTCACTGATTTATTAATATGACTGGGTGTTACAATCCCTGAAGAATTTTATATTTGTGCCAAGTGATCGATCAGATAAATCAAAATCAGAACTGTGCAGAACAGTGTTAGTTAGACTTGACTTATAAAATTAGCAATATTAAAGAAAAACACACTTCTAATGTTCACCTATAGATTATCTACCTACAGCACATCTTTGGTCAAACTGAGAATATTTTATGTATAAGTGTTTTTCTGATCAAATAATATTAACATAGCCTGCAAGTCTAAAATAATTTATAATACATAAAAAAGAAAAAATATTGCTCACTTTTATCAGTATAAAGAACATCGTCACCCTCAAAAACTAACTTTTTTTCATTAAATTTTGACAGTTATGAAGAGCACAAAGTGTTTGCCTCAGTAAAGAACGTTTTTTACATCCTGTGTTAAATAATAGTACGTTTTGTTTACTTAATTAAGTTTTAAAAACATATCATTGATGCTGTTCAGGCTCATAAAGCAAACTGTTGCTGACAGGATCGACAGGCTGTGTTCACTTCAGACTGTTTGCAACTTTCTTCAGTTGTGTTGCAGCATGTGTTCATCAGGGACTCAGACTCAGACCAGTAACACTGGTACAGCACCTCCACGAACTTACAAACTGTGAGGCTTCCATTGAACTCTTCAGGAGATTTTTGGTGTCTTTCTTCAGTGAGGGACGCTTTATGCCACAGACAAGTGCTGAAGATTAATTCATCATAATCTATTTCACCCTAATGTGTTTTAGATAAAGTATGAATCCAGTGTTCTTGAAGCTTTGGGCTTCATCTGGAATTTTGTCTGAGATTTCAAATCACACCTCAGTGTGACCCTCTACACACACACACACACACACACACACACACACACACACACACACACACACACACACACAGGCCTCTCCGTCATTACACTCTCACAGTTTGAGGATCCCAGAGTGTTTCCCAATAAAACTTATCATCTGTTACCTGCAGAGGTTTGAAGATGAAAACAGCAGCTCGAATATTCGGAGCAAATAATGACTCCTTCTTGTTGAATTAATTTTTCTGGGCCCGCTTAAAATCTCATGATCACCATGTTTTCCATGAGTGTGTGATTTTATTTCTCCTCACAATGAAACCTTCAATATTCATCTGCACTTAAATGAAAAGTAAAATATAAATGTGGTCTAATTTTATTACCTGTTCTTTTTTTTTCTCAATTTATTTATATGTATTATTAAGTTTAATTAATTTAACCTCAACAGAATAATTCATTCATAAACACTGTTGGACTTTAAATCAAGAGGGTATTTCCACTACGCCCCCCGCCTCCAGTGCTGGTAACTCAGTCCAGAGGGACCTGGTTTGGGAACTGGAGCGTGTCCAGTCCAGTTCAGACCGGATCGGTACTGGTAGCTGGAAGGGGTGCCAAAAAAATAATTTCCCCTGGAGGGATTATTAAAGTATGTCGTCTTCCTTTAAGGTGTAAAATAAGGATTTCCTTACAGTCCAGCAGTTTGAGGGTTTATTAACTTTAATACTTCACACAGTGAAATGTCAGTTTTTGCTGCAGCAGCAGTAAATAATCCTTTATGATGAAGTCTAGTTACTCACCCACTGCAGGACAGACGAGGCTCACAGTTCCCATCATTAAGAGAGCAGCAGTACAGACACACATCCTTCATCAGGACAAACCTGAAGTGTGAAGCAGTCACAGAACAGAAATGCATTAAATACATCACATCACATTAACGCAGAGTATTAACAGAACCTCCAGATAAAACAGTTTACAGCACATTGTTTCTTAAAGTTTACCTTCAGAGTGTCGCTTCACTGAAGCAGGAGTTTCACTTTTACTTGAACAACCGAAGACAAAGCGATGAGAAAGACTGCTGTCTTTGTTGTTTCAGCGCTGCACCGTCTGTCTCATTCAGTCACTGTTTGTCTTAAACTAACTCATGTTTTTAAACGAGTCAGGACAGAAAGGAACAACTTTTGGCTGCAGTCTGACTGCAGACCTCTGATAAAGTTAACTGCGCACTTCACAGAAAAAAAAAAGAGGAAGTTGGGAGGTGACAAAGTCGGAACAAGTCACAGACAAACTGAGATTATAGTTACAGAGAAAACAATTTAAAATCACATTTCTTTCAGATCTATTTAGGATTTCTGATGTTTTGTTGTATATAAATGTCTCAGATTATTGTTTCTTTGTTCTCGTGGAAGTTTCGTTTTTCTTGTGTGGGTGTGTTTTACTGCACACTTGATCAACATGGCTCAGCCAGAAAAAGCTGGAGAATCAACAGTCATTATAATACGGAGCCATGTCATTTGCCTGTTTCTATCTAACATGTAACTCCACAGGGTAATAATGACTAATGACTCCTGACTTTTACCTCCCATGACTGTTCAATGTCCACTAAAGTCTACTAAAGGCCTATTAAAGGCACTGTATTTTGTATAAAAGAAGAGAAACAAAAATAGTGTTGGCATCAATTGTAAGACAATAATTAAGTTGTAGTCAGTTCCCCATTAGATCAATTAAGCAATTTCAAACAAAATAAAATGCACCAGACATTTCTCAGTTCACTTATATTGATTATTTTTCTCATCATAAGGTATTTCTTCTATGTCAATTTGAAATTTAATTTCTTGAGAATTTACATAAAATGGTAAAAAAAAAAAAAAAAAAAAAAAAAAAGTAGTGTTCAAGAACTTGTCTCTACATCTGATGATAATTACTCACCATTCTGATGATGTGCATGTCGTCACTTCTGTTGAAGAGGATTGGACAGAAGGATCAGGGGTGACAGGAAGGAGGGTAGAGAAAGGGGATGACACGCAGGGAATGGGCCCCAGGCGGGAATCGAACCAGTAACCGCTGTAGAGGACTGACAGCCTCAGTACATGGGGCGCATTCTCTACCAACTGCGACATAGGGGCACCCCATGCTACCTTGACATATTAGAGCTCATAAGGTTCTGGAACAGTTCAATTTACAGTATTGGTTTTTAGGGAGATTAGTAGAAAAAGATATTGTTCTAAACTTTCATGGATTGGTCAGCTCTTTACTGTCACTTGCATGAACACGCATGATGTCATCATCACAATGGAGGACTGAAACCATTTTTTTTGATGATTTTCCGTTAACTGCTTGTTGAAACTGCCTAAAATCTGTGTCAACATGCTAACAAGTCAGCTTTTTGATTGTGTGAGTCACTGAATACGACAATGTGCTGATTAAGCAAATGATGATTAATTGTTTTACTGCAGTGACTCAAATGTGTACGTGTCACTCGTCTATCCGTTTCCACCGAATATGAGAACACACTACAGCCACAATAGGGCGTGTTTGTAATGAATGAGAATAGTATAATGTATGTTCATAACATCACTGAACTCTAACATAGAGTCACAGCAGCATGTGCATCGCGCTGTCATGGTAACCTCCGTTTGGTGATGCAGAGTCATTTTTCCTGTTTGCTCCAGGTCATATTAAAGTGTCTTAGATGATAATTAGTCCAAAAAGGTTACACTATAATACACCGCTATAAAATAATTTAGTCTGTCAGGTTGTTTGCAGGTTAGATAAGAAATTGTAAATAATTGCACCATTACAGCTTCATTTTAAAAGGAAATCAACATTACCTTTCAGCAGCAAAACTGCACAAATAAAGTAAAATTAGGCTAACCTTAGTAGTCTCTAATCTAATTTGGAAATTTCCCCACTGTGGAACATCTTATTCACATAGCATGATGCCTGAACATAGGAATTTCACATTAGAATGTCTATTCTGCTTTAGCTGAGACTTGAACTCACAACTTCTGAGCTTAAAATCCATCTTCTATCTCACTGAGCTAATTGGCAAGTGACAGTTCATGTGTGGCTTCACAAATTGACTAAGCCAAGGATCAGGGTGCCAGGCAGCAGCCATCCATGCCATGGAAAAGCACATTTCAAAGTGAAAGTTCCAAAGCTGTAGCACATATGGTTGATTTGTTGTGAATTTTCAAAGTTTTGAAATTTAGAGGCTTGCTGTAGCGCCACCATCAGGACTATTGTCTTGTGTTTCCAGTTGAGGACATCTGGCATGGGACTGGACCTTTGTGAAAAGTTTGGCTAGATTTCTCATATGGAAATGTTGTACAAGCTGAGGCTTGAACTCACAACCTTCAACACCAAGAACCATCCTCTATCTCACTGAGCTAATTGGCAAACAGAAACACCACTTGTAGCTTCACAAATTGACTAAGCCAGTCACCTGTGTGCAAGACAGCAGCTGTTAGCATATAAAGGCAGATTTCAAATGGCTGTCAAAAATTCAGTTATTGAGACAAAAATCCCAAATACACAAATTGCATCTAGACAGCATGGAGATGTTGGTCATTAGTTTTTAACAATGATTTATTGGCTCCAAAAGTGAAAAACTGATGTTTAAAAATGACATTTTTGCATTGACTCCAATTGTTCGCATGAGAGTGAAATTCAAAATGCTGTAAAAAATTCAGTTTTTGAGCTAAAATTCTGATATTTTCCAAACATCATCTACCATGACTCCAAAATTTTGTTATTTTTTTTCATGAACATTGAAAATGTATTTAGCAAGAATTTGCAAGTATGTTTATAATACCGTTTACAGTCAAACATTTTGATGCACTGTAGGCTCAATTTTTGATAAATCAAAAATCTGTGTGGATCGTTTAAGTAGGACAGTCTGAAGATGCTCTGTAGCAAGTTTGGTGCCAATTGAGCAAAAATTGTGGGAGGAGATAGGTTTAATAAGTTTTACAGTTTTTGAAAAAAACAGAGTGATGGACTTCATAATTTTCAATAGGTTTAAATGTACAAAAGTTTCTTCAGTATTGGGGCTACATTTTCGTGCAAATCTGTAGCACATATGGTTGATTTGTTGTGAATTTTCAAAATTGTGAACCTTAGAGGCTTGCTGTAGCGCCACCATCAGGACTATTGGCCTGTTTTTGCAGCTGAGGCAATCTGACATGGGACTGGACCTTTGTGCAAAGTTTGGTCATTTTTCACACATGGGAAGTAGGATTTCCTCGGAAGAAGAAGAAAGAAGAAGAAAGAAGAACAAGCAGGATAACCATAGGGTCCTGGCAGCTTAGCCTGCCCGGCCCCTAATAACATCAACATCATTTAAAATATAAAAACATACTTTTCTTATCAGTGGAAGACAGAAGTAGTAGTTTACTTTCGTAGTTTTCTGAAACTTGAACCAGATGTTGGAGGGAGACTTTCTGACAGAAAGTGTGTCCTCCAGACAGAGTCCTGTTAGTCCTGATGGGTTGTTTCTCTGAGAAACTCAACATCTATACGACTGCAGAGACGTTTCCTTTCTTCTCAGCAGATTCAGTCAAACAAAGACTGAAGTCAGATCAGAGTCCTGCACAGACAGACAGTAGAGATGCTGCTGCTGTCAGTCCCAGTCCAGCATAGAGGCCCATCCTTCCCCGACTCTCTGCTTGTGGACTCACTGTTGGTCTCTGAGGTTTGGACTCATCAGCAGCTGCTGGAAAGGACAGAAAATGGACTCAAGTGTTTTGGACATGTTGGTGGGACAAAACAAGCAGTTTGAAGGTTCTAGGAGGACGACTGTTGGACTCTATGTCATATGATGGACAGTTTTAGCAACACTAGCAGCACGACTCTAAGATGGAAATCTGGTTTTACTAAACTACTGAATCAACTCACCAGTGACATTAAGATGACATCCACGGAGGTTCACACCATCATTTGTTTTCACATCACACGTATACAGGCCTGAGTCTTCAGTCCTGAGTCTGGACACATGAAGTCTGATTCGTCCTTCTCTGAGGACGTCTTTGTCAAACTGGACTCGTCCTGCAAACTGTTCATCCTGAGACTCTGAGACCTCGACACCGTAATGTAGATGAAACACTCCTGGGTTCTTGAGAGATTTAACATGTCACAGTAAATATAAAGGGAGTGGAGCGACATGTCAGTTGTGGTTGTGAACGTCCATTCCAGTGTGATGTTGTGGTTCTCCTCTGCCTGATAGGAGGTCTGTGTCACATTGACTACAAATGTTCCTGTTGAGGAGACAGAGAGGGAAAGTGAGGAGCAGACAAAGTGACAACTTTAAACTCCATCTAGAGATTTTTGTGGAGAGTTTAGTGATGCTCTCAGTGCTGTAGAGACCTTCCTCCTCACACATTTAAAGACTCAAGTGTCAAAGTGTGTGTTGTCTTTTGTCTTGATGGATAATAAAGTGAAGGTGTAAACTAACCACACACACAGGAGGTCAGCTTGATGAGCAGCAGGATCCTGCAGATCATCTTCTCCCTGTCAGAGGAGACACAGGTGAAGAGAAGAAACATCTACAGTCTGTCTTTAGTCATCACAATACTCCTTTGGATTTATTATCATGCTTATTACACACAGCTGATCAAAGGACTTCCTGACTGGACGGGCATCAAACATGAACCTGCAAATCAAACTGTCAACTAAGTTGAATGAAATGATCCAATCATAAAAATATAAGACTGATCTGTGTGAGGTGAGTAAAGCTGTGGAGTAAAATGACCTTGTAGTCTGTGTCTTCAGTCATATGAGGACCAAACTGTGAGATGAGAGGAAAGTGTTGTCAGTCTGTGAGTCTGTGTTCAGATCAGAGAGATGACAAGCAGCAGACTGAAGGAGGAGGTTTATAACTGGAGGAGGAGGAGAGGAAGGCACCGTAGGTCAGGGGAAGAGCAGAGAAACACAGTCATAGTGAAACTCTGAGGGTGGTGAAACAAGCAATGATGTTATCTTTTTACTTGCCCACAAAATCACACTCAGTTATATCCGTTAATTCTTTATGACAGTTTCAACCACACATCAGTTGGCATCAGTCCACTGATGGACATTATCCTGCTGCACCTCTTTCCTGTTTATAATGTACATATTGTAAATAAATTCCTTTTTTATGAGACAAGTTGTTCTGTCTCTTCTGTGAGTCTTTTAATATCAAGACACAAGTTGTCAAGTTGTTTTCAGCATCAAAGATAATAAGAATAAACTTTATTAACACTCTAAACAGTTACAAACTGATGTATTTATGTCAAAAATCATATGATGAATAAAAATGTAAAGAATGTGCTGAAAAAGTGGGACAGCAAAGTTTTTGTTTCTCTTTATCCAAAATTGACGTATTAGAAAAAAAAAATTAATCTGCTTATTGAACCTCAAGAAACACAAATAAAGTTCATAAGATCAAATGAATTAAAGAGGATCAATTAAACCTGTCAAACTCTTCACCAAAATTCATCTCAATGTTTCATTCAGTCCCTCAACAGAAGCATCAGAAGCAGGAACGTTTTCTTGACATGTTCGGACTATGTGGTTTAAATCAAAGTAATCTGTATAAGACACTGATCAGTGATCAATAATTTGTCATATTGTGATTGATAGATCATATCATAGTTGTATCATGTTGGAGATGATGTGAATATTAGTGAGTGAGGATGATTGTGGTGCAGCTGAAACCACTTTAAGATCCTAAAACTGAACTAAATGTGGTTTAAAAGTGAGTTTTTGAATATCAGCTGCTTTTGTCTTGATGTGTTTGGACAGAATTTATTGACACGAGTTCACTAAATATTCACATCATCTCCAACATGATGTGATAACTGTGACAGGAATGTTCCATCAGTGTGATCGATCACAACATGACAAATGATTGATCACTGATCAGAGTCTTCTACAGATTAAACATTGATCACTACAGTAATGTGCAGTAACAGTTTGTGTTCAGGGGGACTGTTGACAGCCTGACAGCTGCTTCATGTCCTCACAGTCTCTGAGTTATAAAGAAGGACGATGGACAGATTTTATTCTGAGCTGAGGATGAATCCACCATGTCCACAGATCTCTGTCTGTGTCCTTATATTGATGACAGATCGATCAGAAAAACACTGTTAGAGTAACAAACTAATATCTAACCAGGATTTCATCTCTTTAAAACTTAAAGTGACTAAATGTTGCTAAAATATATTGAACAGATCAACTGAATTATGTCCAACAACAGCACTATAGACAAGTGTGAGGTCTGTCTTCTGATATCAGTGTAAGATTTTGTCCAAGTGGATTAACAAAGTCAATAAATAAATAAAACTGTCAAACTGATGAGAACTTAAGTTTGCATTAATGGCAGCAAATCTATGTAGTTATATTGTGAGTCTCTTTAAGAGACTTGGTTTGGTTCTTCTTTTACCTGCCAACAAAGATCCAACAGATAGTTGTTGGTAAGAGCATCTTTTCTGACAGTGGATGTCAGGTCACAGCTCCATCTTTCCCTCACAGATCCTCCTCTACAACCAAGGTGGAGCTGAGACCTTAAAGTAGTGTTGTGTCATTCGCGAACGATTCGTTCGAAAGAACGAATCTTTTAAGTGAACGTACTGAACCGAATCACTTCCTCAAGTGATTCGTTTGTTTCTCAGTTCAGTTGAGCTGTCAGCAGCACCAGGCGGGCAGCCGGCGAGCCGCTGCAGGTAGGGAGGGAGGGGACACAGCATGTAACAAGCAGTGTATAAAACCCGCAGTTTGAGAAAATGCGTGACTGTCTGATCCTCTCATTGCGACAATTTGTGAGGGAACGGTGCATGTTCAGTGTGAATCCTTCACTGAATGTACTGTGGGGTATACCTTCAGTGAACGGATCACTCACTGAGCCCAATTTGCCGAGTAGACCAGTTAAATAGCATACCATAGGACAGGACATTTAAAGGTTAAGTTCGGTTTTTTGACACCTGGACCTTATTGTTATGATTAAATACGCTCGTAGACTCACCCAGACAATTTTGGTGGAGCTCGGAGCCGTTTTCGAGCAATTTAGATCCAGCCGACGGCGTTTTTTCTCATGCCATAGTAGCGGACGGGGCCAGAAATCGAAGCCCCTAAATTAGACATTATCTGCTGTGAAACTCGCTCATTTCACCTACATGTTATAAATGAATGGCCAGTGTTATCACCATGTCAGCTCAACTTCGTTGTTATGGTCATTCGGGGCTTTACAAGGATGCGTAACTTTTGGTGACGTCATAGACGTGCGCCGCAGGAACGCAGCTGAGAAGAGACGCTGTTGTTGCTAGGCTACACAGCTACACGGCTATTTTTGTGCAGCATGGTGGAATATTTATCCGATGTAGAAGTGTCTGACGACGACTTTGAGTATAATGGATGCCCGTATCGTTTTGAGCCAGAATACACCGACGAGAAGCTATTTGAAAGGAGGATGCAGAGGGAAAGAGCCGAACAGCTGGCCAGAGAACAAGCAACCACTGCACGTCCACGAATGGGGGCTAATGGTGGTGTTGTTGTGGACATTGCATGAGTTTCGCAGCAGATAAAGTCTAATTTAGGGGCTTCGATTTCTGGCCCCGTCCGCTACTATGGCATGAGAAAAAACACCGTCGGATGGATCTAAATTGCTCGAAAACGGCTCCGAGCTCCACCAAAATTGTCTGGGTGAGTCTACGAGCGTATTTAATCCTAACAATAAGGTCCAGGTGTCAAAAAACCGAACTTATCCTTTAAAACATCATGATTTATAAACGAGATTATTTTTACAAACTGTTTGTCAAAGCAACACAGCAACAACACTCTGCTCTCCCAGTCCCGGAAGCCGTGAACTGAACTGAAACCTGAACCGTTCAGCTGTACAGTCTATGGTATCAGTCCAGGAAGTCGGAGTCGCAGGCTCCTCCCGCCAAGCACTGAATGATTTGGTGATTCGGTGAACGAATCTTTTGAGCGAATCTTTTTAGTGAACTGATTCTAGTGATTCAGTACATCTAAAGAACTGCGTGCCCATCACTGCCTTAAAGAACGTTTCACATATATGATCTATGACTAAACTTATCATATGAGCTGATAATGAATAAGATATATTTTGCTTTTCCTTTTTGAGTTCAACATATAACTGCAGATCTCAGGTCACCACTGATATGATTTCTTCTTGTAAAACTTATGATGAAGCACTATGATTATCCCTCAGCTATAAATACTTTTTTTTTTTTGTTTGTTTGCTGTTCTGGTGTAACCACAGAGAGGGGCATGTGAGAGAGCCTTTCTCTGTTTCATAGCTGTATAAAGGTTATAACAACTTTTTCAGTTTCCTACTTCTTGCTGCAAAAACTTCCTCTTTATTTCTTGCCTCCTCCCCTGACTCAGGGTGTCTTACAGCTCCCACGTTTCACGTTGCCACTTTTAATGAGAGCTACAGTCTCTGAGCAGATGAGACACACTGGTTTTGTCCTCCCAGTGAGAAGAATGAACATGAACGAGTCTGTCCATTCCGGGTTGAAATCTCTGTTTTCACTGTCCACTTTTCTCTTTTTAGAGAGCGCCATGTGTACTTATGTGTCTCTGCTGTCTCTTCCTCTGTTTCTTTCTGTCTCCTCCTCCTCTCCACTCGTCTCTCTGTCTTCTCTCCCTGTATCACTTTCTTTCTTTTTCTATATTTCTGTCTTTCTATTTTTCTATCGTCTTTACATTTGTCACTCGCCTCTCATCTCTCTCATCTGGTTTGTATCAGAGTCGCAATGTTAATCGCCTGGAATGCAGAGATTTGATTGGCTGGGTAGCATCACGTAGGATGGCTTAACTCGCGTGCAATTGGTCTGTGCGCTAAACCAGTGCCGTAAAGACTAGAAAAGTTGCGCCGATTAAATTAGAAGCGTCCCGTCCTTTAATCCCCTAATAATTTACTGGTTAGAGGTCCGGGTCCGTACAGGACGGCGTCTGGGTCCGGACTCGGACCGCGGTCCGCCTGTTAGTGACTAAGGATGGACGAAGTTGCATATTTTTCCTGCACAAACACAAGTGAAGAACTACAACTGAAAATTAATCAGCACCATGACTTTATTTTACTTTCCTGTCAAATGACAATTAAATTTACGGAGAACTGTTCTCCAGAGGAACGTGAAATATTACTGTTCTCAACAGTGTGAATATTAAATGTGTACTGATGCTGTATTGTTTTATTAGAGCAGAGTTATTACCTGTTAATATATCAGGACTGATGAACTAAAAAAGAGAAGCGGTCAATTTAATACACATGAGCCTCGTACAAGAAAACATTTATGAAAAATGTATATTTTTTTATATTTATAATATTTAATATTTTAAAAATTATCTTATTTTTCTTCTTATTCACGGTTACGTTCTTATTTTATTAGTAGCTATTGATTATCTGGGATTCACAGTGTTTTCTTATTTTTGTTCTTCTCTGAGGTCAGAGAACATTTTATGAGTGATTGAGAGCACTTTTACCAAGATAAGAGAAAAACTCTTGTTTTCATAAGTTTAAAGAATAATTAAATATTTACAATTATTGTTATTTATATATAATTATTAAGATTTTTACAGTCTGGGATTAATGAAGTACTTTCTGCTGTTTCAGCTCAGTAAAAGACTTCATATTTTACAAATCTTCCAACATTTATTTCCTGTTTCACACATTTGCTGCTTTCATGGACAAAACAAGTATTTTCAGACGTCTGTGGAGCCAATAAACTGAAATACTGTGATAAAAAGTTATCAGACGAGTCAAAAATATAACCAGATTTATCGTTTAATAAATAATACTGTTTATTAAATATTTTAAATAAATAAAATATAAATATTTTATCTGAAGCTCTGATTAGTTGGTAAGAATTGACTAAATGATTTTAATGTCTTTTCTGTAACCATCAACCATTTGATAAAATGTAAATAATTATAAAACTGTATTATTTAAAACAACTCTTCATTTTTAATTCATTGTGTCGTTTTAGTTATTTTGTGTATTAGACTGCGCTCTCCGTGAGTGTAAAACTGTCACACAGAACAACTGTGATACTGTGACTACACACTGTGACTAAATACTGACATTGAAGGTAAATTTAGACTCTTTATCTGTGTTAACTAATAAACTTTCTAAAAATAAACTAAAGTCTTTCCTCTGATGTTGTTTTTCTACAAGAACTCCGTTTTAAAACAGGAGAAACTGAATATTTAAGAAGAAGAGGCCTCTGCTAGCAACATGTTGCAGCAATAGTAGAGGAGTCTGAACTCTGGTTCAATAAAAATGAACCTTTTTCTCTGATAACACAACACAAAGATCAAGAAGGTCGTTTTCTAGTTTTGATTTGCACTTTATATGGAGAAAGGTTTACATTAGTATCTCTACACATACCTGCAGGAGCAAATTTAGGATTTTTGGATAAAATTCAGAACATACTGGATAATAACCAGACAAGAATCACAATTGGAGGGGACTTTAATCACACTTTTGATAAACTCGATCGGCACAGTCTTAAAAAAGGAAAGTTTAAAGACCCTCCAAGAAGATTGAAGAATTTTATCTCAACAAATAATTTAGAAGACACATGGAGACTTTTGTTTCCGACAACAAGAGTATTATACTTATTATTCATATCAAGAAGAGCTATTGAAGAATTTATTATGTTTTTAGATCAAAACCGGCACTCAACAATGTATTAGATTCAAAAAATCATGAAATTGTAATTTCAGATTATTCTCCAGTGTCTTGTCATGTCGTCCGAACAGAAAATAGATTGAGTGATATGGAGAATGAACAGAGCACACTTAGAAGCATGGTTTGAATTACGGGGGAGCTCAGCTCACCTGAAAGCCTCTTTTTATTATTTAGACTCTATGAAATGTTATTGACAGTATTAACCATCTGGTAATAGTAACAGTAACATCCTGAACTTGGCCGCGCTGACGTGCTTTACCATGTATGGTTTGTTTTAGAAGCTGTGCGCACCGGAAAATAAGTCTCCCCTGAAAACCACAGTGTAATTCAAACCCTGCTTACAAGATACAGAGTTTATAAAATATGCTAATGATAAAATAGATATTTTTATTACTACAAATGTAAAGGAGGGAAAAGAAGACAGACCAACCCCAGAAATAATCTGGGATGCTTTAAATATTAGAGGAAAGATAATCTCCTTCTCAGCAAAGAAAAAGAATGAATTTACAAAGAAAAATAACGAGATATCGCAGCATTAGAAATGTCTAATAGAAAATCGGTACAAGGGTTGGAAGATAAATTGTTTAAACTTAAACAGGAGTATGATTTATTACTTTTAAAGAAAGCTAATACTTATAGATTTAATTCAAACAAAGCTTTTTATTTAATATGGAGCCAGTTTAGCGAAACGTTTGTCTTCTTGTTGATTATTGTTTTCGATGACTGCAGGTACAATTATTTCATCTTCCTGTTCACTTTCCGATTCGTTATGAAGAAGAACGACGTTTTAAAACTGTAATGAATGTGGCTGACATTGCACCTGGTGCCGGTTGATTTAAGCATCGCGGGGATTGCATCATTTTCTGTCTCCTCTTCCTCTGCGCTGATGGTGCCTTCAGGTCCTGCCCCTCCTCTCCAGCTTTAAAATATCGATCCATACTTTAAACATTTATTTTATTTGGGGAAAATGTTCACCCACCAATCAGCTCGTCTATTCAAAACATTATCTCTACTAAATCTGTCCACTTTACAATCTACAGCCCAAATGTTCTCTGTCTTTTTTCTGTATCAGCTCATATTTCATGATGCTGTTCAATGGTCTGTGAACTTGTTGTGAACCAAAGTGATTTTTAACATTTGTCATATCTACTAGTTGATGACAGCAGTGATTCAGACTTTGACTGTAACAGTGATGATCTGCAGGATCCTGCTGCTCATCAAACTGACCTCCTGTGTCTGTGCTCCTGATATACACACACAACACTCACACTGTATTTTACACAACACTAATGAGACGGAACAAGATGTAATCTGTATCAGATTAGGCAAAAACTAGAAATAACACATTTTATTAAACAGTAAATAATCATAAGTTCACCCTCTGAACCGACCCAAAGATACCACTGCATATTTATTAATTATTGTTCAAACCTTATCAGATCTTATTAGAGGGTAATTATGGACACGTTAGAACAGAACCACACTGTAAACTCAAATGTTTGAAGATGGAGTTTTTAGTTATTTTTCTGTTGTTATTTAGTGTTCAGTTATCATGGCTCGGTTAGTTTTGGCTGTGCCTTATAAACATGCTACATGAAATATTACCCACGACAGAAAAAAGACCCCCAATAAAAGAAATGTTTAGCGTATATTGATCTTTGTTTCTTTACCTTAATGCTGACTGAACAAGTTTAAGTGTCTTATAAACATGCTACATAGATGATAATTAGTACAAAAAGTTTATACTATAATATAACTCTATAAAATAATTCAGTTTGATCATCAGTAAATCTGGAATATAAACATTAACTGAAAATAAAGAATGAGAACCTGCAAATAAAAACTGAATGAAATGATCCAATCATAAAAATATCCAGACTGATCTGTGTGAGGTGAGTAAAGCTGTGGAGTAAAATTACCTTGTAGGACCAAACTGTGAGACGAGAGGAAAGTGTTGTCCAGTCTGTGAGTCTGTGTTCAGATCAGAGAGATGACAAGCAGCAGACTGAAGGAGGAGGTTTGTATCTCAGTCAAACTGAAACTAAGGCTGGAGAGGAGGAGGAGGGACCTGAAGGCACCGTTAGAAAACTGCCCGTTAGGTAACTGTTCGACAAGTTTTTAAGTTTATAGTCGGTAAATCTTCATGATCTTGCATTGCACGCTTGGAATTCGTTTAAAGAGAGAAAAACAATAATGAAGAGGTTGAGATGCAGCGACACATACGTTCTTCGTACGAATGAAGACAGAGAGGTGATGTATGTTGTTTATTTGTATTGTTATTATCACAATATGAATGAAATCTGCTGTTAAACGTTATTGTGTTTGAGTTTCATGTCTTTTCCTTCACTTCAGGATGAGACAAAGTGTTGATGAATAATAATTTGTTCTGTTCACTCAATTCAACAACAGTTTAGATTTATTGATCAGAGATACTGTTTTACTCCACAGATACAACTTAAAGACCGAGATATCAAACTAAAAACACAACAACATTGTCTTTATGTGCAGTTACATTCTCATTATGCAGGAAATATTTATTTTACCAATTCAAACACAATAAATTTTAACAGGATTCATATGATAAAAAGAACATAAACAAATGATATTACCTGTGTGTCTTCTTTCATGAGAACCACTGAGTGAGACGACAGGACAAAGTTATTCACACTGACTGGAGCCAGTTTAGGGAAACGTTTGTCTTCTTGTTGATTATTGATTTCAGTGATTGCAGGTATAATTGATGACATCTTCCTGTTCATTTTCCGATGAGCTTTGAGAGAGAACGACATTTTAAAGATATGATGAATGCACGTGACCTGTAACTCAACCACTTAGTACCAAAGTGATTTAAACATTGTGAGAATTGCATCATTTTCTATCAATTTTGCAGAAGGGGCGGTTCTTTCGCACCAGTCACTCCTCCTCTTCCTCTGCACTGATGGTGCCTTCAGGTCCCGCCCCTCCTCCTCCTCTCCAGCTTTAAGAGATCAATACCTACTTTAAACATTTATTTTATTGGGGGAAAATGTTCACCCACCAATCAGCTCGTCTATTCAAAACATTATCTCTACTAATATCTGTCCACTTTACAATCTACAGCCCAAAATGTTCTCTGTCTTTTTTCTGTATCAGCTCATATTTCATGATGCTGTTCAATGGTCTGTGAACTTGTTGTGAACCAAAGTGATTTTTAACATTTGTCATATCTACTAGTTGATGACAGCAGTGATTCAGACTTTGACTGTAACAGTGATGATCTGCAGGATCCTGCTGCTCATCAACTGACCTCCTGTGTCTGTGCTCCTGATATACACACACAACACTCACACTTTATTTTACACAACACTAATGAGATGAAACAAGCTGGAATCTGAAATAATATATTCTTTAGTAAACAATCACAAGTTCACCCTGTAGACCGACCAATCAGGATATGGAAACCACTGCATTAATTATTGTTCAAACCTATTAGATCTTATTAGAGGGTAATAACGGACACATTATTAGTAGAACTGAGATGATCACAAATAAAACACTTATTTCACTGCACCTTTAAAACTAAGTTAGACAGAACAACACAATATAAAACTGACTGTGAGGTAATAAACTGTTGTGTGGTCAGTGTCACAGACTCAGGATCAGTCTGACAGGAACCGTCAGTCAGGAGGAGGAGAGGTCTGACAGACAGAAACACATCCTGACGTGTGTGTAAAGGACATGTAAGCTGTGACTCTTGTGTTGTGAATAATTGTACATGAACAGACCTTCTTGTCTCCTCCTCTGTTGTTCACTTAACATGTTTGCTGATGGCTTGTTAGTTTAGTAACTTTGTAAATGGAGACACTTTATCATCAGTGTTGTTCATCATCACTTATTTTTGGTTATTTTGGATGATATAGTTTTACTGTTAATGTTCTCCAGAGGAACGTGAATGTTACTGTTCTCAAAAGTGTGAATATTACTGTGTACTGATGCTGTATTGTTTTATTAGTGCAGAGTTGGACTGTTTATTATTATCCTGGTTATGACTGACTGTTATATTTCCTGTTTTCTGTCATGGACCTGATGATTTATTTGAGACACACACACAAAGACAGACAGACACCTTTTCACCATGAGTTTGGAAATAAAAAGTTTTTCCTCCAACCTTAAAGATTCTCTGACAGGAATCATTTCTAATGTGTCTCAACTAGGGGGGCAACCGGGGGGTGTTCAATTCCTGAAGGAGACACTAAAGGTGCTGCTCAAAGTCCTGTTGTATTAATGTAAATATCAGGAAACCTTATTACTACTGTATACTGGATAGTTTTAAGTGCTGCACCAGCATGTTCAAGTGTTTTCAATAATATTAATAGTAATAATAATGTATCAATATAAGATGTTTCCATACTCATAACTACACAAAACACAATTCAACACAAGAACAAAATTAGTCTTCTTTCAATCTTTATAAACTTAAAAACACATTGTTCTGTGTCTGTAATGAACACAAGAGCTTTCAATGCATCACGTTATATTATTTAAAATGATATAGTCATGTTTACAATGATATTTTAAGGGGGACAACTCTGCTGTTCTCAGTAAGGGGGGTCCAGACCCTCCTGCCACCTGCAGTTTCCACCCTTGGTGGATCAAAAAGCTCACAGTTCAGATTTTGTCACAGTTTCCCATCATTGATCAGAGCATTAAATTTATTGGATAATGCACTTAGCTTTAATGCAGCAGCCTCTCTTTGTCTTTAGTCACCACCAACATAATGTTAAATATAATAATATTTATTAAATATTAAACATCAGATCTGAACAATAAATCAGAATTGATCACTAAGACCTGCAGTGTGAACGTAGTCTAACTGGACTGAAGTCTTCATGTGTCTCTGCAGCCAGCAGCTCAGTGAACACTGAACCAAACACACACGTTGTCTCATGTTTCCTGTTTATAGTGAAGAGTTTAACCTCTGGCGCCATCTTGTGTCAGAAACACATGACTGCAGTTTCTAAAGTGATTTATTCCTATAATGTTAAACGTCTTGATGAAAACAGACTTGTTGTTGCTGTGGTTCACCTGTGTCTCCTCTGACAGGGAGAAGATGATCTGCAGGATCCTGCTGCTCATCAAGCTGACCTCCTGTGTCTGTGGTTAGTTTACACCTTCACTTTATTATCCATCAAGACAAAAGACAACACACACTTTGACACTTGAGTCTTTAAATGTGTGAGGAGGAAGGTCTCTACAGCACTGAGAGCATCACTAAACTCTCCACAAAACATCTCTAGATGGAGTTTAAAGTTGTCACTTTGTCTGCTCCTCACTTTCCCTCTCTGTCTCCTCAACAGGAACATTTGTAGTCAATGTGACACAGACCTCCTATCAGGCAGAGGAGAACCAACAACATCACACTGGAATGGACGTTCACAACCACAACTGACATGTTGCTCCACTCCCTTTATATCTACTGTGACATGTTAAATCCTCTCAAGAACTCAGGAGTGTTTCATCTACATGAAGGTGTTGAGGTCTCAGAGTCTCAGGATGAACAGTTTGCAGGACGAGTCCATGTGACAAAGACGTCCTCAGAGAAGGACGAATCAGACTTCATGTGTCCAGACTCAGGACTGAAGACTCGGGCCTGTATGTGTGTGAAGTGAAAACAAATGATGGTGTGAACCTCCGTGGATGTCGTCTTAATGTCACTGGTGAGTTGATTCAGTAGTTTAGTAAAACCAGATTTCCATCTTAGAGTCGTGCTGCTAGTGTTGCTAAAACTGTCCATCATAATGACGTAGAGTCCAACAGTCGTCCTCCTAGAACCTTCAAACTGCTTGTTTTGTCCCACCAACAGTCCAAAACACTTGAGTCCATTTGTGTCCTTTCCAGCAGCTGCTGATGAGTCCAAACCTCAGAGACCAACAGTGAGTCCACAAGCAGAGAGTCGGGGAAGGATGGTCCTCTATGCTGGACTGGGACTGACAGCAGCAGCAGTTGTTCTATTGATCGTCTCTGCAGTCATCAGAACTTTGCTTCAACACCTGAATCATAAAACCAACAGACAGACTCAAGACTCTCTCCCTCCAACATCTGGTTTAAGTGTCAGAAAACTACTGTTGATATGAAATGTATATTTTTCTGTGTTAAATGATGTTCATGTTACTGTGAGTTTGACTTTAAATGAAGTTATTACAGCAGAAATAATTCATGTCAATATTAAAAATGCTTCCATTGTGTCAGATTTTCCACCTTTGATATCAGACTGTTACCATCAGCTCAGAAGTGTAAAAACAAGACTGTAGCTGCCTCGACTCCATTCAACATCCTCCACTGTCAGATCTCTAAAATGTCCCAGTTGTTTCACTTTTCACTGTATGAAGAGTTTTTCAGAGGAATCATTCACATTTATCTGTAAGTTGCTTCAGTCATTGATCACTCTGTTCTCCAGCAGCTCTTATCAATCATCAGTCTGACAAAATGTGTCTGGAACCAACAAGACAACAGAATTATAAGAGAACTGCACCTTAATTATTATATTTGAATCTAATGTCCACTGATGGACTGATGGACATTGTTACACTGCACTTTCTTTCCTACTGTTTATAATGTACATATTGTAAATAAATTCATTTTTATATGAAAGAAGTTGTTCTGTCTCTTCTGTGTGTCTTTTAATATCAGACAGACACAAGTTGTCAAGTTGTTTTCAGCATCAAAGATAATAAGAATAAACTTTATTAACACTCTAAACAGTTACAAACTGATGTATTTATGTTAAAAATGATATAATGAATAAAAAGACAAAAGAATGAAAAAAAAAAGTGGAAACAGCAAAGTTTTTATTTATTTGTATCCCAAACTGATGTATTTGAAAATTATTTTAATTATTCATTTCAATTATATCAAACAATTTAATCTTTACTAACTTACATTATTGGCCAAATAACAGCGTTCATAAACACAAATAAAAACCTATTCATGTTCATTAGAGGACTCATGTCTGTTTGCATGGATACAGGTTCACAGTATGTTGTCACTTCAGTGTGGTGTTCCTTCTGTTTTAATTGTTCTGTATCTGTTCCTTAATTTTACAGGAACTCTGGTAACTTATGACTGAAGACCATCAAGAAACACAGACTGTAACTATTATATACAGTATATACATTATTATATAATATATACCTAATACATAATTATAACAGGAGAGACAAACACAGACACTTGTTCAGGTACTTAAGTATTTCCATTTTGGGAGCCAATATGTACTTTTTAATTCTTCTTTATTTATTTAATGACTAAAGTTTTATGTAGTTATTTTACAAATTCAGATTAATAAAACAAAATACAACCAACTAATATTGTTTCAGATTAAGACGAGATAAAAATAGTAATTAGGAGGATCTCCAGTTTTACCAGCTGCAACATGAAACTGCAATAATAATGCAACAATAATTATAATCCAGTAATATAATATACATGATTATGAAATGTGTCATTCTGCATGCTGAGTTCTTTGGTGTTTTTACACTGTGACACTGATACTGTTACTGAAGTAGAAGATCTCAGTTCATCCTTCAAGAATGATTATTTGTTGGATATAAATTCCATTAATTACTCCAAAAATGTGAAAAACCACATCATTATTCAGTGTAACAGTTAGAGCTCTTTGAGATTCATACTATAAACCCACACTGTAATAAAATATTAATGACAGACCAGCTTTTTTCAATGCTGAAGACTTTTATTATTGCATAAAGAAAGAACAGATCACTCTGCAGAATATAGGTGAGATTGTGCTAAAAGCTTTCTTTTCATAACACATTCAGTCTGCTCTTATTAAAGAGGCAATCCTGCTCCTGTTTATGTCACTTGTCGCTTCGTTCCTTAAGTTGCGTTACAGCAGTGAAGATATGAAATGAGATACAGGGACCTCAGCTCGTATGTGAGACTGATGGAACAAAGACAGACGTCCTGGTGTCTCTGTGTCAGGCAGAATCATCAGACTTTCATGACACAGACAGACGGTCTTACTTTGGAGCACTCGAGGTCATCCCAGCACTTTTCAGCTGCAAGTACAAAAACAACAACAACAACAACAACAACAACAACACAACAACAAAAAAGAAAGTAATGTCAGTAAATGCAGCACAAACCAGAACCTCCAATATCATGTGTCCAATTTATCTTGACGGATTCGCAAAGTGAAACAAGTTTACTCACTTAGAAAGATGTTTGAGATAGAGTTTGTTATATCTGAGCTGTTTGTCTGACATTCACCAGGCAGGATTTTAACAATGAAATTGGCATTTATGATTTGGAAAATTAAAAAAAACCAAAACATTCACATCACTCCTGCACTAAAGACTGTGTTGTTTTACCTCTGTGATTGATTTGCAAACAGTGCTGAATGCCCTTGTGGTTATTAGGCTCTGTAGAACACCAGTTGTTGTATTTGAAAGGTGAACCATCACTCCAGAACCACTGGTTTACCTGGAAGACAGAAAGAAAATTAAATATTACAGGAAGTTAAAATGGTTTAAGTCGTCAAAAAGTAAAAGTGTGTCAAGTTAAATGACACAGTAGTGCGAGTAGCAGCAGCAAAGTCAGCAAAGTATAGTATCTGTAACAGTAATATGAAACAGTCCACTATAACACCACAAACCAGAGTAATAAATACTGAAGGAATGATACTCAGGGCCCTGTATTACATCCAGCACAAAGTGGATGTGCTGGTGGTGCAGGTGGATTTGATATCTTACACCAGCACAGTTGCCATTTTTGCCACGTCTGCAAGATAGCAAATGAACCTGCATCTGGTCTGTGCGGCCGTGGGCGGGAGGTCTAAAAATGAAGGAAAAAACAAAGTGTGGTCCTGGTGCATTTGCTATCTTGTGTTTGGTGCATTGAAGTTGAAACCACTTGCATTTTAGACTAAAACCTGGCTGAAACGCAAAGTCTGTGGTGCAATCTGTCCATCTGCACAAGATAGCATGGGCACATTTGGCTGACACACACACAAAGACACACACACACACACACACGACACACACACACACCACCACAGTCACAAAACACCTTAATTTATGTTCAACAGCATGCATGTGTCTCTCTCTCTAAAATTATTCTCATTAATAAGGAATTTTTATCAGAATTATAAAGCCTAATAAATCGCAATAGACCTGCAAAGTGCAGTTTGCAAGGATTAAACAATTATGATCTATAACACACAAAATGAACAAGAAGTTATATCTGATCACCAGACCGGCCTGACCCAGAGAGGACAAATTTTGCATTATCAGACTTCTGATTCTGTTTCCTCCACCCACAGTCGTGTTAGCGGACGGAGGAGTGAGGATGGGAGGAGGAGATGAAGATGAGGAGAAAGAGGAAAAGGAGAAGGAGCTGGAGAATGGACGGCCGCGAAGCTGCACCTCAATCCGGCTCAGGTGTTCAGCCGGACTGAGATTCAGCTTTACACCCAGACTGGGTCTATATAGTAATATAGCTCAATATAGTAAAGTATAATAAAATGATAATACTTCATATGTAGCATGAGTAGATATAAAATATGATAAATAAACATAATATATATGTATATATATATATTTATATTTATAAGAGGTGTAGTATACCGCTTGTGCATCAGAGCCTCCGACCCATGTTTCCACTCCAGTCAGCCTCTGGATCTGCTGGTACTCCTGGTTGTTGTGAATGGAAGCAAGGTTTCCACCCAAAGACTGGCAGTTTTTCTACAGTGGAGATAAACAGACAGATGCCAGTTAACCAAATGTCTATTTATATGTAAACAGAATAAATTGTGCATCAAAGTCAAGCTCATCACCTCGGCTTTAGTCCAAGTCATGGCTTGTGGAACGAAGTGAACCAGCGACCGTTGATCGGAAACCAGCCGGTAGAACATGGAATGATCTCTTGACCAGGTGGACTCTCTGAGAACAAAATAGAGTTTAATGAATTTGTTAAGTGTCAAGTTAAAGTCACTATATTACTACAGCATAACCTGATATAAAATAATATAACATGAAGGCAACTTAATATAACATGACATAAAACAATTAAACAACATTTGAACATTTGAAAATAGAAAACATGATGTAACACAACAGAATACAGGCAACACAAATTAATTATAAATACACAACATACCATAACAAAACAAGATAATATAACATACCATAATGTAACAACACAAGGTAACATAACAAAAAATAAGATAACACAATATAATACAAAAAAATAATAATAAGATGACACAACATAACAAAATTTAACAAACCTGAGATGACATAACACAGCATAATAGAATAAAACATAACAAAACATAATATATAACAACATAGCACAACACAAAACAATACAACATGAAAGAAAATAATAGAAGATAGGAAAACATAGTATAGAATCACATAATATAACATAAAATAATAGTGTTACATGCATGTTACATATATTTGACACAAAGCAGCTTTTATCAGAGAAAAACTGGTCGTTCACACAAAATGTAGGATATGAAAATATAAAATCCACAAACCTGTTTGACCATCTTGGGTCGTTGCCTCTGATCTGGACTGTTAGTGTTTATTCACAGTATATAGATGTGTAACACTTTGTTATATAAAACTCACCAGCAGCTCCAGTCAGAACCATCATGGCACAAACAAGTGCAGACACAGTGAGCATCTTCATGGTGAAGGAGATGAGACGATGCAGACGCTGAAGATGATGAAGACCTTTGATACAGAGAGACAGACACGTTACTGATGCTTCTGTATGAACAAGAGAAATCAAACAAGGAAAATCAAAGATGATAAGAGAGTTTGTAGCAAACCTGCTGTTTCTTCTCATCGTCGGTGGCTTCAGTCGTCCTGTGGCACTGAGGGAGACACACCAGGTCTTATATACAGCTGCATATCTTGTCATCTCTCAAAAACAGGGAACTGAACACTTCTCATTCTCAGAAACAGCATCATAAGTTTACTCAGAAATTTGAACAAGACTGTGGGCCCCATCTTACACCTGCTGCAAAGCAGATGCACAAGTGGTTCAGGTGGATTTGCTCTTACACTGGCCAAAACCTGGTCAAAGTGCAAAGTCTGAGGCGCAATTGGCCTGCACAAGAAAGCACCCAGCATGTTTGACCGCAGCACAGACACACATACGTCTCCACAATCACAAAGGACCAATCGTTTGTGTTAAATAGCATGTGTGTTTGTCTAAAATTATTCTCATGAATAAGGGATTATCATTATAATCATAAAACCTGGCTCACCTGCTTCTTAAAGGTGATGAGAGCTGACTGTCTGATTGTTTTATTGCATGTTCGGCCTAAACTCACCCATGAATTAATCAAGGAACTTGGGCACAGCTGACAGGTGTATCCCGCTGTGTGCTGCTGACACAAGGGGCAGGACAGGGCAGGATGCCCCTGTGCCCCTGGCATAAGGCAACAAAGGTGGAAAAGACCAAAATACAATACATTTTTCCATAGCCACCTTCATTCAATATGGAGAGTAATCAATCAGCTCCTGGACAAGAAAAAGACTTCAGCCACTCTTCCATCCCAGTTTGTTGATGGAAATAGATCATGTATTGATCCATCTGATATTGCATGTGCTTTTAATAATTATTTTGTCAATATTGACAGTTTTCTGTCAGATAAAAGGGTGCTATCCTTCTCTGCAGAGCTTTGATCTGCCTACTCAGAAGGAAATCATGGATATCATTACGATATGAAAGATTCAGCTGCTGGTCATGATGAGGTTAGTTTATGTCTTATTAAGTGTAGCAACTCAATTATCAGGCCATTGACCTTTATATTTGACAAATCCTTCAAAACTAATCAATGATACCAAATGTCCTTAAAAATTCTGTTTAAATCTGGAGACCATAGTTCATTTAACATTTATTGCCCTGTCTCTGTCCTTCCATGTTTTTCAAGGATTTATCGCCCTGTCTCTGTCCTTCCATGTTTTTCAAAGATTTATCGCCTTGTCTCTGTCCTTCCATGTTTTTCAAAGATTTTGGAGAAGTTGGTTTACAATAGACTGATGAAACCTCTGCAGGAGTGGAACATCCTTTATGAAACCAGTATGGATTTAGGAAAAATTATTCTACAGAAATGGCTGTGCTTCAACTGGTTGATAAATTTAATGTGCTTTAGGAATATTTCTTGGTTTATCTAAAGCTGTTGGCACAGTTAATCATGAAATCTTACTCCATGAATTGTTGCACTATGGTTTTACTGGAATTATTACAAAGTGGTTTTATGATTCTATTCATAATCGCCAACAGTTTGTGAATATAAATGGAGGGACATCCAATAAGGCTGTTAGAACAAGCGGGGTCCCACAGGGGTCTATTTTAGGACCACTCCTATTCCTAATTTATATTAATGACCAGGCTGCAGCGTCATCCTCCTTGTTCCTTGTACTTTTTGCTAATGATACCAGTTCATTTCTCTCTCATACCAACTCTCTGTTCTTATGGTAAAAGCTAATGCTGATCTAGGACATATTTCCAAACGGTTTCAATTAAATAAATTATCTCTCAATGTCATATTTACGTCAAAAAATAAATTCTCTCTATTGGAGATAACACAATTACCCAAGTCTCATCCACAAGCTTCCCTGGAGTCCTGATTGATGAATCTCTAGCCTGGAAGAGTCATATTCACTTTAGTTCATCAGAAGTCTTTATTATCTCTTTATTATACCTTAATTTACTCCTACCTCATATATTGCAATATAATTTGGGGAGCTAGTTATCCCACCTACCTGCATAAGCTTTAGATTTTGCAAAAAAAAAGTTTTGCAGAGTTGCTGCAGTAGAGTTGACCACTCAGCTCCCCTCTTCAAACAGCTCAATATCTTCTTAGTTTCTAACAGAAATATATAAGAAAAAAAAAGCAAATGTGTATTTTTTTTTACAAAGTTTTGGATCAGCCTGTTTTGCTCCCTGTGCCATGTAAATTATTTTTTCAGCCTAACTGTGATATTCATAATTATAATACAACACATGCCAACTGGTTACACCTCTCAGATGTTCCGTACTGGGTTCCCGTCAGTTCTCGATTAGCTGTAGGGGGCCTCAGCTATGGAACACTTGTATCCAAACTGCATCTCAGTCTAACTCGCTTAATAACTTTAACTATAGAGTTAAGAACTGCTGATGAACCAAACTATCAAAAGAGGAAATATCTGACTTGAACTGAATTTTGTCTTTCACTGTGCATCTGCACACATGCACATGTGTTGCACACTTGTAAACATACACACACCCTCACAAACAAACACACACACCGATGCACACATACTGTCACTGCATTTTATTTAGTTTATGTTGCTGCATGATTTCTACAGCTCACTTCATGTTTGCTCTTTGATCCTGTGGTTGCTTGTTTGCTCACTTTTGTGTATTTTTTATTTGCTCATGTATAATTCTTATTGAGGTGGTATTCCTTTTATAAACCTTTAGGGCTAAAATAAATTCCTTGTGTCAAACATTGTGTCATCTGAATCCAACATTTGTCTCTCTAACCATTAATTGCTTTACACAGTTGCTGTGACATGTTTGTGTTGCTCAGTCAGCTTGTTGGTGGTTCAGTGTGAGATAAAAGACAAAAGCAGCCTTCATGACTTGGCATTTAACAGAAACTTTTTTCTGACAAGGCTGAAAAAAAAGTGTGGCAGAGATAAAAATCATAAGTCTGATGAAATAATTCCTCAACTTCTCTTTTTGAAGTTATTTTCAGGCGCTTCTGCTTCCTCAAAATGTTCTGTGGCAGTGACATGCCAAGGTTGGTGGTTCCTCTGCGTTCTAGAAATTTGTTACCTGACACGCCAGCAGGTTTGTTCCACAGAACCATCTGGGAATTATCTCGCGAGAAAGATGGATTCACGAGATCATGCGAGAATCCATCTAGTCAGTCTCCAAGCTGTCTGTTTGTGTCTGTACAGTGGTGTGAGCCAATCAGCATCCTTGGAGGGGTGACTGGCAGCTACAGGTGTGGTTTTAGGTGCACCGACAGAGAGACATTATTTATCAGACAGTACCTTTGGTTTATAGCTTAGTTTACCTGCAGGTATCAGTAAATGTGTGAAAGCACTTCTGACATAATTAATCAGAAAAATAGAATAAATCCAAATTAAGCTAAGAACAATTCCCTTCTCTTCTATTTCTTGGCTCGTTTTCTAGTTTAAAGAGAAAACAGACCACTGTTTTGCTTTGATTTATCATTATGTAGTAAAGGTTGATTGCACAGTGTAATGACTGTAGAATAATGACACAATCATTAGTTTGGTTCCTGATAAGTCACTGTGAAAAATCAGTCTGCCACTGGGAACAACTTTTCTCTGGAATAAGATGCCTCCATCACAGACTAAATTCATGATTACTGACTTGACTTTTCATCTATAAATGCTTTAAAACTGTTAAAAGAGCATAATTCCTGAGTGAGGACCCTGCGGTGGGTAATATCACAGAGGGCCTGCTCATGAAATGGTCCAACTTTAACCATGTGCCTCAGTCCACACGAAACTAAAAAGTCTGCAGCCCTGATAACATCTCATACAGAGAGACAGACATGTTCCTCGTACTTCCGCGGTCCATTAAAGGGAAGTTATAAGATGATCAGAGGGTTTGTGGTCGACCTGCTGCACAAAGATATACTCTTTTTATTGGCAACACCCTGAACCGAGGATGTACAAGAAATAATGAGAAAAAACAAGCAGAAGTAACGAAGTACAAATACTTTATTACTGTAGTTAAAAGTTTTCAGGTCTCTGTACTTTACTTGAGTTGATTTTTCTGACAACTTTTTATGTTTACTCCCTTGAACACAAATATCTATACTTTCTACTCCTGACATCTTCAAAACAGGCTTGTTACTTTTACTTTTAATGCATTTGCAGGGAATTATTGTTTATTTTTATTTTTTATTTTAATAGTTCCAAATTTTGGGGGTGTTTCTTCAAGTTCATGTTTGTAAAACTTTATTTGGTTTATTTTAAAACTTGAGTTTGAGTTTGATTAAAAACTCAAAAATCTAATGAAGGCAGTTTCCTTGGAAATTATGAGATTTCTCAACTTTCTACAATTGAAGAATAATAAATGATAACAACACTGATAAATGAATATTAAAGTGTAAAAAACAAAAACAAACAAAATAACGGTTACTCATTTCCATACAGTTTTTTTTTTATGTCAAAGCCACAAGGAGCCACCAGACAGCAGCAACAGGGCCTCATGCAGCTCCAGAGCCACAGGTTGAAGAACCCTGGTTTAGAAGAATCATCTGATTTAAACCCATTTAAAGATAAAACTTTACAACACTAATGACAGTAAAACTCTCACTATGTTTGCTGCATTTAATGCTGAACTGATTTTCACTTTCACACTATTTTTCTGTGTGATCTGATCCAAAGTCTTCATCTCTCTGGTTGGATGTTTCTGTCCTGCAGTGATGAGCTGATAAAGTGAACCACAGCACCACCTGGTGGACAGATGGAGGCTCTGCAGGTTTATAATATGACCGAGATGCAGAAGTTCTCCACCTCTGACCTCGTAAATAACCAACAGTCAAACTAATCTGTTGTTTATGAAGCCCTGCACTTTGAAACATAACTAATGTTTTATTTCTACTACATCTGTCAGCTCACAGCTTCATCACAAGGAATAAGAGAAGAAAAAATGAGAGGAAGAACATTTTATTTTATTTTATTTTATTTTATTTTATTTTATTTTATTTTATTTTATTATTGTTTTTTATTTTTACATTTGAAAAATAAAGTCATGATGTTGAGAATAAAGTGAAACTTTTAGTATTTAGGTTAGGCATGAGAAAAATAACCAGAGTTTAAAAAATATATTTTATTTTATTTTATTTTATTTTATTTTATTTTATTTTATTTTATTTTATTTTTTCAAAAATAAAGTCATAATGTTGAGAATAAACTTTTAGTATTTTAGGCCAGGCATGAGAAAAATAATCTGAGTTGGGTTTTTTTGTTTGTTTGTTTTGTTTGTTTGTTTGTTTGTTTTAAATATTTCAACTTTATTTTTGATCATTTTTATTCTTGAAATGCAAATATACTTTTATTTATGACTGCCACTAATACTCTGTCATACCACAATAGGGCATTAGAGCCAAATTAAGGAAAGAAAAGGGTCAAGGAGGATTATTTTATTTTATTTTATTTTATTATTGTTTTTATTTTTACATTTGAAAAATAAAGTCATAATATTGAGAATAAAGCAAAACTTTTAGTATTTAGGTTAGGCATGAGAAAAATAACCAGAGTTTAAAAAATATATTTTATTTTATTTTATTTTATTTTATTTTATTTTATTTTATTTATTTATTTATTTTTTTTAATTCTTTTAGCATTTCAAGATAAAGCCGAAATGTCAAAGATGAAATTAAACTTTCAGTATTAGTTCTTGGCATGAGAAAAAATAAATCAGAGGAGGAAGATATTATTTATTAATTTATTTAGGTATTTATTATTTTGTTTATTTATGTATCTATTTATTTATTTATAAAGTTAAAATATTGAGAATGAAGTTGAACTTGCCAGACATGAGAAAAAATAAATCATAAAAGGAATTATTATTATTATTATTATTATTATTATTATATTATTATTATTATTATTATTATTATTATTATTATTATTATTTTATTTATTTATTTTTGTTATTTTTTTAATTGAAGAAGCATCGTGTGTGTGTGTGAGAGAGAGGAAGAGAGGAACAGACTTCATGTCTTTAATGAAGATTTAATCTCTGTGCTTCTATTCAACAATAAACAAACTGTTTTGAACAGTTTGTCTTGTTATTTCACAGCCTTCTCTGCTCTCAACAAACTACAAACACTCTGCTTTCTGCTGTGATGTAAATATTCAAGCTAACGGTGAGCGAGCGGCGTGTGTTTAACCAGTCGGGCTCATTGGTGAAGTCTGATGAAGAGAGACAGAAACAGAAACCAAATTATTCACATGAAACAAATAAACACAAACAAACTACTTTTATTTGATGTGGACATGATTTACATAATATTTCAAACAGGTCAAAGTGAAGAAGTGAACATGTCTGTATTTAATAACCAATTAATGATGAAATGTTACATCATTATCTCCTAATGAGCCTCATGAAACATCTGATATGAGACATTTTCAGAAAGATCAGAGACTGATTTGGACACTTGTCTCATCTTGTCTTCATGTGACTGGAGACACCTGAATGTTTTGGTTCACACCTGATCTGTGTGTGTCTGCAGAGGTGGAAAAGTTCACACAGTCTTTACTCAAGTAGAAGATTCCTGAAAAATCTATTTAATACAGTAACAGAGTATTTGTACTTTGTTACTTCTCACCTCTGTCTGTGACTGGGACATGTTTGGACCTGTTCTTCAACTGACAAGACTGTGACAAGATTAATTAATCAATTAATCATTTTAAGTCATTTACATAAAAAAGTCTAAATCCTCTGGTGAAATGTTTCCATCAGTGGATCTCAGGTCTGCACTGAGTTGAACTGTTGAACTCAATGAAGGAGCTGAAGCTGCAGTTGTTCTCATGGCCACTAGATGGAGACAAGAAATAAAGAAAAGTGGATTTTGTTTTCCACAAGTTAGAGTCACAAAAAGCTGTGGAGCTTTGATGAGCTGAAGTTTGATGAAGAGTTTGACAGGTTTCATCGATCCTCTTCTATTCATTTCATCTTATTAACTTTATTTGTATTTCTTTAAGTTTAATAAACAAATGAATTAATTTCCTAATGAGTCAATTTGGGGTAAAAACATTTGTCAGACTGATGATTGATAACAGCTGCTGGAGAACAGAGTGATCAATGACTGAAGCAACTTACAGATAAATGTGAATGATTCCTCTGAAAAACTCTTCATACAGTGAAAAGTGAAACAACTGGGACATTTTAGAGATCTGACAGTGGAGGATGTTGAATGGAGTCGAGGCAGCTACAGTCTTGTTTTTACACTTCTGAGCTGATGGTAACAGTCTGATATCAAAGGTGGAAAATCTGACACAATGGAAGCATTTTTTAATATTGACATGAATTATTTCTGCTGTAATAACTTCATTTAAAGTCAAACTCACAGTAACATGAAGATCATTTAACAGCAGTAGTTTCCTGACACTTAGAACAGACAACAGACAGAGTCCTGTTAGTCCTGATGGGTTGTTTCTCTGAGAAACTCAACATCTATACGACTGCAGAGACGTTTCCTTTCTTCTCAGCACATTTAGTCAAACAAAGACTGAAGTCAGAGCAGAGTCCTGCACAGACAGACAGTAGAGCTGCTGCTGCTGTCAGTCCCAGTCCAGCATAGAGGCCCATCCTTCCCCGACTCTCTGCTTGTGGACTCACTGTTGGTCTCTGAGGTTTGGACTCATCAGCAGCTGCTGTAAAGGACAGAAAATGGACTCAAGTGTTTTGGACTGTTGGTGGGACAAAACAAGCAGTTTGAAGGTTCTAGGAGGACGACTGTTGGACTCTACGTCATTATGATGGACAGTTTTAGCAACACTAGCAGCACGACTCTAAGATGGAAATCTGGTTTTTACTAAACTACTGAATCAACTCACCAGTGACATTGAGACGACATCCACTGAAGTTCACACCATCATTTGTTTTCACATCACATGTATACAGGCCCGAGTCTTCAGTCCTGAGTCTGGAAACATGAAGTCTGATTCGTCCTTCTCTGAGGACGTCTTTGTCAAACTGGACTCGTCCTGCAAACTGTTCATCCTGAGACTCTGAGACCTCAACACCATAATGGAAATGAAACACATCCTGGGTTCTTGAGAGGATTTAACATGTCACAGTAGATATAAAGGGAGTGGAGCAACATGTCAGTTGTGGTTGTGAACGTCCATTCCAGTGTGATGTTGTGGTTCTCCTCTGCCTGATAGGAGGTCTGTGTCACATTGACTACAAATGTTCCTGTTGAGGAGACAGAGAGGGAAAGTGAGGAGCAGACAAAGTGACAACTTTAAACTCCATCTAGAGATGTTTCTGTGGAGAGTTTAGTGATGCTCTCAGTGCTGTAGAGACCTTCCTGCTCACACATTTAAAGACTCAAGTGTCTGTTGTTGTGTGTGTGTTGTCTTTTGTCTTGATGGATAATAAAGTGAAGGTGTAAACTAACCACAGACACAGGAGGTCAGCTTGATGAGCAGCAGGATTCTGCAGATCATCTTCTCCCTGTCAGAGGAGACACAGGTGAACCACAGCAACAACAAGTCTGTTTTCATCAACACGTTTAACATTATACGAATAAATCACTTTACAAACTGCAGTCATGTGTTTTCTGACACAAGATGGCGCCAGAGGTTAAACTCTTCACTATAAACAGGAAACATGAGACAACGTGTGTTTGGTTCAGTGTTCACTGAGCTGCTGGCTGCAGAGACACATGAAGACTTGTTATGAGTATGGAAACATCTTATATTGATACATTATTATTACTATTAATATCATTATTTAAAACACTTGAACATGCTGGTGCAGCCCTTAAAATATTATTATATACATTAATACATCAGTACTTTGAGCAGCACATTTGGTGTCTCCTTCAGGAATTGTTCTTGAGAAGTTTTCTGTTTATTGACCCCCCCAACAGTAAAATGGAACATTCCCCCTGGTTGCCTCCCTAGTTGAGACACTGTAGAAATGATTCCTGTTGAAGAATCTTTAAGGTTGGTGTGGTGAAGATTTCATATCCTGGCCTATCATTTGCTTAGTCCCGCCCGCAGCGTAGGCCTATTGGTTACCTGATCTGTCAATCAATCAATCGTTGCAGACACTAATTGTATCCTTTTTCAGTTGTTCCAGAGAGAGATTCAGGACAACAAGTTAGCAGTTACTTTAGTTGAGTGAAAACCTTAGTTAGACCTGCATTATTTGGACAGTGAGAGCCAGTGTGTGTGTCCTTTGAGAAGTAAGTGTCCTTTCTGTCTGCAAATATGAATCTAAGTTGTTACATGTGGGCTGTGTGGATCATGCTTATGTTGTTTCTTAGCAGGGTTAGCTGTGCATTCATTGGGGTCTGAGCTCACATAGTGCTGTGTGTATGATGCTGTATCATGGAGTGAAATGCTGATTGTTGTAGGCAGTAAGAGTGCTCTGAACTATTCACCACTCCAGTGTGTCATTCAGTGCATATTTAGCCAATAGTCAGGTGGAGTAAGAGTTATGGCACTGCCCAGTAGTGATACATGTTCTGTATATAATAATATAATACATAAGAGACATTGCATGTTACTGTTCATTAGTCTGTATGCTATTGTTGTCAGGTATGATGTAATTTAACGTGTCATTTGCCACTATTGGGTGAGAGTATTAAGGAACACAGTACTATTACTCTGTATATCTGATCTGTAATATTAGTTATATGTGGAACTTATGTATAATGCTGTTATATTCTCTCAAATAAGGCTGCAGTGTTGTATGTAAATCCTCACTTGTAATTAATACTCATTTATGTCTTTTATTTTCTATGGTTATAGAACCACACGACCAGACTTGCTGTCAACTGTTATAAATGCTGCACAGTGCGTGAAGTTTACAATTAAGTTAACTGAAGACACATTTCCCTGATCATTCTTATCGATGCCCCACGGTGATTGCATTAATTCACCAGCAACCTGGAGTGAAGCTCACACCACCTTACAAATCTAACAGTTGGAGGAAAAACTATTTATTTCCAATCTCATGGTGAAAAGGTGTCTGTCTGTCTTTGTGTGTGTGTCTCAAATAAATCATCAGGTCCATGACAGAAAACAGGAAATATAACAGTCAGTCATAACCAGGATAATAATAAACAGTCCAACTCTGCACTAATAAAACAATACAGCATCAGTACACAGTAATATTCACACTTTTGAGAACAGTAATATTCACTTTCCTCTGGAGAACATTAACAGTAAAACTATATCATCCAAAATAACCAAAAATAAGTGATGATGAACAACACTGATGATAAAGTGTCTCCATTTACAAAGTTACTAAACTAACAAGCCGTCAGCAAACATGTTAACTGAACAACAGAGGAGGAGACAAGAAGGTCTGTTCATGTACAATTATTCACAACACAAGAGTCACAACTAACATGTCACACACACATCAGGAGACAGAGACAGTCAACAGGTTTGTCTCTCAGAAGGACACACAGGGGAAGGAGAAATAATTTGTAGAAGTGAATCTTCATTCTGTAACGAGTTAATATTGTGACATTACAGTGCCGCCTCCCCACACACACACACACGCACAAGCGTTCACTGACACACCCACAGCGATGATGACAGACCAGGAAGCTGCCATCAGTGAACACGTGGTTCAGTTTGTTTCTATCCATCTGATCTTTTCTCCTCCTGTGTGATCCTGAAGTGAAGGAAAAGCTTTGAAACTAAAATATAATTAATATGATCAAGAATCATACTTTAAACAGAAGTTTAAAAAGATGGACGGTACTCGATAGTCGTTTCCGGTCAGAGGACACACTTAGCTTCCGCAGACGCATTTCTTATTTCATGTTGAAGTGAAACTACTCACCAGCTATGTGGTTCCTCCCGATGCTGAAAGTCTAAGACGGGAATTAGTCCTTGTGTGTGTGTGTCAAGGATCACACTGGCTTTATACAAAACTGCAGGATTTATTTTTAACCGATGCAAAGGAGACCAAAGCTGTGTCCCTGAGTTGAGACACAGCTCAAGTCGATACAACAAACATCCCGCGTCTTTCTGAATGAAGCATTCTGATTGGCTGACAGCAAACACTGTTTGCCAAACAGAACGGTGGCTCGTAAGGAACAAACAGAGCAAATCTTGAAAGTTCAGTCAAATGCTCTTAATACTAACTCTTTCTTTTGCCTCCTTCCCCTGACTGACAGTCCCTCTCAGGTCCCGACCCTCCTCCTTCAGTTATAAACCTCCTCCTTCAGTCTGCTGCTCGTCATCTCTCTGATCTGAACACAGACTCACAGACTGGACAACACTTTCCTCTCGTCTCACAGTTTGGTCCTCATATGACTGAAGACACAGACTACAAGATCATCATGAGACATGTGGTTTTGAATTAATGAGTTGAGTGAACATTTTCCCCAATAAAAATAAATCTTTAAAGTGTGTATTGATCTTTGTTTCTTTAATTTAACATTGACTGAAAAAGTCAAACTTCTGTATTAAAGTGTCTTAGTACAAAAAATGTTCCACTACAATATATCAGTATAAAATAACAGAGTCTGTCAGGTTGTTTGCAGGTTAGATAAACATCAGTAAATCTGGAATATAAACATTAACTGAAAATAAAGAAGCTACAAACTGTCACCTAAACTGAATGAAATGATCCAATCATAAAAATATAGAGACTGATCTGTGTGAGGTGAGTAAAGCTGAGGAGTAAAATTACCTTGTAGTCTGTGTCTTCAGTTGGAGAGAAGCTGCTTCTGAACCAACTGTACTTCAGTCAGCTTCACTGAAATGAAACCTACAGGAGACTTCAGACTAGTAATTCAACCAGAGGTGATTTATTTTATTTGTGTGATCATCAACAGGTGAAGATACACTTATTCAGGCTTCTTGTTCTGCTGCAACTGTGATCAACATTAGACTTCTCTGTAGATTTCACCTGACTTTTTCATGACTGTATCTGAAGTCTCACATTGCTCAAGAGAGTGTTGTATTCTTATGTTCAACATTAAAGTGTGGTTTTGGTCTGTCACAGCTCAAGCTATAATTTGCATGTAATTTGCATCAGCTCTGTATTTGCATTGATAGAGGCAGTGAATGTGTGCAGGTCTGACCTCGCGTGTTTATCTTCCTGACATGTTCTGCAGTGATAATAACATGTGGAGACATTAACTGTAGCTTTCTCTTATTATTATAGAACACATAATGGATATATCCACAGTAGTCCAGCTCCACCTTCCTCTGACAGATCCACCTCTACAACCAAGGTAGAGCTGAGACCTTAAAGTCAGTCAGTGACAGACACATGAAGCCTTATGAAGCTTTGTGACTTTATTTCTGTTTGTGCTGAAAAAGTCTTGAAGCTTTGAGGCTTCAGAGACAATAAACTCTGTTTCAGTGTCATGTGTGATCAATAAATGTCTAATATCCTGTGTGTTATATATCTGTAGGTCTAAACCTTCAATCAGAAATGCTGCATCACAATAATGTTCATCATGTTATAATAAAATAAACAGCCTGTGTTTGTCTACAAAGACTTTAAAGGATTTTTACTGATGTGAAACATTAATGTACCTTTAAACAGAGTGTCACTGTGGACTCATGTTTTTAAACTTTATATATTTAATATTTCATATGAGTCACAATGTGACGTGACTGAAGAATGATATTCATTAAATGACCTTTTATTATATCATCACTTAGAATCAGGAGGAAACGTCCTCATACTTATGATCACGTCTTTCTAACATACGAGGCCACATTTCTCAGTTATTCTCCTGTTTTTCACTCTAATGTGACAACAACAGTTCAGCTGGAAAACTTTCAGAATGATTCTTTTATTGGTGATGTTTAGATACAAACAATCAATCAAATCAGTTCAAATGACAATAAAGGAGGGAAATAATAATTATATCAGAAAGTCATATCAGTGACAAATAGAAGGGGATAAATAAATAAACATAAATAAATACAGAAAAAGCACAGACTAAAAAGATATTCTTCTCTCTGGTGACAGACTTCTTCTTTAGGTAAACATCTGTAACACATCTGTAAAACACAACCCTCCATGCTCCAACAGTCACAATGAATTTACACAGTAAAAAATATCAAGGTTTATTTTGTCAAAGTAGAAAACAACAGTCACAAAGTTAGAAAGTTTTTCACAGAGTCAAAGGTGCTTTACTGAAAAATAAAATATTCTCTTTGGTTTACAAAAAGCAGAAATAATAAAATAATATATACATAAGGTAAATAAACACTTTAAGAAAAGCTTAAAAATGGAGAATTAAGGATTTCTGGTGTTGAGTCCTACAGGTGTCTGCCTCAAAATATATCAAATTATTGTAAAACTAATTTCCTCTCAGTTTAAAAGAGTATTTAATGTGTTGATGCCGTTTAAAGTGTTTTTCATCTCATGTCTGTTGTTGATGTTTCATGTTAGTTCTTGTGGAGTCATAATGTCAGTGGATCATTTTCACATCAATCTGCACTTTGAACTGCATCAACACACAACTGTGACAGCTGCAGTTTAACACATGATGAGACATGATGTCCACTGTGATGGACGCTGACACTCACACAGACACATTCACATTTATCAAAGTGCTGCTGTGGAGCAAAAGTTTGTTTCAGAGCAGTTTGACAATCAACTTGTTTGAGGTTTGTGTTCAACGAACTGAAAACAAGGCTGGAGAGGAGGAGGAGGAGAAGGAAGCACCATCTGTCAGGGGAAGAGGAGGAGTTACAGGTGGGGCGGGCAGGTGTGGGGGTTTAATATCGAGCACCTGTTCTGGGGAAGAGTCAGATAACATTTGGATAAACATGTTGCACCTGTTGAAAGAGAATCATGCAGTTAAACAATAATGTGTAATATCATGAGAACTGAATCAGTGAGACAAGCCACTGAACTTGTTAACTTGTTAACTGCTGGTCAGAATAATTTACCCAAACCAGATAAAACTACTCTGCTCTCCTGCTTTTTGGTCCTCATATGAAGACAAACAGGTAATGTACATCAACTGTTTAATGTTCTTATCATTATATAGATCCTGTTAAGATTTATTATGTTTTAGTTTCAGATCTTTTCCTTCACTTCAGGATGAGACAAAGTGTTGATGAATAATAATTTGTTCTGTTCACTCAGTAAAGAAACAATTCAACAACAGTTTAGATTTATTGATCAGAGATAGATCATCATTTACTGTTTTACTCCACAGATACAACTTAAAGACAAAGATATCAAACTAAAAAACACAACAACATTGTGTTTATCTCATTTCTATATGCAGGTTGTATTTATAATCTAAATTTACTGATATTACATCTTTTATTCTATAAAACAACATGTTTTGTTAAACCTCTATGGTACACAATATGATACCAGTTGGCAAAAAAAGTTTGTGGTGTTCATTTGTTATAAAATTGACCAAAGAAACACAATCTAAAGAAATTTTCAACAAATATTTTTTGGGAGGTACTTTGCCTTGAGACAACACTGTACTATAATGTTGAGGAATGAAAAAAGAGAGATATTGTTTAAAATTTGAACAAAATGTGTTTAAAAACATTGAAAATACTCAATAGCATCAACAGGTTACAATGTATGTCAGCTGAAATCTAAAAACACTGAAAAAGAACTCTTTCCATAAGATTGAATGTCTGAATGTTGCCCACAGGAAACACTGGAACAACCCATTGAAATGAATCTAAGCATGTTTCATCAAACTTTACATGAACAATTTAAGAAACCAAACTATCAGAAGTTTTTGCAAAACATGAAAATGATGTCACATTTTAGTGTTTGATCATTGTTTTTTCATTTGAGTGTTTGTTTTCAGTTTCATGAGTCTTTCAGTCAGCTGTTTCTTTCCTGATATTCGTTTCCATCATTTGTTATGTTGCTGCCATCTTTGGCTCACTGCTTATGGAAAAACATGAAGCAGTTCTTCTCAGCAGCGAACAAAGCAATAACAATTAAAATTTGTAAACACTTACAAATATGGGTAAAATGGTCAGTAATCACTGATTTATACCTGAATCCACAATATCAAAATGTCATGGTGGATCCATAATTTGTATTTTAACAATTTTCCATTACTTACTTATCAAATAAACTACATTTAACTATTAGAAGTTAAAACATTTTCAGACCATTTTTGAGGAGAGAAATAGCTGAGCTGATCTGTGTGAGAGAGTCATGTGACAAATTAAAACTCTGCTATCAGGCCCTTGTGGTCCTGCCCATTGTTAAAAGTATTGCATTATACTTGGGGATGTATTATGTGAGTGTAAAAGGCCAAAAATAGGTATGTTCCCTACAAGCAAGAGGGTTAATTTCTTTGATTATTAGCAGAAATGAGATAATCACAAATAAAATACTTTTTTCACCCCATCTTTAAAACTAAGTTAGACAGAACAACACAATATAAAACTGCTGTGAGGTAATAAACTGTTGTGTAGTCAGTGTCACAGACCCAGGATCAGTCTGACAGGAACCATTAGTCAGGAGGAGAGGTCGAACAGGTGGATAAACACATCAGATAACATCTATAATGTTATTACGCCCGAGGACAGCTGCTCTGCTCACACATTCAGAGTAAACATCATTATGGGCAGATCATAGTGCCCAGAACAGGACATGAAACCTGTTTGTGTCCTTCTTGTCTCCTCCTCTGTTGTTCAGTTAACATGTTTGCTGACAACTTGTTAGTTTAGTAACTTTGTAAATTGAGACACTTTATCATCAGTGTTCATGCTCATTTAGGTTTATTTTGGATGTTATAGTTGTGTAGTTTAATATATAAATGTGAATGTTGTTCTCAAAAGGCCTGTATATTACTGTGTACTAATATCATGTGGCCTCGTTAGTACACAGTTATTACCTGTTAAATGAGCACACGTTTAAAATAAATGGGTCACTGCACTCAAAGACATCAGCATGTTGGACACTGGTTTATTGTTGTTGCCAAGAACACGAGTCCGAACAAGTTCTCCCCATTTGCCCTTCAGTGGCTTTAAATGTAATGTGTTTTTTATTTATTTTATTTAATTTTATTTGAAAGACTCTACAATCATAAAACTGTTTTATTTCATTCTAAGTCTTAATTTTAATTCCTTCATTGTGTCAGTTTAGTTATTTTGTGTGTTACTGCTGCACAGAGCTGTGTCTCCTCTGTGACTCTGGTTCTGCAGTGAAGTGGTGAACTGAAGTGAGAAGACAAAGAAGACGGAGATCACACAGGGTTTACATTCATTTAATCAAAACCTGAAAGTGTGACAGAAGAAACATGATGATTCAATCTGCAGTCTGTTAGTCAGTGGTGGCTGTTTAATGTGAGGTGATGAAGAGTGAGGGCAAAACAGAGAGGAAAAAAAAGCAGGACAAAATTAATTCTGTTAACAAAGAGAACTGACCAGACCTGATAAACATTTAAAAACAGATCAGACTCCATTCATCTGCAGCCAACTTGCCAAGTGGAGCAGCAGGAGGAACAGCAGGGAGATGGAGGACTGTGGGAGGAGTACTGACAGTCAGAGGGTAAAACAAACTGTAAATAGAGGAAGTTTGTGGATAAACTGTTTTGCCACTGTGACTTTGTTGTTTCCAATAGACACGTCTACATACTTCTGTTATTTCATGATGATTTGTGGAACAGTTGAACCAAACAGCTGCTAGTGCATTTATTTATTTATTATTTATTTATTTATTTCCACAGTTTTTCACATCTGTTAAAACACTGAACCTCTTTCTCTGAATAAACTCATTTATTGAATCTTTCCTTCTTTTGGAAAAACTTGGATTGAACTCTTCATGTTTCTCTGCAGCCAGAAACTCAGTGAAAACTGTGTGAAGGTTTTATTGAAGTAAAACAGCTGAGCACCTGTGATGATGGAATTTGTAGTTTTAGAAAACAGTCACATGAATTTGAAGTCACAGAGAAAAAAAAGTAAGAGTTGTGCATTTTCTCTCCCACAAACAGTTTCACCTTTTCAAGTTCTTCATGACAGAACAGAACAAATCTGATGCTCTGAATCACAAATGAAGAAACTCACTTTTTTAAATTAGGTGTAAAACACGTCACACACGTGTATCAAAAACATGTGAAGTCATGAACTAAATCTGCACATCTGTAAATCAGTGTGTTAATTCATGTTGTGAGAGTTACACACCTGCAGAATCTTTTCTCAACAAAAATTTGACTTTTCTTGCATATTTTTGCAGCACAAACACAAGAGAAGAACTACAACTGCTTCAATGAAGTCACATCTGTTCACATGACCCACATTTATTTAAGTGAAACTTGATCTTCTGCTTTTCTTTCACTTGAATTTGTTTGAACCATAAATATTTACAGTACATCAACTCATCACACTGTCTGGTGGACAAATGTGATGTTTATCAGCCAACAAGCTCTTCTGTTTATAATCCTACAATAATCTGATGTATCAGCTCAAATTCAAAATTCAGTATTTCTCTTTTCTTCCTCAGTTGAAACTGGCAGCACCTTGTGACAGAAACACATTTATACAAACACTGAAGACTTTGAAATGTTGAATATTTTCAGAAAAAAAATTAATTCTAGTTGTTCACATGACACATCACAGTTGTAGGTCGTCTGTCAGAAAGTCCTCTGGTCAGTCGTGTTTAATAAGCAGGATAATGATGAACAGGATCAGGTGCTTTAATGAAGACAGACTGTAGATTTTCCATCTTCTTCCTGTAATGAGTGAACTTTGATCACATGACTCTTCACCTGTGTCTCCTCTGACAGGGAGAAGATGATCTGCAGGATCCTGCTGCTCATCAAGCTGACCTCCTGTGTCTGTGGTTAGTTTACACCCACTCTCTCTCTCAAGGCACTCTAGTTAACAGTTGCTTGCGCTCATGAAGGACGTGCTGCTCATCTAGTGGGAGGGGCTGAGGACGCAGAAAACGAAACCTAACTCAGATGAGACTCAAAAATCAACCGTTTTCAGGCTTTCTACCTACTGCAGCTTTAAGAAAAGGCAGAAATATTTGTTCAAAATCAAAATATAATTGAGTTAAGACAGCTTTCTTCATTTTAAGTTTGACCAACTTCTTAAAATAAGTTATCAACTTAAAAAAATGTGTACATAATTTTTTAAGATGATAAAGCTCTTGATTTTAAGCTGTACTTACTAACCCCATGAATCATTTCTTAGAGTGTACCACACAGTGATGGAGGAGGTGAGGACGCTTTCAATGGTGGCTCTGTAGAATGGGTATGGACCCTTGGAGAGATGTTCATCTTTTGGAGCAGTCTGAGGAAGAACATCCTCTGCTGTGCTCTCTTGATGACGTTTGATGAGTGTATCTCCCATTTCAGGTTGCTGGTGATGGTGGTACCCAGGAACTTAACAGACTGCACCACCTTTACGAATGTGTCCTTAAAATGAGGAGTGGGGGTTGTGGGGGTGGGTGTTTGCAGAAGTCCATGACCATCTCCACTGTCTTGTTGATTTTGAGCTCCAGGTCGTTGTCTGTACACCACGCTGCCAGCTGTGACACAGTGTTCCTGTAGGCTGTTTCATCATTGTCCTTGATGAGGCCCAGGACCGTGGTGTCATCAACCTTGTGGGGCTCCAGTATTGGTGGTAAGGGGGGCCCATAGGTGGTTGCCAAGCCGCACCTGTTGTTTCCTGTTGGTCAAGAAGTCTGTAATCCACTCACAGATGAAGATGGGGACCTGCAGCTGCAGCAGCTTGGTCTGCAAACGGTCAGGGAGGATGGTGTTGAAGGCCAAGCTGAAGTCTACAAACAGAGCTCTGACATAGTTGTTGGGTCTATCCAGGTGCTGCAGTATGCGGTGGAGGCTGAGGTTGATGGCATCGTCCACAGAGCAATTGGCTCTGTAGTTGAATTGCAAGGGGTCCAGGAGGGGGTCTGTGATTGGTTTGAGGAAGGACAAGATGAGTCTTTCAAAACACAACTACTACATGACTACAGATGTCAGAGCGACTGGTCTGTAGTCATTCAGGCATGTGATTGTGTCATTCTTTGGGATGATCAGTGACAGCATTTCAACATGTCCACTTACCTAATACTGGCCTCCAAAGTGCCTCACGATGATCTGGTGAAGTGTGTGTTTTTCACAGAGTGATTGAGAGAGGCGTTCGGTGTAACTACAGGTGTGCCCCACATGGGTAACGTTTCCTCTCAGGAATCAATATACCGTTCTTTACTTTCATTTACAATGTGATCAACTAAATTAGGATGATATGAAAAAAACTAGGGAGATTTAAAAACTACAGGAATAAAAACTAAGAAGACAGTCCATTTACACTTTCTGGCAATGTGTTTGTTATTGTAGCACTGCCCTTCCCCCACTGGAGCAGGCTGCAGGAGCAGGCTGTAAACAAAAACAATGTCACCTTCCCTGCCGCCTTTGGGTTTTAAAAAAACTGCCAGCTGGGTTGCACCTGGCGTGTTGTTCATCTGTTCTGGCCCAGCAACAGCATCCTGCTTGTGTATTGTCACACTCAGAAAATACTGTGGGCCAAAAGCAGTAGTGTGGTCATTGGCCATAAAATGTATAAAAATTCTTGGCCCAATAATACCTATACTAGAAGATTATTAGCATGAGACTTCTACATTTGGACCAATTCTGGTGCATACACAGATAATCTGTCCGGCTATCAGCCAACACTGGCAGAAGACAGCCAGAATCTGCCCAGAACTGACTGCTGTTTGGGAAGTCTTTGGGAAGACTTCTGCATGGCAGTGCTTGCACATGCGCACTGGTCGCTTGAGTTGTCCATTTTGTTTGATTATGTGCAAACTATTGGGCTTAACTTTTTGTAATCCTCATGTAGCCGGATGGTTTCTCCCTCCTGGCCACGGCATGGCACTGTGCCAAGTTCAGCAGCACTAGGGCTGCGGGGTGGCACCTGGCGCGTCTATATATACAGGTGGGCGGCCTCACCTCGTTCTCTTCCTTCCGCTCTGAGATTCCCTCGTGGAGGTGGCTGCAGCCTGGCGTGGCGGATCCCTGGCATGCCACTGCTGAGATGCACGGCGTATCCACTTGTGCAGGTAATGCGCCTTGCCAGTGATTCTTGTTTGTGTGCGCAGTGTGCGTTTGGTGATCGCGATCTCCACTCTGTTGCACAGCTGATTGCTGAGACACTGGGAAACGGGTCGCTCCGCTCGGCGTGCTGGGGTTGCATCTGTGTCTGCGTGGTAAGCTGATGTTGTCCGCCTTTGTTGTTTTGCTTGTCATTTGGGCCCCTGACTGATTGTTTTATATGTTCGCTGCAGTGTGATTGTGCTGCGGTGTTTGGTGGCTCTCCTCCACCTGCTTGCTGCCACGCTGCGCCTCGGCTAAACGGTATGTGTTGCTCATTATATTAAGGTAATTATCACATTAAGTGTAGTGAAGAATAATCATATGGTAAAGATTATTGATAAATTGTGTGCCTTTTATAGGCTGCAGTTAAGTGTGTGGCCCGTCATCGGCCGCCGCTCCCCTTGGATGAACTGCTGTTTCGGCTCTACGCCTTGCGCTCTAAGCTCTTCGCTTTAGGCTCTACGCTTTTTGCTCTAGGCTCCACGTTCTTCGTTCTGTCTGATTTTGGCTGTATTGGGCTCTGTTTAATTGGGTGGTTCCCTCCCTCCTGAGGTTCTGGTGGTGAGAGCATTGTTTTCAGTACCGCCATACTCATAACTATCACAGACTTTTTATTAGTGGAAGCCATAACCTGCAGCCGTTATTACTGCCCTGTGACTGCATTTTAATGTGTATATTTGGTTGTTTGCCCTGTGTTAATTCACACATTTTCTGTTAATTTACTTTTGTTAATTTACTGTTAAGTGTATCAATTCTATATGTTAATTTGGGAGTTTCTGTTGTATAGTTTGTTCCTAATTTTAACGAATGGTCTGGGGAGTGAATGTGTGTGTGTGTGTGTGTGTGAATGAGTTTTATGGGTGACCATATTTTAGTGTCTGGTCACCAGGGACTGCTAGCCCTTCACGGCAGGATACTAACTGTTTTTTTTTTCTGTTTCCTCGGACAAGTTACGGCGAGCCTTGGCGGCAGTCCAATCCTCTGGTGGTGGTGTCTCACAAGTCCCTTTTTGGTTGGTGTGCTGTGTCACAGGTGTTGGATTAGTGTAGGACCCTTCCCCTTTTTTTATTTGTGTTTATCCCCTGCCGCCATGGTAAGCCAACCTGTTCTCTTGTCTTTTGTTCAGCAGTACCTGCCTTAGCCCTTTAAACCCTGGTGGCCCTGACCTTTTAATAGTTATTGTTAATTGATGTTTTTCCTCTTTTTGATTAAATAAAATTATTGTTTGAGTGGAATACGTCTCTCGCCCTGGTGATATCGAACCTGTGTGCCTTAACAATTGTTGGATAAAAATTACATAATTTATATAACACTAAATATAACTTCCCGGGGGTGAAATTCCCCTGGGTGGCGTTGTCGCAACACCTTTAACCCACCGCTCCATGCCACACTCATACAAACCCTGTTATGAGAATATGTTGAAGGGTTAAATGGCATCTTTTAAAGTCAGTGGTGAGCAGAGTTGAAACCACAGCTGAAAATAAATTTTAAAAGATTTATTCCACTAAAACATCAACCAATAAGACAACCACACAGTGACTAAAAGTCCCAAAGAATCTGTGAAATAAACTTGTTAAAGTCAAATGTCTCCCCACAAGTCAAATGTGTCAAATGTTAATGGGTGATGTACGATAGAGCTGCTCTACACAGTGTCCATGTTTTAGTCTATGAATAGATCCTGTTTCTTCTAGTTTGACCAGTCAGCCCTTTGACTCTGATGTCCTCATATTAATATTAGAATTGACACTTTTACTGTCCATCAAATTAGCCGACCAATCAGCACGCAGACTGTGACTGAACAGCTGTTTGTGTCCTCAGAGGATCCAGCTGTGGCTCCTCTCCTCCACCTATTAAAGTGGGTGGAACATCCTGGAGGATGGAGGAGCTCAGCTGATCTCCGGGTCAGCGGCTGGATGACGGAGGAGCGATGATGGGAGGAAGCAGAACGATCGAATGGAATCAATAGTGAGTGTGTAGACTGTGTGTGAGAGTCAGCAGGAGGAGTCAGAGTGAAGAAGAAGCTGACAAAGTGTCCTCCTGTCTTCATCCGTCCTCCATCAGCTCCTTCACCTCCACTTCTCTCTGATCCAAAGTCAGATCAGATCAGTAATCAAAGATTGACCAACAGACCAATCAGACTGATTGATCAGCCATCAGAGGAGTTGGATCAGTGGAGCTGCCTCTGTTCCTGATGTTGACTGTTTCATCTTTGACCTGAGTTCTCTCTGCAGAAAAGACAGAGGACAGACAGACAGAGACAACCAATCAGAGACAAGAGACCAACCAATCAGAGACAAGAGACCAACCAATCAGAGACAAACACAGACCTGTATCTTCTAACTGACCTTTTACTTTGAGCTTCACTGTTTTCCATCTCTCGATGTTTCCCTCCTTGCTGTTGATGTAGCACCAGTACTCTCCAGTGTCTGTGAGTTTGGGGGATTTCAGGATCAGACTGACGTCTCCAGTTCTCAGCAGGTCGTCCTTCATCTCTGTTCGGTCTCTGTAGAACATGTTCTGTACTTCAGGCCTGCCAGAGCCATTCGGATACACGTGGACATTCATTGTGGGTTCATAGCGTCTCCACAGAATTTCAGTGTCCTCAGGCAGGCCACCTGCAGTCTTGAGGGGCAGCAGGACAGACGCCACCCCCTCCTCCACCTCTATCTGAAAGCCTGAGAGGACAACAAACCACAGCATCAGCCGGACAGCTGGAGAAGCAGATGAGAGCAGCAGGTAATGGGACAGAACTACAGGAAGTAAAGCAGTTTGTCCAGGTGTTGGACATGATGAGAGTGTTGATGGAGCTGTGATGTTTTTGTCCATGTGCTGCTTCACAGTAATGTCTCGTGTCAGTGTTGAACTGCTGTGTGTTGCTTTTCTTTGTCTCTTTGACATTTCTGGATGTAGAGTTGAACATTGAAGAGAAGAAGATTTGACATGAAAACATGTTTGTCTTGTGCTGCCATCCTGATGAGTAAGAAGATTCCTTTTATTCCCTCTCATGTCTTTGCATATCCTAAAGGTAGATTTGTTCTAGTTACTGGGCATCTCTATAATGTCCCACTTATTTTGGCTAGTATTTATGCTCCAAATTGTGACGATGAACGATTCTTCTCCTCCCTTCCTCTATTCCAAATTTAAACTCACATAGTTTGATTATGGGAGGCGATTTTAATTGTGTTCTCAACCCACAATTGGATAGATCATCTAAAACAACTCAGCCATTAACTAAATCAGCTAAACTGATACATTCTTTTCTTGGGACATACAGGATGGTGGACCCCTGGCGATTCAGAAATCCAGTTTCCCGCTCATATTCTTTTTTTTCTCCCCGTGCATCATTCATATCCGCGCATAGATTATTTTCTAGTAGATAGTAAATTTCTCTCCACAGTTAAACACTGTGACTATGAGGCGATTGTCCTCTCCGACCACGCCCCTCACCTACTGCAACTAGCCTTCCCTAATGAAAATATGGCCCCAACTTGGCGGTTAAACAATATATTATTGTCTGATAAATAATTTACCAACTTCATATCGGCTCAGATTTAATTCTTCATCTCAACAAACAATAACGGTGAAGTGTCCAAAAGCACCCTCTGAGAGGTTTTAATAGCTTATATTCGTGGCCAAATTATATCTTTCAATGCATCTGCTAATCGGGAACAAATTAAAAATGTCTCAAAAATCACAGGTCAGATTCTAGACATAGACCGTCAATATTCCATGAATCCCTCTGCTGACTTGTATAATAAAAGAATATCCCTCCAAGCTAAATTTGATCTCCTCGCCACAGGGAAACCGCAAAATTACTATTGCAAGCTAGACATAAATCTTATGATGAGGAGAGAGAGCGGGAAGATTGTTGGCCTTCCAGATTCGGCAATCAGCAGCCTCCAAATTGATTACTGAGATTCGTACATCATCTGGACAAACAACAACTGATCAGGAAGAAATTAATCATGAATTTAAATCATTTTATTCACACCTTTACTCTTCGGAATCAGGGGGGATCCGGCAGCGGTTAACAATTTTCTTAATAAATTAGATATTCCAATGATAGATATACAAGATAAAAGCTGTCTAGATGAGCCTTTATCTCTAGAAGAATTAGATCGGGCTATAAAAAGTATGCAGGGCTCCAAAGCACCAGGACCCGATGGTTTTACATCAGAGTTCTACAAAACATTTTCGGAGTCACTTTCACCCTTATTGCTTGATGTTCTCAATGAAGCTTACCAATCCAAGACTCTTCCCCCCACTTTTTTATCAAGCCACAATTTCTCTTTTGCTGAAGGGGGTAAAGGACCCACTCGACCCAGGTTCGTACAGGCCGATCAGTCTTTTAAAGGTACATTCAAAATTGTTAGCAAAAATACTTGCTACTCGCCTTGAGGAGGTTCTTCCTGCAATTGTCTCACCAGATCAAACTGGCTTCATAAAAAATAGGTTTTTGTTTTCCAATCTTCGTAGAAGATATAACATCATGTATTCCTCTAGCCCGTCCTCTCAATACCCAGAGGTCCTTCTCTTGCTAGACGCCGAAAAGGCCTTTGACCGGGTTGAGTGGGACTTTCTTTTTGCTGTACTCCAGAGGTTTGGATTTGGTGAAAAATTTATTTTGTGGATTAATTTATTATACGTCTCCCCTCTCGCTTCGGTCCAGACTAACTCTCTTAGATCGGCGTATTTTCCCTTACAGTGAGGGACCAGGCAGGGTTGTCCCCTCTCCCCCATGTTGTTTGCACTAGCTATTGAGCCCTTAGCGATCGTTCTGCACTTTTTAGAAGGTTACAATGGGATCTATAGCGGGGAGGGGGAAAACAGAGTCTCGTTATATGCTGACGATTTATTGTTGTACAAAACAAATCCACTCAAGTCAATAGCAAATATTATGTCTGTCCTGGAGGAATACGGTAGGGTTTCCGGCTACAAATTAAACCTGTCAAAAAGCGAGCTATATCCGATAAATACCAAAGCCCAGGGTCTCTCATATTTACACCTCCCGTTTAGGGTTATATCGAGTTCTTTTAAATACTTAGGCGTGACTGTTTCAAGGAATATCTCGGTCCTATTTAAATTTAATTTCATGACCCTTCTTGAGCGCACTATTGCTGACTTTGATAGGTGGTCCCACCTCCCTATTTCATTAAGCGGGTAGAATCAATGCAGTTAAAATGAACACACTCTCTAAATTCATGTTTCTATTTCAATGCATTTCGATCTTTATTAAAAAGTTTTTTTTTTTACAAACCTGGATAAAATAATTGCTCTCTTTATTTGGAATAAAAAAATACCAAGAATAAGAAAAGAATATTTGCAGAGGCCGAAACCTAATGGGGGTATGGGGCTACCTCACTTTCAGTTTTATTACTTGGCCTGTAATATTCGCGCCCTCTCCTTCTGGGTCCAACCATCCAAGCCTGATAGTGATCCGGCCTGGCTGCAGATTGAGCAGGCGTCATGTTACCCCACTTCTTTAGCTGCGCTTACTTTCTCCTCTTTACCTGTACCTTTTAAATTACACAAAGAATAATCCGATTGTTACACAGTCCCTTAAAATATGGTCTAATATAAGGCAGCAATTTGGATGACAGGGTAGTTCACTCCAAGGTCCTCTGCCCCCCCCCCATGACTGACCCTTCATTTGAGTTGTGGAAGCATAATGGTATTAAATCTATGAAAGATCTTTACATTGATGGAACTTTCCCCTCTTTTCAACACTTGCGTACCAAATTTAGTCTACCACAAAATCAATTTTTCAGATTCCTCCAAATTCGTAATTTTATTAAATCCAATACACCTTCCTATCCCCAATTACCTAAAAATACTAATATGGAATCTTTGTTTACCTTTGATCCTTCAGCTAAAGGAGCAATATCCTTTGTGTATAAGTATTTATTTAGCTTGCAGAAAACTTCTTTGGTTTTTCTTAAATCCGCATGGGAGAACGATCTGGGTCTGGTCATAACAGAGGATCAGTGGGAAACTGCCTTGAAGAAGGTACATACATCATCAATATGCATTAGACTTGGGCTAGTACAGTTCAAGGTGCTACATCGTCTTGTGACCGATGTAGGCAGCTCCCTGCTACTTTGGCGCATATGTTCTGGCTCTGCCCCAAAATGCAGAATTACTGGAAATCTATTTTCTGGACTTTATCCGATGTAGTTGGACAGGTGATAGAGCCAAATCCTTTGATTGCCATATTTGGTGTTGTGGGAGAGGGTTGTCTTCTTAAGGGTTCCAGTTGCACAGTTGCAGCCTTTATAATGTTATTAGCACGCAGATTGGTTCTCCTTAACTGGAAAAACCCACACCCTCCTAGTCACAGTCTATGGTTAAGAGATGTCATACAGAACTTGAAACTAGAGAAACTCAGATTAACACTCGGGGCCTCTGTCAATAAATTTGAGAAGATGTGGCGTCCCTTCATGGACTATGTTGAATCTAGGCATCTTAGTCATATAGTCACTGTTGTCATTGTTGTTATTGTTATTTTATGTAATTATTTATTTTTCTGGATATATTGCATCAGCAAATCCTGTCAAACTGAACTCCTAAGCAACTTGATCCCCTTTCTTTTTTTTCTGTGTGCGTGTGTTTGTGTTTTGTTGCTGCTGTTGTTGTATTTTTGGTTTTGGATCTCTTCTTTAAGTCTGTTTATCTATTTATGTTTACCTCAGTTTCCCTTTTGTTCAATGGGTAAAACTTAAACATGTTATTTGCTTTGTACCTATCTGTGGAAGTTACTTATCTGAAGTTCAATAAACGCAGTTTAAAAAAAAAAAAAGAAAACATGTTTGTCTTCATCTCTGTTCTGTAAATGAATCTCAGCTCCGCACAGCATTTCAAACACATGTCCAACATCAGTCCTCAACACTTTGACACACAAACATTCATCAAACAAATGTCTCATTGTTTCTGTCGCAACGTCCCTGAATCCACAGGATTCACTCCGCTCACTTCTACATTTCTGTCAACGTTAATCTGTTGGACAAATAAAGTTCATCTGTTCATCTACAGCACTGACCTTTGACCCAGAGCTCCACTTGTTTCTTCATCAGTGTCTTTCTGTCCCTGCTGTAGACGGTGCAGTGTAGGTGGCTCTGTCCCTCTCTGTCGGGTATTTCAGGGTCAGACTGAGGTCTCCAGTTTTCAGGTTTCTCTTCATCTCTGTTCGGTCTCTGTAAGGTTTTGTTCTGTTCTTCAGGCTGGTCTGAGCTGTTCTGATACAGGTGGACCTTTCTGTTGATTATGTCCGTCCACTCCACTGAGACGTCCTCAGGCAAGTGAACTGTGGTTCTGCAGGGCAGCTGGACAGACTTCACCCCTGAATCCACCTCCACCCTGTAGACTGAGAGGACAACAAACCACAACATCAGCTGGACAGACAGCAGCAGCAACTCTGAAGGAGACAAGACCCCACTGTCCTTCTCTGATAATCCAGACCTCACTGTCCTTCCTGTCCTTCTCTTATAATCCCAGTCCTCACTGTACACAAGACAAACACATATAAAGACAAACAGGAGACAGAGGGGGTGAGGGAAAACAGGAAAACACTGGGAGATAACAGGAAGTGCTGCCATGGCCATAACAAGATGCTTCTTATATGACTTGTTTTTCCACCACAGCACTTGTTTTGATGCCTTCACGTGTAAAAAGTTTGTTTGTATCAACAGACAGAGCATTGTATTTATGCTTCAGTTCATCTCAAGCAGGGGTCTTGGGGTCTCCTAATGAACTTGTTTTACATAGCCCTGGACATATAAAACATGTGTAAATAGTCATTTTCTTGGCTATTGTTATCACATTTGAACTGAGACTAATCCTGTATGCTTTGGTCTCAATGGGCCTCATTCACTAATGTGCATAGAAATGTTTTTACTATGCGCACAAAATAAGTTCCCATGCAAAGTCACCATCTGATTCATGAAACATTCACACCAGCCCAGTTTGTTTTTACCAATGTGAGTCTGTTAGAGAATCAGAAATCAGTCTAAACTGACAGGCTTGTACCCGCTGCCTGCAGTCTGCATACTGACACACTCCCTTTCTCTATATAAGGAAAAGTATCATGGAGGAAGCAGTGAAGTCTTTGTAACTTTACATTCATGTCAAATAAGGCATTGTTGTAGTGTGTGGGGGTGTTTTAGTTTTAAATATATTAAAATTTAAGTTGTTCAGTAAACCCTAGAAGCTATGGATTTGAGGTCACCTGTAAAGAAAAAAGCTGCATTATGTGGAGATGGTGTGGTTTTAAGTTTTTCAGCTATTTGCATATTATTGTAATGGGGTAAAATGTATATGTGTGTATGTGTGTGTGTGTGTGTGTATGAGAGTGATTTTGTATTGGTTGTTGTGGCAAAGTTATAGCTAATATACTTCCAACCACTGAGAGTCAAACATGACTAAATCATTATCAATGTGGTATATATTTTCTTTCTTTCCTCTCATGTTTCTTTGCCACATTTGAACAGATGTTACTCTGTTTGCAGACCTGTCTTTATCCTCACCAGCCTTTAAGTTATTAAATATGTCAGGCCTTCTTATGCATGCTGTGCTGCCTGAGCGCACCAGAGAGACGCTCTATTGTTCCTCTTTTTTTCCTTTTAAGTGGAGAAACAGAATATTCTTAGTTGACATTCTCACACTTTCACAGTATCTACTTTTTTAGGCACTCTTTTTGTGATCAATTGTTTATTGTTCTTTTCTATTAACAGAGGCAATCATACAGTCATTGAGTGTTCAGGAAAGCCGCATTCAGTTTACTATAACAACAGTATTTGCCTCAAAAACCCCCCCCAACCCAAATAGTGTGCCCCAGACAGGGTAGAGCTTTTAAACCTCCATAAATATCCCCGGATGATTACAGAAGGTGCAACAGCAACAGTAATAATAATAGTACCAACAGAAAAAGAGTAGGAAAGCAAGGAAAGGAAAGGAAAAAAGCAAAAGAAAAAAAAACAACAAAAAAAAACAAAAAAAAATAAACTACAACTCCAAAGCAATATGGAAACAGATGTCTGTGGTATATTTTGCAAAAACAAAAACAAACAACTCACTCATGTCACTCACTCAGCCCCCCCCCCCCCCATCACCACCACAAGATGCTACTGTAGGGCACATATCTTTTGTAAAAGGTTTGACCAGCAGGAGATATTCTGTGCCTTGGCCTGGCGACATCGTGCTATAGACAGCTCTGTCTGAACAATCTCTTTGTAGACCGAAAGCCATTCCCTCACCGAGAGCACGTGGAGTTTTCCAGCGACAAGCTATTATTTTTTTTGCGAGCAGTAATACCGGATAACAAAAGTCGTTTTTCATTTACAGTAAGTTTCAGTGATGAAGTATCATTAAGCAAAAGCAGGTGCTGAGAGTGAGGGACAGCTCTACCAAAAAAGTTAGACAGAATGCTTGAGATATTTACCCAAAATCGGTCAACCTCCGGGCACTGCCAAACCATATGGATAAAGGTACCAATTTTGTTGTCTGAGCAAAAGCCACAATATGGATCATCTCTGAACTTCATTTGATACAGTCTTCGGGGAGTGAGATAGGATCTATGAATAAAATTATAGTTTATCATCTGATGGTTTGGATTTCTGGATGACAATGTTATATTTAGCCAGATAGTATGCCAATCAATATCTGGGGAACAATTGTTGTCCTTTTCTCCACATATTATCAAGTGAGAGAGGCTTGTAAGAAGCCTTGGTTATGTATTTGTAAAGAGCAGAGATAATGCCATTGTTATTTATATGCTTGACCAGTAACTCATGAAGAGGGTGTTTTTCCAGAAGTGCGCCCCACGTACACCATGAGCACGCATGGCTGCACGTAACTGCAAATAAAAAAAGAAAGAAGTGCCCGGTAGGTTGTAAGATTTTTGTAAGTCATGAAACTCACAGAGACCTTGTTGTCCCATAATGTCTTGAAAGGTATGAACACCTTTATCAGCCCATTGTGGGAAAATAATTGGTTTGCCATCTATTAGGAGGGAATGATTGCGAAAAATAGGAGGCTGGCAAAAGAACTTGTCCATTTTTGCGAGTTTCTGGACTTTGTGCCAAGCAGTAAATATGTATGTAATAATTGGACAAAGTCACGTTTCACTATCTTCTGTGGTATGCTTGAATAAATGAGATTTGTTAGGTTGTATGGATGTGTTAGTCTCTCCTCAATGGGGCGCCAAGACACTTGAGATGCTGAATTCACCCAAGCAGTGAGTGGACGCAAGGCAAAGCACCACGCATACCATTCAAAGTAACACCACCCTCTCTCTGATTTATGTCGTTGCAGAGTGGAGACCTTGATTCTGGGCTTCTTCTTATTCCATTAAATAAATGCTAGTGGAGGATTTTATCTTCCTCCAGAAGCCAGCTGGAGGGTCAAGAGGTAACATTGAACTGATGAAATTAATGCGGGGTAATATATTCATCTTTAAGATGGAGAGTCTGGACTGAAAAGACATGGAGAGTTTGCTCCATCTTTTCAAGTCATTTTGGATATCGTTAAGCACCTTATTAAAAATTTTTATTAATTATGGCCTCCAGTGAGGACGATATATAGACCCCTAGATATTTGAAATGGTTGACAACCGGAATGTTGCAAGATGTGTTCTCCTTATAATCCCCTAGAGGCAATAATGCAGATTTCGTCCAATAGATTTTATATCCTGATAAGTTGCCAAAGTCTTCAATTATCTTAAGCAAGTCAGGCAGTGATTTAGATGAATTTTTTGCAAAAATCAAAATATCCGCATACAGAGAAATGGAATGTGGTGTATCACAGACCATTATTGGGTCTAAAGCCTCTGACTCTCGAATAGCCTGGGCAATAGGCTCTAAGGAGAGCGCAAACAAAAGGGGAGATAAAGGGCAGCCCTGACAGGAACATCTGGAGACTGGAAATCTAGATGAGCAAAGGTTACCTGTTAATATCACTGCAGACGGTTTATTATATAATAATTTGACCATGGAGATAAAACCTTCTGCAAAGCCCATATGTCTAAGCACCGCCCATAAATAATTCCACTCTAGTCAGTCGAAAGCCTTCTCTGCATCAAGCGTAAGGATGGCAGAGCCGTCTGATGTTGAGCTGAATGTATGAGATGAAGGAGGCGACAGACGTTATCAGATGCACATCTAAACTTAATGAAGCCAGTTTGGTCCTGATTAATCAGATGAGGCAAATAATTCTCCAGAACGGCTTGCCAAAATCTTAGCGAAAAGTTTGATTTCACAGTTTAGAAGACTCAATGGCCTAAAGAAGAACAGTCAGTTGGAGGTTTGTCTTTCTTCAACAGAAGAGTTATCACAGCAATATTTGAGCTGGTGGAGAAGGAACCATTCGAGATAGCAAAATTTATCATGTTCAGCACAGCAATAGGCCGAGCCGGGACCAAAAATGAACAAAGAGCTCTGGGGGAAAAACCATCCTGCCCAGGACATCTATCTTTGTTCATTTTGTTTTATCACTTTTTCCAGCTCCCCCAAAGTAAAGGGAGCCTCCAGTATGTCTCTCGCTCTGAAATTAATTTTGGTAAATTTAAAGATTCTAAAAAATTTTTGCAAGCTTGTTCATCAAAGCTGACCTCTGATTTGTATAGATCTTGATAAAATAATTTAAAAGTAGTGTTAATTTCTATCGGGTCAGAAGTTAAGATACCATCTTTAGTCCTAATTGCTGCAATATTTGCTAAAATCCTCATTTGTCCTCAATTTAGAAGCAAGGAGGCGGCTGGGGCGTGCACTGTTCATGTAGTGATTCTGCCTAGTACGATGGATTATAAATTCAACATTCTGACTCAGTAGCCCATTGAGTTCATCCAGTAACCTCTGTCGCTTAAGTAAGTTTTCAGATGAATTGTTGTTAGATAGCACTTTGCTCAACAGCTGCAATTGCGATCTCCAGAGATTCAATACGATGTTTCCTTATTTTATTAAGTTTGGACGCAAAGGAGATAGTTTTATTTCTGATGCAGCCTTTGACAGCATCCCACAGTACCCGGGATCATCGACGAGTTGTCGTTAATTTTAATGAATTCATCTAATTCAGCCTCAAGTTCTTGCTTAAAGGTATCATTTTGGAGTAAGGAGTGTTAAACCGCCAACGAGGAGCTTTGGACTTACCAGCTCTCAGAGAGAAAAAGTGCACAGAACAGCTCTGTGATCAGACAGTGAACTGGGATCATGTCAGTGTTGCAAATATCATGAAACAGAGTTTTAGAGGCAAAGATATAATCAATTCTTGAGAAAGTCTTATGTCGGGCAGAAAAGAAAGAGAATTCCCTAGTCAAGGGGTTCATTGTTCGCCAAACATCAATTACTCCATGATCGTTGGCTAATTTCTGCAGAGCGATAGATGCTCGCTGCTGTTCTGCACTTCCTCTAAGGCCTGTCCGATCGATTTCATGAAGCCATACTGAATTAAAGTCCCCACCTATCAAGAGTTGGTATTCTGGGAGGTCAAGTAATATGGAAGCCAGAGAATTAAAAAAACTGATCAAAAGAGTTAGGGGCATAAACACATATTAAAGCTATTTTAATTCCATCTAAAAACTATTTTGCAGAATGTAATACGACCATTTCCGCTTCCACCTATTCCTAACACAGAGAAATTTAGATTGCGTTTTGCAGCGATAAGGACACCTTTACTTTTTTTTATGTGACATGAGGAGGCAATCACATGATAATGTTTGTTTTGAAATTTACTTACGTCAGCCTCCAAAAAACGTGTCTCCTGAATAAAAGCGAAATGGACATTCTTCCTGCACAGCATCTCAAGGGTACTTATGCGCTTCTGAGGAGAGTTAAGGCCCCGTGAGTTCCAAGACAAAACTGTAATCTTATTTAAAGCCATTGTTATTCATATGTAGCGGCGCTGACACCAGGGAAGCCTGTACCCCTCCCACCCCCCACCCATCCACACACATGTACTCCCCCATACTCGAGAATAAAAATAGAAGAAAAAACAAACAAAACACAAAAAAACAAACAAAAAAAGAAAAAAACAAGAAGAACAAAAAGGAAACAGAGAAAAAAAAGAAAAGAAGAGAAAAAAAAGGTCAAAAACTGGTATCAAAAATACAGAGACAATTTTCCATCCTGCCTTAAGCAAACACTGTCCCCACTCTTCCTTCAAAGGAAGAGCTATCCCATACCCCCCAAACAAAAAAATTACACCAGTGTCCATGAAGGAGCAGAATCAATCGCTCCCTCCACCCTCCCCTCGAGTTGCATTCAGATTGCAAGGCGTCAGTGAGCCAACCGGCCCGACTGGAATCCCCATCATGACATCACGTCAGTCATCAAATTGTAAAACAGGTGAAAACGTCCACCAAGGAAAACTGAAAAGTCTTAGCATAAATTCTTGCATCATCATACCAGATTTAAAACAAGTTGCAAGCTATTAGCCTTGTTCATAAGAGAGAAAAAAAAAAGTGTGGGATCGCATTAATGTTCTGCTTTTAAAGAGAGAGAGAGAGAGAGAGAGAGAAAAAAAAAAAAAAAGGAATAGAAATTTAGCAGATGGCACCGTCTTGGCTCAGTCTTACCATTTCTGGAATGTGTTTTCCTCCTCGTCGGAGTTTTCACTCCTTATCCAGTGAGGCTAAAAACTGTTCAGCCTCACCCGGCTCAGCAAAAGTATAGGTGTTGCTCCCCCGAAGTAGCTTGATTGTAGCCGGGTATAACAGGAAAGCCTGGAAGCCTTTGGTACGAGCCTGGTGCATCACTGTATAGCAGGGTTTACGGCGTCTGGTGGTCGTCAGCCACCTCCGGAGGATTTTTTCCTTGCTTCGTTGAGTAGCCGATCTCTATCCATGAAACGGAGACACTTCACAATTAACGGGCGTGTGCGCTGTGTGTTCAGTGCGCCCGGTTTGGTTAGGTGACCAAGGCGATGGGCTCTCATCAGCTCCGGTGCAGCAGACCCGAGGACTGGAAACCATTTCAGGATATTCTCATTCAGATAAGCGAGTAGGTTTGGGCCCTCTGTGCCCTCCTTCAAGTTAAAGATGAGCAGGTTGTCTCGGCGTGATCTGTCCTCCATGTCCGTGAGCTTGGCTTCGTAGGCTTGGAGGCTCCTCTGACACTGAGCTGCAAGCTTTTCAGCGTTTGTGACACGCTTTTGGAGGTCAGCTGATTCAGAGCGTATTACTTTGATTTCTTCTGTGTGCTTTGACAAGATGGCATTCATGTCGTAAATGCGTTTTTGAAGTCTGCTGGCACGCGCCTCTGATTTCTCCTCGGCCTCCCTGAAATGTTTGGTCAGGAGTTCCTCCATGAGTTTTGCCAGGGCCGAGTTCTCCTCGCCGAGTTCTCTATATAAATGTGCCATCCTGTCTTGTTTAACGGCGGTTTTCTGTCTGGTGTCCGGCATTTACTTAGACTGAGATTGTACGTTAGTCTGGTTTTTCCAATGTTCTAAAGAATAGACGTGCAGTCTGGATTTCTTGCAAAGATTAAAGGAGGGTGGACGCCGAAGTTACCTACGCCGCCGCCATGACACTGGACCGCCCATCTCACTTTTTAGGCACTCAACAATTTAATAATCATTGAGGCATGAGGTACTGATTGGACAGAGTGCCGTTTTTACTGTGAGAGGTGATTTTTTTTTCCCTTGCAGTAAGTCGCAGCAGAGAAGAGGGATTCCCCATGTCAGATGACTGCTACGTAATACTGTATTTTCAATATAATGAAACATTTCTGTTTAATATTTGATTATGTGTTCAGTTGTAGTGAACTGGTGTGCGCAGATTCACCACTGTAGGAGCAGCGGTTGAATGGCCGGGCCACGGATTGTGCCTGGGTTGCAGCTGGGCTCAAGATGGGAGCGCTCTGGTGCTTAAACACCTCAGATATTTTGTTTTGGTATCTCTAAGATCCATGTCTGGGATACATTCATGTTATTGTTACTGCTTAATTTGCTGTCTGGGAATTACAATTTGAATAGGAAGCTAGGGGTTTATGAGTGCTAGCTTCATTCACAAAAAACATCAGGAAGGGCATGTTCTGCTTTAGCTTGTACCTTAGTTGGAAAAGTATTGCCTGGGATGGGGGATTTGGGACGGTGGATCATTGTTCAGGTTTGTTCTTCTACTTTTTTTCTTCTTATGTCTCATGTCACTTTTGTTACCTCTTTCATATATATTTATTTATTTATTTATTTACACACAAACACACACACACACACACACATATATATGCTGTGTGTGTGTGTGTGTGTGTGTGTGTTTCAACATTTTCTAAGACAGCCAGGCTATCATCATTTGTGTGCATGCTCTGAGGTAGTATGAAATTTGTTCAGGTAAGAAAATAGTTCGTATGCACTGTTTAAGCACAAATCTGTGTGTATGCATTGTTCGTGAATGAGGCCCATTGTGTTTTCCAGCTAATAAGTCATATTTTTTGTCATTTTGCAGGCAGGTTTTTACATCAAAACAGTCCAGACAGAAATCATGTAAACTATTAATTTAGTGTGTTAAAGTTGTATTACTCGGTGCCAGTAGCACTTACATGATTCTGACAGCTGGGGAAAAACTTCAGATTGTTACCTTTCAAAAAATAATAAAGGCAATACATAAATTCCACATAGTTCAAGAGCAGCTTTCACTTTACTTTGAGTATAATTTGGATAGGTGTTTTTATACAAAATATGCATAGATGGTGTGAGGTATAGACATATCAACATTGTAGACCTCTCATCATTGGAAATGTGCCCCGCATTGTTCCACGTCCCATCTGGTCACCCTATCTGGGACGCTGTGATTGTACTATATATGCACACACACCATGTGTACACACCTCATACACAGTCTGTATATAAACATGTTTTAATTTAGCTGCATTAACTTCAGTATCAGAGCGAAATGTGCCCGACCGCCGACCAATGATAGTCATCAGTGCTACAGAATCCTGACAAAAGTCCTCCTGAGTTCACAATCATGCGACAAGTAAGAAAGATCAATACATGTATTGATATGATTTTTATGTGCAGCATATTCTCAGAATAGTAAAAATCTGTGAATTTCGTCAAAAATGCTGATACTGGCTGGTAACTTTATTAAAAAACGCTGGCAGGGAAAAACTTATATACTCTCTCAGCATCACTGGTATTAACAGCTCAGCAAACAGAAAGCTTCATGTCAGGAAAGGAGATGGAGATGGTTTCAGAGTGTCATGACATCATCACCCCAAATCTGCAACCAAAAGACGATGAAGATGGAATCTCATTTTCACATTGTTAAAATAATAATTATAGAAATAAAAAAACTAGGTACTGATTTAGTGATGATTACATTGGACCAGTGCTATTTTAGCAATAATTCTAATGCTTCTCACCTCATGATGGTTAGAGTGCCTGACTTCCAGCTGGCAGCCACAGTGTTTTAGTGCTCCTGTCTTTGTGTTTTTTATCTTTTTTCTCATTTCCCCCCACTAGGCACTACTGCCACAATCTGAATATGCTGCTTACTATCAGGGAAATAATGCTGATCACTTAATCTCTGACTTTTTTGAGTGCATCAGAGGAAATTCATGACTACATACTCTCTGTAGGAAACTGGAAAGACCAGTCAGCACACCAGTGCACTGTATGGCACTACGGAGGTTGGTGAGCTTGTGCCCTGCACAAGTGGACAAAGAGAGGACACCGCGCTACACTCCCTGCCACCTGCATGTCAAATGTGCGCTCTCTTTGCAATAAAATGGATGACGCAGCCTCTACAAACAAAGATTTTCAGAGGAACTCTGCCTTATTCTTCTGTGAAACCTGGCTTAATGACAACATGACTGTCGTGGATTTACCTGGTTATCAACTTATTGGAGCAGACCAGGACACAGCAACATGTAGAAAATCAAAGGGAGGAAGGTATGTGCTTTTACTTCAATAACAACTGATGTGTGGATGCAGTTAAAACACGCCAACACTGCTGCAGTATCCTGAAATCAGTTTTTAATTAATGTAAATCATACTACTCCCCGAGAGAGTTTTTCATCTGTCATCCTCGTGGGCATTTACATCCTCCCACAAGCTCCCATCAGAGAAGCACAATGCCTGCTTGGGATAGACATTTAGAGCTGCTCTCCACTCTAGCGATGACATCAGCTCTGAGAATTCCACGCAATACACACCCATTATACAGTCAGAGAAGGGCTCAAAATTTCATGTTTTTTAAACTGCCAGTGTAGAAAAACTAAAAGAGATAATGGAAATTTGAGTCAGATACTGAAAGTCGACGGCATTGTCAACGTTTGAAAGTTTCAATGGAGTTTCTACATGAATGTATGGGTTCACAGTGTGAGGGTGAAGATGAGTGAGTTTGAAGGATTTTCTCATTGACTTCCATTATAACAAAGTTTCAGGAAAAGCAGAACATTTTTAAGGATTGAAAAGTTAAGTCATGCCTGAAAAGGCTTCTGAAGAATGGTGAGATTTTTTGTGTTTTGAAGATTCCGTAATTCATTTTCATTGGGAAAAAACTGTGAAAAACTTGGAATATTTCAGAGAGTATGAATGTTATGAACTAGAAAAGTCATTCCCATTGTGTCCTAATTCAGCTGACATTTGAATGGTTTGAATTAGTTGAAGTTTGTGGAAGTAGTTAGGTGCCAAATTTTTTAGTGTATAGGATTTAATAGGACTAGAAATTTTAACATGGAATATATCGGAAAATATGAATGTTATGAATGAAACCTCTCGGGTGAATAATGTTCTAATTAAGCTGAATAGTTTAATGTTCAAATGGTTTTAATCAGTTGAAATATGTTTAAGTTATGGAATGATGAAAAACACTTGTCCAGGGTGTAATTGTTGATATTATAGTGTTTATAATTTGTATAATTTGTTTACTTTTTCTATGAAGAATCATTCTGAAAATTAATTTAAGTTGCATTTTTCCTGTGGTTCTTTTATTTTGCAAAGTATCAGTGCTTTTATTTTGAAGTTGCTTGCGACTCTTGTTTGCTGCTCTCACCTGGGTAGGCCTGTTGGGTGACAGCACTGGTGAGCTACCAGTTGGACAGCTTGCTGTAGGTGGGTGGAAGTTAAATGAAGCTCAGTGTAACTGCAATCAGGAAGACCTACTTTACACTGCATTCATTCACAATCTTCCCTTACTCTCTCTCATTCCTCCTACTCTCTCTAATCAGCGGATTGTGGGCATTTACTGTCCTCTTTACTATCAATCAATATTTGCCACGATCTCGTAGCCAGTCAATTTGCTGCTGCCAAACTTTAAATCTGCTCTGTCTCTGCTCCATCAGTTGCCATACAGACAGTCGCATGACCCTACTCCACCCCCCTCTCCTCCAATCTTCGGACCCAGGCAAGCCAGAAGACAATCACCTTAACCCTTCCTCCTCCAGCCCATCAGGTCCAGGCAGCAGGAGTTTGGAACTACTCACGTCACCCAGTCTCTCTCTCGTCATCTCACCACCACCAGTGTCTAGACCCCAGTGTAACGAGTGTGTTCAGGACCCAAATGCAGTACACCAAACAGGGAATGTTCGTAATGACCTTTATTTAGACACAGGTGAGCAGACAGACCAGACTGCGAAGTTGGGACCAGGTGAGCAGACTGACCAGGCGGCGAAGTTGGGACCCGGTGAGCAGACAGACCAGACTGCGAAGTTGGGACCAGGTGAACAGACTGACCAGTCACACTGCCACGTCACAGGAGGGAAACACCAGACAGCCACGGGGACAGGCAGACAAAAATCAGGAATGCAGAGGCAGATCACTGGGTCAGGGACAGAAGGCTGTGGTGGTTTGCCGGGAAACAGACGAGGCAGATGACTCAAAAGCTGGCAGAGTAGGCAGCGGGGAAACAGTCCGGGAAACAGTCCTTCTGAGTCTAGCATGGAGTTCTGTAGAAACACTCTAGCAAGGAGTGAGTGTGCTGGAGAGGTAGATATAGTGGACTGATTGGGGATGAGATGCAGCTGGGCTTGTAGGTGAGTGGAGTTGGGCTGATGAGGTGGGAGTGGCTGAGAGGTGGAGTGGAGCAGAGGCATGGAGAGTGGAAAAATACTGAGGGCAGGAGGGAAACAGGCTGGGGGTTTCCTCTTCACAACAGCTTCATCGCCCCCTATTTGTATATATGTGCATATTCATGCTTCATTATCTTGTGCATGCGTCAATAAACTATTTTCCTTTTACTTCGAAGTCTCTCCTGATTGAACTGTAACTCCTTTCCTTGCAGCAGCACGCAGGCAACAAGGTATTTGTTTCATTAGCCTAAATTTTGCTTTGTAAAATGTTATTTTTACTGGGTTTTTTTTTTTTCAGTTTTCAGAAAATAAAAGTTAGTAATTTGAGCAAGTTAAATTTAACTTACTCTAACTTACTAACTTTTATTTTCTTGATAATGTCTTTGGTTTTCACGGGGGAATTGGGAACGAGGGAAGAAAATAGGGCACCAGTTGCAAGAAAGCCACTTGTGTCTGCTTGAGCTTTGAGGGAATTATACAGGGTGTACCCCACCTCTCACCCAATGTCAACTGGGATAGGCTCCGGCCCCCGCTGCGACCCTTCAAGGATAAGCAGTTACCGACAATGAATGAAAATGAATGAAAAACAAGAATAATAAGAAAAATATATTTTTTGTGATGGAAGAACATACATTGTGAATGCTTGCAGTACAGTACTGAGCTTTGACTTCTGACCTGTACTGACAGTATTAACCTTTGACCTCCATCCATCCATCCATCTTCCTCCGCTTATCCGGGGCCGGGTCGCGGGGGCAGCAGTCTAAGCAGAGACATCCGGACTTCCCTCTCCCCAGACACTTCCTCCAGCTCTTCTGGGGGGATCCCGAGGTGTTCCCAGGCCAGCCGAGCAACATAGTCCCTCCAGCATGTCCTGGGTCTTCCCTGGGGCCTCCTCCCAGTCGGGCATGCCCGGAACACCTTCCCAGAAAGGCGTCCAGGAGGCATTCGATATAGATGCCCAAGCCACCTCAGCTGGCTCCTCTCGATGTGGAGGAGCAGCGGCTCTACTCTGAGCTCCTCTCGGGTGACAGAGCTCCTCACCCTATCTCTAAGGGAGCGCCTCGCCAGCCTGTGGAGGAAACTCATTTCGGCCGCTTGTATCCGAGATCTCATTCTTTCGGTCATGACCCAAAGTTCATGACCATAGGTGAGGGTAGGAACGTAGATTGACCGGTAAATCGAGAGCTTTGCCTTTCGGCTCAGCTCCTTCTTCACCACGACAGACCGGTACAACGACCGCATTACTGCTGCCGCTGCACCGATCCGCCTGTCAATCTCACGCTCTGTCTTTCCCTCACTCATGAACAAGACCCCAAGATACTTGAACTCCTCCACTTGAGGCAGGAGCTCTCCTCCAACCCGGAGGGAGCAAGCCACCTTTTTCCAGTCGAGAACCATGGCCTCAGACTTGGAGGTGCTGATTCTCATCCCAGCCGCTTCGCACTCGGCTGCAAACCGCCCCAGTTCATGCTGAAGGTCCTGGTTCGAAGGAGCCAACAGGACAACATCATCCGCAAAAAGCAGAGATGAGATCCCGTGGTCCCCAAAACGGACTCTCTCCAGCCCCTGGCTGCGCCTAGAAATTCTGTCCATAAAAAAAATGAACAGAACCGGTGACAAAGGGCAGCCCTGCCAGAGTCCAACATGCACTGGGAACAGGTCTGACTTACTGCTGGCAATGCGAACCAAGCTCCTGCTCTGGTCATACAGAGACTGTACAGCCCTTAGTAGAGGGCCCCGGACTCCATACTCCTGAAGCACCTCCCACAGAATGCCATGAGGGACACGGTCGAATACCTTCTCCAAGTCCACAAAACACATGTGAACTGGTTGGGCAAACTCCCATGAACCCTCAAGCACCCTGCGGAGGGTATAGAGCTGGTCCAGTGTTCCACGACCAGGACAAAACCCGCATTCTTCCTCCTGAATCCAAGGTTCCACTATCAGCCTAATTCTCCTCTCCAGTACCCTGGAATAGACTTTACCAGGGAGGCTGAGGAGTGTGATCACCCTATAGTTGGAGCACACCCTCCGGTCCCCCTTCTTAAATAGAGGCACTGTCCCCAACTGCCACGCAATGTTGCAGAGGCGTGTCAACCAAGACAGCCCTACAACATCCAGAGACTTGAGGTACTCAGGGCGGATCTCATCCACCCCCGGTGCCTTGCCACCGAGGAGCTTCTGAACTACTTCAGTGACTTCAGCCTGAGTGATGGGTGAATCAACCTCTGGGTCCCCAGCAGTGATAGGAATAATGGCGTTAAAATAAACGGCATAACTAACGGCGTTATTTTTTTCAGTAACGGGTAATCTAACTAATTACTATTTCCATCGTTACAACGCCGTTACTGTTACCGACAATTAAATGGGGCGCGTTATAAACTAAAGCTACTCATTGAAGCGCTTGTCATCCGACTCGGCTCTCAGCCACAGAAGCTGCTAAGCTGTTTATTTTTTTCTTTGGTGAGGGAGGAGGGAGGGGCGAGAAGACCGCATAAGTGATGATGATTGGCTAAGGTAGAGTAAGCTTTCATGGTAAGCCAATCAGAGGCAGTGTTCAGTTTACACACAAACCACACACACACACAGCAGCCCCACACACCCAAACTAGCAGAGGTAAGATGCAGCAATGGTGAGTATGGAGGGAAAGCTGGCGTTTTCAAAGTGGAAGTACGGACACTACTTTATTCTCCTTGAGGTAAAAGGCAAGAACGTACATGTGAAGTGTCCATTATGTCCTGGAGCGAAGTGTTTGTCCACGTCCGTTGTAAGCAACTCTAATCCAATGAAGCATCTCTCTGCTAAAACTGAATTGCCCTTTGGGATAAATAAAGTTGTCTGAATCTGAATCAACGGCACACGCTTCTACAAAACTAGTGGCCAAAAACACAAAAACAAAAATCCAAATTCTTAGACATATTTAAACTTTTAAAAAAAGGGTAATGCAATAGTTACTTTCCCTGGTAACTAGTTACTTTTATAGTAGAGTAATTCAGTTACTAACTCACTTACTTTTTGGGAGAAGTAACTAGTAACTATAACTAATTACTTTTTAAAAGTAACGTGCCCAACACTGGTCCCCAGCCTCTGCTTCCTCTACGGAAGGTGTGTCAGTGGGATTGAGGAGATCCTCAAAGTATTCCTTCTACCACCCGACAATATCCCCAGTTGAAGTCAACAGCTCCCCACCTCCACTGTAAACAGTGTTGGCAGGGTACTGCTTCCCCCTTCTGAGGCGCCGGATGGTTTGCCAGAATCTCTTTGAGGCCGACGGGTAATCCTCCCCCGTGGCCTCCCCGAACTTTTCCCATACCCGAGTTTTTGCTTCCGCAGCTGCCCGGGCTGCAGCACACTTGGCCTGCTGGTACCCGTCAGCTGCCTCAGGAGTCCCACAAGCCAAGCAAGCCCGATAGGACTCCTTCTTCAGCTTGACGGCATCCCTTACTTCCGGTGTCCACCACCGGGTTCGGGGATTGCCGCCACGGCAGGCACCGGAGACCTTACGGCCACAGCTCCGAATGGCTGCGTCAACAATGGAGGCAGAGAACATGGTCCATTCGGACTCAATGTCTCCAGCCTCCCTCGGGATCTGGTCAAAGCTCTCCCGGAGGTGAGAGTTGAAAACCCCCCTGACAGAGGGTTCCGCCAGACGTTCCCAGCAGACCCTCACAACACGTTTGGGCCTGCCAAGTCTGTCCAGCTTTCTTCTCTGCCAGCGGATCCAACTCACCACCAGGTGGTGATCAGTTGACAGCTCAGCCCCTCTCTTCACCCGAGTGTCCAAGGCATACGGCCGAAGGTCAGATGTCACGACCACAAAGTCGATCATTGACCTCCGGCCTCGGGTGTCCTCATGCCACATGCACTGATGGACACCCTTATGTTTGAACATGGTGTTTGTTATGGACAAACCGTGACTAGCACAGAAGTCCAATAACAGAACACCACTCGGGTTCAGATCGGGGAGGCCGTTCCTCCCAATCACGCCCCTCCAGGTAACACTGTCGCTGCCCACGTGAGCGTTGAAGTCCCCCAGTAGAACGATGGAGTCCCCAGTCGGAGCGTTTTCCAGCACCCCTCCCAAGGACTCCAAGAAGGCCGGGTACTCTGCACTGCCGTTCGGCCCATAAGCCGAAACAACAGTGAGGTACCTGCCCCCAACCCGAAGGCGCAGGGCGGCGACCCTCTCGTTCACCGGGGAAAACTCCAACACATGGCGTCTAAGGTGGGGAGCTATAAGCAAGTCCACACCAGGCCGCCACCTCTCACCGCGGGCAACTCCAGAGTATAAGAGAGTCCAGCCTCTCTCAAGGAGTTGGGTTCCAGAGCCCAGACTGTGCGTGGAGGTGAGCCCGACTATCTCTAGCCGGTACCCGCTCAACCTCCCGCACTAGCTCAGGCCCCCCCCCAGCGAGGTGACATTCCATGTCCCCATAGCCAGATTCTGTGTCCAGGGATTGGGCCGTCGGGGCCCCAGCCCACAACTGCCACCCAAACCACAATGCATCGGCCTCTTCTGAACTCTCCCGCGGGTGATGGGCCTACAGGAAGGCGGGCCCACGTCACTCCTTCGGGCTGTGCCCGGCCGGGTCCCATGGGCAAAGACCCAGCCACCAGGCGATCGCCTGCGAGCCCCAACCCCAGGCCTGGCTCCAGGGTGGGACGACGTAAGCTTCCTTGTTTGTTTGTCTGTCATCAGGGGCTTTGGAACCGATCTTAGTCTGACCCATCACCTAGGACCTGTTTGCCTTGGGAGACCCTACCAGGGGCAACAAGTCCCAGACAACATAGCTCCTAGGATCATTCAAGTACTCAAACCCCTCCACCACGATAAGGTGGCGGTTCAAGGACGGGTTCTTTGACCTCTGATCTGTATCTACCCCACTGACCTTTGACCTCTGTTCTGCATCAATAGTGTTGGGACCACTGAGACTTCCTCAGATGAATTTGTTCATTTTGTGTTAAATTGATCTGTTATTATGGGCCTCAGCCCAGGCCCTCCAAAATGGTGGATGAGACCACATGGTCCTTTCTTCTCTGTGAACAAAGAGTCACTTAAGGAGTGGCCAGCCTCTCTCCTCTTGCAACTGGACTAACACAGTAAAGACAGACTTTCCCTTCAACCTTGAATTTCCACCTTTCTACAGCTGGGCTACCCCTTCATCACCATGGACCACCAGCTTTCAAGCACCTCAGCAACCACTCTGTCCTTAACGACTGGTAACATATTGGGCACAATATAGTAATAGTGTACATGGATCAGCACAGGACTGCTTAGCTTTCTAAATATACTTATTATTCTTGACTAAAGTATTGTTACAGAGTATGTTCATTATTGTTATTGAGTAGTCATACAGCTCAGTGAGGTTAGTTATGTTACACAAAGATACAGGGGTCTTACATGCAACTAGCCATCCTCTCTCACCACATGGCCACTAATTGGCCATTTTTGCTTTCACACCTCCACGTTCTTTCTCTCTCTCCCTCACACACACAAACACACATGCCCCTTATCACTCTTAGATAGGTATTTTTAGTGAGTTAGTTTGTGTTTTGCTTTGCTAATTGTGTAAATAAGTGCTTTTGTGAATGAATCTGTTGGTCTGATTAATATTGTACAAAAATTGATGGTTGCCAATCTCCACAACATAGAACTCCAGATCCTTCAACCCTGACTGCTGGTAATTTGGTTATAGTTATTAATTTAATTATTGAAAGTTTGGTATATCTTGAGATTGATATTTTATTTATTGACTATCGTTTCTCTTCATTTGAAGAGTGGTGCCCGAGGTGGATTTATTGAAGATTAAATCATATGTTAATTATTATTGACAGCTAAAATTAACAAAAGCCCAGCACTCTTGATACCCAACTTAAGTGGTGCCCCGTTTGTGAGGTACAATCAAACACAACAACAATATCAACCTTTGACCTGTATCTACATTACTGACCACTGACATCTGACTTGTATCTTCAATACTGACATTTGAAGTCTGACCTGTTTCTACAGTACTGACCTTTGACCCTGAGCTCCACTTGATTCGTCAACAGGATGACTCCCTTCCTGCTGTAGACGGTGCAGGTGTAGGTGCCTCTGTCTCTGTCTGTCGGGTATTTCAGGGTCAGACTGAGGTCTCCAGTTTTCAGCTTCCTCTTCATCTCTGTTCGGTCTCTGTAAATATCATCCTGTTCTTCAGGCTGGTTAGAACTGCTCTGATACACGTGGACCTTCCTGTTGTTTCTGTCCGTCCACTCCACTGAGACGCCCCCAGGAAGGTGAACTATGGTTTTGCAGGGCAGCTGGACAGACTCCGCCCCTGAATCCACCTCCACCCTGTAGACTGAGAGGACAACAAACCACAGCATCAGCTGGACAGACAGCAGCAGCAACTCTGATGCTAACAAGACATCACTGTCCCATCCTTATTTTATAATCCCAGACCTCACTCTTCCATCCTCACTGTCCTGTCCTTCTCTTATGACTCCAAATGTTGCTCTTCTTGTAATGCCAGACATACCTGTCCCATCCTTCTTTTATAATTCCAGACCTCCTTGACCCATCCGCCTTGTACAATCCCAGACCTGTCTGTCCTGTACTTCTTATATAGTCCCAGACCTTACTGTCCCGTCCTTCTTTTATACTGTCAGAACTCACTGTCCCATCGTTGTTTTATAATCCAAGATCTCACTGTCCTGTCCATTTTTTATAATGCTAGACTTGACTGTCCCATTCATGTTTTATGATCCCAGACCTCATTGTCTCGTTCTTCTCTGATTTTCCCAGACCTCACTGTCCTGTCCGTCTCTTATAATCCCAAAACATGCTGTCCTCTCAATATCAAAGACCTTGCTGCCCCGTCTATCTTTTTTAATCCCAGACTTGACTGTGCCTTCATTCTTTTATGATCTTATGATCCCAGATCTCACTGTTCTAGCCTCCTCTTGTAATCCCAGATCTGACTGTCCTATCCTCCTTTTATATTCCCAGATATCACTGTCCTATTCTCCTTTTATAATCCCAGATCTCATTATCCTATCCTCTTCTTATAATCCCAGATCTCACTGTCCTATTCTCCTTTTATAATCCCAGATCTCACTGTCCTATCCTCCTTTTATAATCCCAGATCTCAATGTTCTGTCCTCCTTTTATAATCCCAGATATCACTGTCCTATTCTCCTCTTATAATCCCAGATATCACTGTCCTATCCTCTTCTTATAATCCCAGATCTCACTGTCCTATTCTCTTTTTATAATCCCAGATCTCACTATCCTATCCTCCTTTTATAATCCCAGATCTCAATGTTCTGTCCTCCTTTTATAATCCCAGATATCACTGTCCTATTCTCCTCTTATAATCCCAGATATCACTGTCCTATCCTCTTCTTATAATCCCAGATCTCACTGTCCTATTCTCTTTTTATAATCCCAGATCTCACTATCCTATCCTCCTTTTATAATCCCAGATCTCAATGTTCTGTCCTCCTTTTATAATCCCAGATCTCACTGTCCTATCCTCCTTTTATAATCCCAGATCTCAATGTTCTGTCCTCCTTTTATAATCCCAGATCTCACTATCCTATCCTCTTCTTATAATCCCAGATCTCACTGTCCTATTCTCCTTTTATAATCCCAGATCTCACTGTCCTATCCTCCTTTTATAATCCCAGATCTCAATGTTCTGTCCTCCTTCTATAATCCCAGATCTCACTGTCCTATTCTCCTCTTATAATCCCAGATCTCACTGTCCTATCCTCTTCTTATAATCCCAGATCTCACTGTCCTATTCTCTTTTTATAATCCCAGATCTCACTGTCCTATCCTCCTTTTATAATCCCAGATCTCAATGTTCTGTCCTCCTTTTATAATCCCAGATCTCACTGTCCTATCCTCCTTTTATAATCCCAGATCTCAATGTTCTGTCCTCCTTTTATAATCCCAGATATCACTGTCCTATTCTCCTCTTATAATCCCAGATCTCACTGTCCTGATTAAAGATGATAACCATTGGCATGATGGGTAGTGTAGTAGTAGTGACATACCTGACATGAAATACTGACGAAAATGAACCAAAAGACCCCCAGAAACAGCAAGAACAACAACCAGGAGAACCAGGAGAACCAGGAGAACTTTGGCCCAGTATGGAAATCGTTCTGTGGGAACAGAAACATAAAGAACATGACCTCTGACCTTTGACCTGTATCTGCAGTAGGTTTTAGTGTTTGTTTCTGACCTTTGACTTGCAGCTGTACGTCTCTCACGCTCAGTTGTCCCCATCCAGGTGTTCTGACGGTGCAGGTGTAGGTGCCGCTGTCAAGAGGCGGAGTTTTGTCAGATTGAGGCTAAGGTCTCCAGTTTCCAGAGCATCAGTCATCATGGATGTTCGGGCCGCTGTAAAGCTGGTTTTGGTCTTTAAGTTCATCACCTTCCTGCTGACGCTGGTGGACGGTTGAAGGACTCAGATCGTCTCGTCTCCACACCACTGTGGGGTCGTCCATGTCAAAGATGGGAAACTCACAGGGCAGCAGGACAAACTCCTCCCCCTCATACAGCTCCACAGCTGAGGCATGCTGGGAAACTGTGAGGTCACACAGACAGAGGGGTTCAGTCACAGCAGCATTATTTCATCACTTTGTCTTTTATTTACAATATTTTGTTATTTAATTAGAACAAATTGTTTATTTAGAACATCTTAATTTACAAATTTTGTTATTTATTTACAATATTTTGTTATTTAATTGGAACACAATTTTATTTAGGACTCTTTTATTCTTTAGAACATTTTAATTTAAGCATTCTTTTATTTATATACAATATTTTGTCAGTTTTTAATTTTAGGCATTTTGTTATTCATTTCAAACAAATCATTATTTAGTGGCAATTATTATTATTATTATTTCGAACATTTTTATTGTTTAGAACATTTTGGTTTAAATATTTTATTTGTACAACTTGTACAACATGTCATATTTATTTTAGACATTTTATTATTTTATTTTTATTCATTTAGAAGTTTACAAGCACTCAGGCAGTTTTCACAACAATATAATAAATATATAAATGTACATTTTTGGGGAAAGTGACCAAAGCTACAATTGTTGTCTGTTGAGTATTTTAGCCTCCATGTTGACTCTTCAGAGGTCGGAGCCTTCATGTCACAGTGGAAGTTGTTGCTGACTTTAATTCCAACAAGTAACAACTATCATGTTCAGTTCATAACAAACCAGAATGAAAATCCATTCAGAATTAAGTGACTTACATTTGACTTTGCACTAAAGTCTGCATCTCTCATTTGTTTAGCTGTGTTGCATACCATATTTTTGTGGAGGTGTCAGCATCCCCTCTGCGTGTATATGAGACCTTCTCTAATCGCCTAGAACGGTTTGACAGAGGCCTTTAATGCCACAGGCCCCTGAGCTGTGGTCAAGGCCAGTTGAACTGATAGAAATGATACAATGAATAATATTACGTCATGATCATGCACAGAGCTGCTGCCACATCCAAATACAGTCTACAGTCCGCTGTCATTTATGAGTGTGTATTGCATTATATGACGTCATGTACCGGCTGTTTTAGAAGTACCCACTGAATGGGCTCAGACCTAAGGGAAGCAGACATAACTAGATATGGCCTATGTGACAAGGGCCTTAAAGACCAGATGGCCATACACCAATAGGTTGAAGGTGAGTTGAAATGTCAAAAGAAGGAGGAGACTCTCCAGAGTCTCCCAACAGTATAAAAATAGGTGAGATGAGTGTTTCTCTTCAGTCTGATCCGGGGATCGACTCGGGTTTGTTGGTGTTTTGCTCAAAGACACAATAAACAAACTCTGCTGCACCAGACTTGATTCTTCTCCAATGAGCTTCACTCTGGTCATCATTTACTGACTCAAATAGGACTTTGAAGACAGAGTTTTTTTTAGTTTTGATAAGTGTTGTGGCATGTAGCTCTGACTATCCAGGCCCAACTTCAGAGTTAATTTGTCATAACACTAGCAGACCTTGAAGGCTCTAATATGGCGACTGCACAGACACATAGAGATCGTGGTGAAGCGAACAATCCAGGGATTTATAGATCTGCTCTGGTGTCCAACTTTAGTGGATCACAATACCAGATATGGAATTAATCTGCCGATGTTCCGCTTTAAGATGAGGACAAACTTTTCTATGGATGTCAGTTTTTGAGCCACAGCAAAGACCAAAATGTGTCCTGCAACAGACGAGCTACACCTTGTTTTGAGCCTAGCAGTTGTTGAGGACTTGCGGCTCCGACCGGCCAGTTAAGAGTAGCGAGGAGTCGCTATAAAACAGAGGAGATAAAACAGGTTTTCAAGGATTTTTCTTTTTAAATTGTGAATCAACCATGAAAGCTGCTCCAGCATACAGTCATAAATGCGCAGAAAAAATATTGTAGATCAGCTGCAGGCAGCTTCTGATTGGCTGGAACTTGTTGTCGTGGTTTGGGTTGGTTAGGTTGAGACATGAAGAGTGATTGGTTAGAGTTGCAGTAAAAATATCTGTGAGCCAATCAGAGACAGAGTAGGGCGGGTCATGTCTTTGGTATCTGTAGCTCTGTGTAAAACAGACGTAGTTCAGTATCTAATAAATGTCTTTTTTCCTTTTATTGTGATCAGTCCAAACACACCTGATCAATAATCCTGCTGTTTAATCAGCGTCTCTATAGGCCACACCTGTCAGGTGGGCGGAGCATCTTGGTAAAGGAGAAGTGTTCACTAACACAGATCTGAACACATTTGACAGAAATAAACAAAAGAAGTCTGAGATCTTTGACTTGAACTCATGAAAAATGGGAGCAAAAACAAAAGAGTTGATATTTTTGTAGAGTGTGAATAACATAGGTGAGACATTTTGAACCATCTGAATGTGTAAATGTTCCATATTGTAGCTGTAAGACTTGAGATGATAAATGTGGGTAATACGGCCCCTGAAGAGCAGAACTGAGGCCAGTCTGACTGGACAGTTTTCTACATTCATCATGATTTACAGAAAGATTGAAAATATGTTCTTCATGTTTGTATGTGAAGAAAACATGGTCATGGAGCTTCAACAGACTGGTGGAGTTAAGATGACAGAAATACAGATTTAAGACATGAGGATGGACTGAGGTGATGATCAGATCAGAGGTCATCTTACCGTGCACGAGGATCACAAACACCACCAACATCTTCATCTTCCTGTAAAAACTACAACAACCACAAAGTCACTAAACAAACACTTGACAAACACTGTGAGGACGTCAGTTCACAGCCTCCTGATCAGACTGACACTTCAGGACTAAACTTTCTAAAGTTTCACTTCAAACTGGTTCCAGAGAAGCAGCTGTTGGAATGTAGAGAAACAGGCTGAGCAGCTTCACACAATCATGACTGAGACCAGTGGCGTAGATGACGTAGGGTTGGTGGGTTTTGTAAACCCATGGGCCCTCTTGTGGTCAAACTTTTTTTTAAAATTTTTTTTTAAATGTAATGTTGCCGCGGTTGACCCTCGCAGCAGCAGGTAGCACGGAGTGTAACGTTAGACTGGGTCACTGCATTTTGTTGCATATAAGGGGGGATACGAGCGGCCCCTCCCAATTTGAACTGATCCATGCGTCTATTGAATGTGATTGGCTCAGCCGCTCAGACGGTGACCGTTATTTTTCTGGAAAAAAAGAAAGAAAAAAGCAAGCAAGGTAGAGGAGATTTGCAAAGATGCTGAAAAGAAAGAAGCGCCAAGAAAAAGAGATGTATGGTGCAGATAAGCGTAGGGCAAAAAAGAAAAAAAAGTTAATTGAGGATGCTAAATGCACCAAACTGACAGATCTCCTCTGTCGTGGTGGGAGCAGCCAGGCCAGTGACGACACGGGTCCGAGCAGCAGCACGGCCACAGCAGGTAAACAAGCACTGTCTGCTGTAACACGGCGCTATCATGATCTCAGACTTGAGACTAGGGTTGTCTCAAGAACCGACACTGCCGGTAATCTGAACGTGACCGAACCTGGATCCGCTCCAGCTGCTTGGTGTGGCCACAGCCACAGCTGAAGCCCATAAACATGACGCGCCATGTGTCTTTCTCCGGTCAGTTGTCATGGGAACAAGACGCTCTGACGGTGGTGCGCATTTAGACCATAATACATCCATGGTTTGGAGCAGAGACAAAACAAACGTGTGTGAATATATAAAACGGAGCTGAAGAATGAAACAATAAGTTTACACCAGTCAGTGGAAACAGCCTGAAAGTGAGTGAATGAGAACAACAGTTCTATCATTGAACTACTAGGAGAATAATAATAATGACTACATAACTTCCTGTTTGTGTGGAGGCATATTTACCATTTTACCTCATGTTTCTGCCTGAGAAGTTGTTAAAGTGCAGCTTAGCCTAAAAACAAGTTTGATGTGTCAGTTGTTATAATTATTGTTGTTGTTGTTATTATTAGACCTATTATTATTATTATTATTATTATTTAATAAAGTAGCCTAATGATTTTAGAAGCACATGCTTTTTTTTCAGTTGTGGTATCGAATAGAGTATCGAGAATTGTGGAAATTTACTAGTATTGGTATCGACTACTGAAATTCTGGTATTGTGACAACCCTACTTGGTCTATTCCTGGCTTACTTATTCCTTACTTTTTTGGCTTTTTTCTGTCCTCTATTCAAGTGTGCAATGTCGGGCCCCTTTGACCTCAAAACCCATGTGGAATACAGCCCAGTTACGCCACTGCCAAGGACAGAACACCCAGACACAAGCCGGAAAATGTAGTGTATGCTGTTCAGTGTAGTGAGGAGTGCACAGACCTGTACATTGGGGAGACAAAACAACCGCTGCACAAGCGCATGGCTCAACACAGGAGAGCCACCTCCTCAGGTCAGGACTCAGCAGTCCATCTACACTTGAAGGAGAAAGTACACTCCTTTGAAGACAACAATGTCCATATTCTGGCCAGGGAAGACAGATGGTTTGAGAGAGGAGTAAAAGAAGCCATCTTTGTTAACCTGGAAAGGCCATCTCTCAACAGAGGAGGTGGTCTAAGACATAATTTATCTGCTACATACAATGCAGTTTTAAGATCTCTCCCCAGACAGTTTTAATACCCACCTGAAATCATGTGACTCCAACAAGTCACATGGTGGCAGGGTTCTTAACGACTCTCATTCACACCTCCCCCCAGGTGAAACCCAAGGTCCACACAATGGAAGGGTGGGCACTTGAGACACATGCCCCTCTAGGTGTTAACGAGCACACAGAGGTTTAAATACCTGAACTCCCAAACCAGTCAGAACTGAAGAAGCTTCTTGGATGAGAGGCGAAACGTCTTCAAGAACTCCATCAAGTCCAGTTGCCTACGACAAACTTTGCTACGAATACCATGACCTGGATGACTGAGAACCTTCACAGACAATAGGGCCCATGTGCGTTAAGTGAACAATTAGAGGGTCGTGCTCATGGGCCCTTCTGCAACTGCATTTCCTGCATATATGTTAGTTCTACCCCTGCAAAGCACATTGAGTGAGAATCAGTGAGAAAATACAGCAGGGGTGAGACTCTGCAGGAGAGAAAGACTCAGAGTTTGTTGATGAAAACCTGCCAGAGAGCAGAGAAGATTCACACAGTCTCAGAATTTCAGTTCTCTCTCTTTCTTAAACAGAAAACACAGAGTTTCTCACATCACAGACTTAACAAACTCAAAGTTTTCACTAACCCTGGTTTCAGCGCTCCAAAACACACAATCACCGTCCTCTCTCTCCTCTCATCCACTTTTCTGTCAGTTGTTCTATATAATAAAGGTAAAAAAGACCCAAAAAATATCATCAGAGTGGTGGAGGCAGAACTCAACATCATCAGTAACTGGTCCTCCTGTGTGCAGACTTCTTCTTAAAGATTAAAACACACTTTTGTCATATTATCAAGAATATTGTTATTGCAGATTTTCCTAAAACAGTAACATTATTTTAAGATCCAGACGGCCCCGAATATATTCACTGATTTAGTTCTCATGTCGTTAACACTGAGGTGAACGTGGTTTTAATTCAACTCTGCAAGTCAACATGTGTCCTGTGAGCAGAACAAACAAAACACCAACAACAAACAACAACATCAGTCAGCTTGTTCAAACTCTCATAAGTGACACACAGTGTTATAAACAGTTATTAACTTTTACCTCAAGGATGTTTGTCTCCTTGTCAACTTCTGAATCCAAAATATTCTCTGAAATATTTTCTGGACATCAGTCGACTGTTTGCATGATGAAGAAGTTATAAAATCAGAGCTCAGAAAGTTCAGTGTTTTTTTTTTTTACTTTCAGTTTCTCTGTGTAGACATACACACACACAGATATGGGTGTGTGTATGCATATACACACGTATGTGTGTGCAGATTTCTTATTGTTCTTATTGTTCTTATTGCTCCAAGGAAAAGGTTTGGAACCACTGCTCTAATGTGATCATGATTTCAACTCTGACAAGTGAAAACATTCCAGTAACAAGTCATCACAGTAGACTAATGTTAGTCTGCATTTAAATAAACTATATCAACCTATCAGGTGTTTCATGTATTTACTCAACATTGCAACAAGTGTTATGAATCAAATGGTTTTTATCAGCACACACTTTGACTTCAATGATTAGAGATTCATTATCTTAACATTTGAAAAACAAATTTAAAGATAACATTGTAGTAGTTGTAGGGTGACTCTCTGAATCTGGGGCCCTTTGTCCCCCAGACTCACAATAAAGATGTTGAGTTTAAGGACACCACAAAATGCATTTTAAAAATGTTTTTTTTTACATTTTTTTTTTTTTTTTTTTTAAATGTGTAATAATTTGTAGGTGAGCAGGATGTTGCACAACCTCAATGACCATCAGCTTTTCACTGAAAAACAAACAAATAAAAATTAATTATTAATGCCAGTTTGTTTCTGCTAATATAATATCTGCTTGTCTACTTTAACTAAAATTGTATTAATTGTATTTTCTGAAAAAATACATGAATTATCCATCAAACTGCAATATTTGCACACGTTCCCGTTTGTTTTCAACCCCGTCACACCGTACCGTTTACCTCCTGTAAAAATAATGGATCAGGCCCTGTGACATCAGAGTTGAGGAAGTGACATCACACAAGTGCACTGCCTGGCCAAAAAAAAAGTAACACACTCTAATATTTCGTTGGACCGCCTTTAGCTTTGATTATGGCATGCATTCACCATAGCATCATTTTTATAAGTTTATGCAATGTCACAACATTTATTTCTGTTAAGAGTTGCATTAATTTTTCACCAAGATCTTGTATTGAAGATGGGAGAGTTGGATCGCTGCACAAAGTCTTCTCCAGCACATCCCAAAGGTTCTCAATGGGGTTCAGGTCTGGACTCTGTGGTGGCCAATCCATGTGTGAAAATGATGTCTCATGTTTCCTGAACCACTCTTTCAGTATTTGAGCCTGATGAATCCTGGCATTGTCATCTTGGAATATGTCCGTGTCATCAGGGAAGAAAAAATCCATTGATGTAAAAACCTGCTCATTCAGTATATTCAGGTAGTCAGCTGACCTCAGTTTTTTGGACACATAACGTTGCTGAACGTTGACCTGAGCAACTGAAACAACCCCAGATCATAACACTTCCCCCACAGGCTTGTACAGTAGGCACTAGGCATGATGGGAGCATCACTTCATCCACCTCTCTTCTTACCCCGATGCCCCCATCACTCTGGAACAGGGTAAATATGGACTCATCAGACCACATGACCTTCTTCCATTGCTCCACAGTCCAATCTTTATGCTCTCTAGCAAATTGAAGCCTTTTTTCTGATTATCCTCACTCGTAAGTGGTTTTCTTAAGGCTACACAGCTGTTTAATCCCAATCCCTTCAGTTCTCTTCACATTGTTTGTGTGGAAATGTTCTTACTTTCACTATTAAACATAGCCGTGAGTTCTACTGTTGATTTTTTTACGATTTGATTCCACCAAATGTTTAAGTGATCTCTGATCACGATCATTCAAGATTTTTTTCCGACCACATTTCTTCCTTGAAGATGATAGTTCACCACTATCCTTCCAGGTTTTAATAACATGTTGGACAGGTCTTAACCCATTTTTAGTAGTTTCATCAGTCTCCTTAGTTGTTTTCTTTGCTTGATGCAGGCCAATAATTTGACCCTTCTAAAACAGAGTAACATCTTTTCCACGACCACAGGATATGTCTTCTGACATGGTTGTTTAAGAAATGAGAAGCTCCTCACTGCATCAGTTTGAGTTAAATAACAGCTGAAACATATTAATCACTGCAGTAATCATCCAATGGAAGGATCTTATCTGTTTGCTTAGTTAAATCCAGCTGGTGACTTTTTTTTTGGCCGGGCAGTGTATTTTGAATAACATGCTGCAAAGAAAAGAAACAGTCTCTGTCTTTTCTTACCAATATTTTGTTGTTTTTGTTGTCAGATTGAGATTCTCAGGTTCAACAGTTCAACTCTGTTTTATGAATAAATGAAACTGTTATTTAGTTTTAAAAAAAGTTATTTTGACAGTTCTTTGAAAACTTTTCATTCTTGGTTGAGTCTGTGCTTCATTGATTTCTGTGTCAGTTGATGTCAGTAGCTGTGAAGGCCTGTTTCTTGTGGAGTTTTTTATCCTCCAGAGTGAGGTGACTCAGTGCCCACATCCCTGACAGACTGGTGAGGAGCGCCCTCTAGTGGCAACAATCTAACATGAATCAGCTGTTCTGTGATGCTGCCACAGTCAAAGACAGACTTTTAACTGTCTGTCAGTTAATCACAGAAACAACGGGGGACGCTGAGACATAACAGACACTGAACAAACTTCAGTCTACAACCACACAAGAGAAACTCAGGGAGAAACTGCTCATATACTCAGAACAGTAAATCCTGTCAGACTGCATGAATTATCAAAAACACAGGAATGTATCACACATATTAGCCCACATACCTGTACATATGAAACTATATTAGCAAAGAAATACTTCACCAACAAAACAAAGATCATATAAGATCATCATCTGATCTGAAACTATCTGTGAGAGCTCCAGTGGACACTAATGTAGAGTTCTGCCCTTAAAGAGGTTATAAACTCTACTATGACTGTTAATAAACCACTGAAACTACTACTACTGTTAAGTAGTTTAGGAGTCTGTGACTCACTGAAGTCATCAGAGAACAAAGGTCAGGGTTCAGAGTGGCAGAGAGAAAATGCTTCAAATCCAGAGAGTCCACTGACCTCAGTCACTATCAAGGTCTACTAGCATCATTTTCCTCCAGATTAAAAACTGTTCTGACCGCTGACTATCAGAACAAGATCTGTGGAACCACAGACACTCTGAACATGTTCTCCACTTTTAACTCACTCCTCCACCCTCCACTCTGCTCACTGCACACGTTTGCTTCATTCTTCACTGATTAGTGAAGTTTATTTATATAAATATATACATATATATACACAGTACTGTGCAAAGGTTTTAGGCAGGTGTGAAGAAATGCAGTAAAGTAAGAATGCTTTAAAAATATAAAATGTAATTGTTTATTTTTATCAATTTACAAAATGCAAAGTGAGCAAACAAAAGATCATATCAATATCAAATATGGTAAAAACACAAAAAGTCAAGCCTCAAACACTGAAAGTTGGCAGAATTCTGGCTTATATATGAACTTAAAGCTACTTTTAAAAAAGTTTTCCTTGTCGTCACAAAACACTGCAAACTGGGAGTGATAAAAAAAAAAGAAAATGTGAAAACAAAAGACAAGAAAACAACCTTAAAAAACAGATCATCTGCAAAATAAATCACTTTTTGGCTTCAAATTCACACAAATAATGACCACAGTTACAAAGAACTAAAAACAATTCACAGTAACTCAAAACACTGGTGAATACAAATTAAAAACACACATAAAGTTACAGTAAAGCAGTTTAACAGAAAGTGAAATGTACTCAGTAAACCTTTACATGTTGTCCTGAGTGAACAAAACAAAACAAACTCCATGTTCATGTCTCATGAACATTTACATCAAACTGTGTTTGTTCTCTTTCTCATCAGTAACAGGTCCACTTGTTTAACATGACAGAGTGCAGCAGAACATCTGTTTCATCATATTACAACAAAACCAGTCAACTTTAAACATGACATGTTCTCATCAAGGACTCACACCTCTTCACCCTCATACTGAGGAACATGCATGTGTTTTAGAGAACAGTTTCTCACACTGTGGTGGTACACAAGCTCCCTCTAGTGGGATGAAAAGGACTAGACAAGATATACATTTTTAAATGAAATAAATTCATACAAAATAAAAACTACGATAAAATCATGATGCAAATGAATGCAAAATAAAGTCGACGATAGTTGACCAAGGAAACTGTTTTAGAGGAGTATTAACTCACTTGTCAAACAGAGACAAAAACTTCTACCAGGTTTTAGGCTCCTCTCAAACTCTGAGTATTTCCAAAGTAAAGTGCAAGAAATCGTCATTTTAATCACTATTTAAGACACAAAAATATATATAAGGATGTGTATTTTTAACCACATTTAGCATTTTTTAAACTTATTATTTTAGCAAAGAACTGTACTATTGATCTGTAACTGTATTGAACTTGAACTGTAATGAACTGTAATATCATCCCAGTGACTTTTTAACATCTTTTATGACATTTTAAATTCCTGTACATGTGCTGCATTATTAAACATTTAAACCCCTTTGAGTATTTATGTATTTTATTAAGGTTGCAGCTATTGATTGTTTTAGTAATCAAGTAATCTATTGATTATTCTGGCACTTAATCGAGTAAATGGATAAGAAATATTGAGCATTCAATTACTTTTGTTTTATTTAAAAGCAATGATAATATACAATAAAGAAAATAAGACAGGTCTGTTAAATGAACAACTGATTGTTTCCTTTTTTGAAAAATCTACATTTTTATAGCTTTTATTGAACTTTAACGGTGCTCTTATCTGCACTTTTACATTACTGAATAATTACTTTTTTTTTTAAAATCTGATTTATTTAAGAAAAAGAAATAAATTAGAATTTAATATTTTTATAACTAACAATAACTAGAGGAGCAACAGTAACATTGAAACAACAAATACACTGTATAAACTCATGAATATGTCAGTGGAAACAAAACTAAAAAGACAATAAAGTAAAAGTTGTTCCTGACATTTGAAATAATGAAGAACTCAGACATCAGTCATTATTATTCATCCTGTCCTCTGATGCTGAAGTGATTCACTGCCTGCAGAGAGACGAGAGACTCTTTGTCTCATCCAGCATCAAGTTCTGACACATTTTAACACACGTGTCCAAACTAAGTTCAACACTTTGACAACATACATACAGCTCTGACTTTGACTGGTTTCAATACAGTTTTTGGATTTTTACTCATGATGGTTTTATTGTAGTTACTTACAGTTACAAGTTACTTCACCTGTTTTATTTCACAGCACTGACCTTTAACATCAGAGCTGATCAACACTCTGGTCTTTAATAATTCTGCTCCTGAGCTGTTTAATACTAAGTTTCAGTACTCGTTCATACATAATGTGTAAAATATAATGTTCTGTATGGAACAAAAACCTACATATTTTCTTAAAAGATGCAGAGAACCTTTTTCTACTGTGTGTCGTAAAGTTGTCTGGATTTAAATGAATCCTGGAGACAAATAAATTGCCTCCAGGCTTCATTCACGCTACATATTTATGTCTTACATACATATTTTCTAACTCTTTACACAGACATCGTTAATTCAGCATTTTTTGGTGCAAGAGTTAAATCATTGGTACAAATAAAATAAAACTACCCTTCTCTTTTCCTGGTTATTCAAGATGTGTTCAGTCTGTTGTTTCCTCCTCCTGAGACTCTGTCTGTTGGTCTGCACTCTGTCCACCTTCTCCAGTTGTTCTTTGGTTCCTCCGGTTCCGTCTTTTGTCCAGTCAGTCTGAATAACTCTGGACTGTCTGTCTGAGTGCTTTTTTTCTTCTTTCTTGAGCAGACTGTTGAAACTGTGGGTTTCAGTTGCTTCTTTCCTCTCGAAGTCTGTGTGCCAAGAGAAGAAGAAATTTGATCAAACTTTGTGTTCATGAAGTTTTATTTCTTCTTAGAACAGGAAACTACTGGTGTTCATTTATTTTTCCTCTTCATCTTCATCTTTGAAACCAAATGACAGATGTTCAGTTTTCCTGCACTACAGTGGGAACATTGACAGCTGTGCTGAATGGTGTCTGATCAAGTGGACTACAAGTTATCCAGGACTCCATGATGAGAGTTAATCTCATCTCTGCACCACCTCAAACACATTTTATAATTATATTTACATTTTTCTTACTGTATTTTACAAACATATGTTTATATTAATTCATGACTTTTGTGCTATGAGCTACTGATGCTTTGGAATTAACCACCACATGTAACTGCAGCCAATAAAGAGCTCCGACAGCATCTTTGTTGCACAGTTTAGCATCGCCCCTTTGGTTTTTATCATCTACTCATATCTATTTGTTTGACATGTTTTTCACTGTGACCATCAACAGGAAGTCTGCTTCCTCAGTTGGACTCAGAGTCTCAGCTCAGTGAGGTGGGATCTGCATCTGAGGTACTCGCTTGAAGGTGTGTCTTGATACAAACTCGTCTTGAGTCAAGCAGCTATAAAACGCTGTTTAAAACCACGTCATTCTACATAATAAAGGTTCCCTGATATTTTGTTATCTAAAAGTTTTTACAATGAAGGAGAAAAATCAGGAAATGTTTTCATCAGCAGTAACTTGACACAATTATCAGCTGAAATCAAACATCAAAGAGAAAAATAAAGCAGATTCCTCAGAATACAAACAGCGACGCAGGAGAGAAACTAAACTTCAAACCACAGAGATTCAGTCAGAAGCTACACAAGTACTGAGAGACACTTTTAAAAAAGTTGTTCCCTCTGGACTCTTGCACAGACATGAGTTGAGTCACATCAGAAAGAAGAAAGGAAGACTGTCTGTGGTCACCTTTTTCTACAGGCAGCCACAGATGTCCTCTCCTCATTGTGAACAACTGAAAAAAGACACTGACACTTAAATAACACTATGTGGACATGAGGCCTAAAAAACAGCAGGGTTTCTGTATAACCACTTAAAAATACACAAGGACACGTAACAATATAATTTGTGACAGAGCCTTCACTGCAGCAATAAGGTCAGAGTTACTGTACAAGTGCATAGTTAAAAAAACAGGTCATATGAAAATGTGACTTACATATTATCACACTGCAAGAAAAGAGCAGTATGGCAAGAAAAAGACTGATGAAGATCCACACCAGAACAGAGGGATGAGAATCATCTGAAATGAAACAACACAATTATTTTTTTAAACTAGTTCTCAATTATTTAAAACCAGAACAGTTACATGATGTTTAATTTATTTAGAAGCTGTCTTCTACCTGGAACATGTATCTGTGTCTCTCTGGTCTGGTTGATGTTCTTCTGTTGGACTCTACAGGTGAAGTCCTTCCTGTTTCTCCTCTTCATAGTCACTCTGGCCGCTGACATTATAGAGACCATCAGGACCTCTGACTGTCTCTGTAGGTCCAACAGAGAGGAACGTGTCCCTCATCGTCCAGCCAGGACACCTCAGGTTCTGGATACCAGCCTTCAGATTTACAGTGTAAAACCACCTCTGCATCATTTTTAGAGACGATCTCTATGACAGGTCTGGAGACAACACCTGATGATAAGAGAGGAGGAATTTCAAACAGTTCATTTACATCAAACACTTCAGCAAATAACAAACTGATTTGTACGTGTATCTTTGTCCATCTTGGTGGTTCATGTTGGGACTAATGATGCTCCACAGCAACAGTCAGAAATCTTAAAAACAAGATTTTATTAATTTATTAATTCTTTTAGATAGACTTCACAATCTGGTTGGCCTTTCTGGTCCTGTGCTTAATTGGTTTAAATCTCATCAACAGGGAATTACCATGGATGAATGTTCATCATAAAGCTATAAATGGACTCTGGTGTCCCTGAAGGTTCAGTTTCAGGTCCAACACTTTTTGATCTTTACATGCTGCCAGTTGGAAACATCATCAGGAGACACAGCATGAATTTCCACAGTTATACTGATGATACACAGCTGTACACCAACATGTCTCCTGATGACTCAGAGATGATTGATGCTCTTTTTAACTGAACTTTCTTCAGCTCAACCAGGACAAAACCGAGGTCTTGATTATTGGTCCTAAAGCTCAGAGACACTCAGAGTAAAACTGCAAGAACTGACACAATAACCCCGTTAACATGTGGAAAACCTCAGAGTGAACTTTGATTAGGATCTTAGTTATAATCATCTTAACAACATCACCAGAGTGTGACTGTGTCTGTCTCAGTCCAACACAGAGACACTGATGCATGCTTGCGTGATTTTATTGGTTTAACAGTCTTTGTCCAACTTGTTTTATCAGATTTATTTTATCATATGAACCATCTAGAACCCTCAGGTCTTCTGGTGGTGGTCTTTTAATTATCCCCAAAGTTAGAACAAAAACCCTCTGAGAGGCATCATTTTATTAAAATGTAATAAAAACACAACCTGCCTGAAGACCTGAGGGCTGCAGAGAGTGATGATCATTTTAAAAGTAAACTCAAGAGCTACTTTTTTAGCCTGGCTTTTATTTCAACTTCATTTATTTATTTACTTATTTATTGCCTATAAATTTATACATATTAGCCTGTTGTTAATTGGTATATCATTTTATTTAATCTATTTATTATTATTAACTTTGTTATGGGGATTATTTTTTCCTTTTAACACTTTAATTTTTATCTTTTTATATTGAGTTTTTATCCTGCCTCACTTATGATAGCCTTTCCTCAGCTCCTGTTTTTAATGAGTGCTCTTCTCATTTCTTTATTTAACTATAAAATAGCTGCTTGTTTGTATGAAAAGTGCTACACAATTAAAGTCTGAATGATTGACTGACTAACAGTTCCCACCAAGATATCTTTAAAACCTCAAACATGTTGAATATTTTCACAGTTTCAGAAAACATTTGCAGTCTTCTTCTCCACTCGGCTACATTTTATAACAAATCATCAGCATTAAATGTTATTAATGCTGAATTTAAAGTCACCCTGTGGTGTTTCTGACCTCTGTCAGGACTCTGAAACAATATCAGAGGGTCTCTGTTTGGTTCATCCTGTGCAGGTGGCTCGATGCATCATGTTTCACATTATTCCACTGATCTACAGGAGGCAGTAATGTGCCAAAAAAAACACCACAAGAGACTATTAACAAGTAAACATGATACACAAATGTTCAGAAAATCTGTTTTGAAAATGTTTCATGTGTCAGGAAACACATTCAACATGTTTGTTAGACTGACTGTGATCAGAACTGAAAACTCCACAGGGAAACTTTTATCTTTTTTTCAGTCAATGTTGATTTTACATTTTCATTTTTCAAACATTCATCTTCTTCCTGATTTTCTTTGTTTTCTTTTATCACAGTTGTTTACTGTTGATGCACAGTTGTGTTCCTGCTCTTTACACTGAGCAGAAATGTGTCATTTATCATCTTTGTGCTTGAAGCAGCAAGTCTGACCTACCAACAGTGAGTTGGATGGAAGCTCTCTTCTTCATTGATCGAAGGATGCACACGTATTTTCCTTCATCAGAACGTTTCACCTTGAGGATCTTCAGAGAAACGTTTCCATTCTTCAGTTCATCCACAAACAGTCTTGTGAGGAAATAATAAGACGGATTTTGACTCTCAGTCACCGTTTGTCCATCTTGGTGAACATGGACATAGTTTGAGTCTAAACCAGGTTTGATCCAGAACACAGAACTGACACTGATGGGAGGTTCAAGGTGACAGAGCAGAATGACATCATCACCATCCAGGGCTACGATTGGTTGATCTGAACAAATCAGCTCTGACTGCACTGTGAGGAAAACAAAAGAGAAAACAAGAAACCAGAGCAAAAGTTATAAATGATGTCAAATTGAATTAATTTATTTTACATTCTAAAAATAATTTAATAACATTTTTTTATTAGGGAACATCTCTGACTCACTCATCATGTTTTCAGCTTCAAGCAAATATTCAGAGCAGCATAAATGTAGTTTTATTCATAATATTTGTGTCTTTTTTCTCTAATTTTTTTAGTTATTTATTTATTTATTTATTTATTTATTTATTTATTTCACCAACCACAGTGGGCGGGTGCAGAATGAAAGTGGACTGACAGCAACACATCTCTGGCTCACTGTCTGAGGTCTAAAACAGGTTAGTTTAGGTTCTTATTCTGGATCTCTTCCTGGCTGGTCTGGCAGGGTGACATCTCAAAGTCTGCTGCACTTCTAATACTTTTTCTTACATTAATAGGTATTTCTGTTGTCTTTGGCTGTAGTTAGACTACAGGGGGGTGGATCATGGATTTATTTTCAACCAAACTAGAGTTAATGATTGTTGAAACAGTGGAAAGACAAAATGAGACTTTTTGCTGAGTTTTATTTTGTTCTCTGTCGAGTTAGAAGTGTGTTTCCGAACAACTTTATTTTAGTTCAGTAAAAGGAAGAAACTGGAATTCAGAAGGTGTGAAATTTTATTACAGATCTCAGGTGAAAGAATATTTCCTTTCTCAACATTTCGTGAGTTTCTTTTGTTAATTTATTAAAGTAAAAACATGCTGTGATGCATCTCCCAGCTGAAACTATGAAGGAACTGAACTATCACCTCTTGACAGGACTGGACAGGACAAGCTGGAGCAAACTGTTTAGCATGCTACCTTCACTTTGCAACACATTTGTAGTTCTTTATTTTTTAACACCACAGCTGCTGGAACTGAGGCATAAAAATACAGTGAAGGTCATTATTTTTCCAGTGTGCTCTCTCTTTTCTTTTCCTCTCTTCAGGGTAAAACAAAAATCGTCTGCTCTCAGGTTACAGCTCTGCAAGAATGGATCATTTTTTCTTTTGGTCCTGATTAAATTAACTGAATGCAGCCTTTAGTTTTGAGTTGAATTATTACAAAATCACTGATTTATATGAACTCTTTGGACTAAATTCTCATTGCTGTTGAGATGAAAAGGTGAAATTGGATTTGGTCAGAGGAGATGTATATTCTGAATAAGCAGAACTCTGCACAGTCAGTATCAGGCATCAGGTGCTGGTTGGTCACAGGAACATCTCAGATACAAACATCAACATAAACCACTGCACACTGAACTGATTTACTGTGACTATTGGAAGCAAACAAGGCGTTTTGCCTGTGGCTTCTTTATTACATTTTACATACTTGCAACATTTTTAAATCAATAGGAAATTCAAATTCATCCAAAGAGCATAATAATTTACACTTTAAGTCACAGTAAATCAGTTCAGTGGTTTATGTTATATTTTAACATATATTCTGCTTTCTGACACATGAACACATTATTGTTATTAATTGTTTCTGGAGTGTTCTGTATGGAAATTACCTCTAAAAAACAGTACAGAGAGACAGATAGTGACGTGTTGGATCTTTGGATGAAGCATCCTGGACTCCTGAAAATATAAACAAATTGCAAAAGGCTTAGTCTGGTTGTTTTCATGAAAAATACACAAATAAAACATGTCATAGAAATTATTGAGTTAATGTTAATGGTATTAATTTGGTTTCATCATCTCCCTCTTCTTTATCATCTCTTAAAGTTAAATGATTAATTAACAACCATTGTCCCAAATTGAAGTTCTTCATTTCATATCACACAATATTTATAGTTTAATAATTGTGTTTCAGTAACTTGTATCACTTCACTGACTCACTCTGATCCACATTATTCTTCTAGTCATGGTTGAGTTACTGTTTCTTGTTTGATCAATAAATTCATCACTGCCAACTGCAGATATTAATCTGTTCCAGACTGAAATACATACAGACACTTTGAACATATCGTCAGGACGCTTTCAATGTGTATTCTGCCATTTAGAACAATGAGTGTACTTCAAAACAAGAGCGTCAGACGCCTTTAGTTCATTTTGGCCTTTAAGAAAAAATATTCCCTGTGAGCATTTGTCTCTCTGCACCGTACGTCACGGTGACCCGTGGACAAATGCCCCTTTAACCTGACTGAACATCGGAGCATCGTGGGAACTACTGTGTTCATGCAAAAACGACACGGAGAAAACCAACTGCCACTACTGAGGTCGCATTATTTCTTGTCAACTGCAGAGGTCCGTCATGTTGTGTTCGGACTTTGATGAGGAAAACCAGTGAGCAGGTAAACTTCACACAGTCTCAGGATTTAAGTTATAACTCTTTCTGAAACAGAAAACCCAGTTTTCCACACACAATCACAAGAAACGTTAAAAAAACCCAAAATATATTAAAATAACTTAATATATTATCACAAAAGGTGTGAATGTCATTATAGGTTCATCCAGAACTCAACATCATCAGTAACTGGGCCTCCTGTCTGCAGACTTCTTTTTAAAAGTTTAAAACACACTTTTGACATATTGTCAACAATGTCGTTATATGTCAGATCGGCCCTAATACATTCATTCGTTTAGTTCTTTGGTCGTACCATTGAGTGTTTTTCATTCAACTACACAATTAAACATGTCGCCTGCATAAAACAAAAGGAAAAAAAATACAAAAAAGCACCAACAGCAAACAACCCACCAGTCAGCTTGTTCAAACTCACACAAGTGATATACAATGTTATAAACAGCTACTAATATCATTTCAATTCATTCATTTAGTTCTTCGGTTGTTACCACTGAGGCGAAGTGTTTTTAATTTCAACTGCGCAATTTAACATGTCGCCTGCACAAAAAAACAAACAAAGCACCAGTCAGCCTGTTTAAACTCACACAAGTGACACACAACGTTATAAACAGCTACTACTGTTTACCTTTAAGACGTTTGTCTGCTCGTCGCCTTTTGAAACCAAAATATTCTCCAGACATTTCAAGTGACTGCACGCAGTCACTTAACAGACGAGCCTCACCGGAGCACATTTCAGAGGAACCTGTTTCTACATGGAAGCTGCAGGTATGTCTGTAGGTGTGGTCCAAAACAGGAGCGGAGCCAATAATTCACTGCTCTGTTCTTCACTTCCGTTCTTATCAACACATTTTCATCTCCCGCCCCTCTCGCTCTTCACCTTCTTTCTCCACAAGTTTTCACATGTCATTTCTTATTTATACTCCTTCATTCTTTTCCTAACTTTCTCTTCCACTCCTCCTTTTTCTTTTTTCTTCTTCTTCTTCTTCACCTCCACCTCTGTCCTCCTCTCACTAATCCTCCCCTCCTCTCCTCCTGACTCCTCATTATACATTTTCCTCCTCTCTCTTTCTCTTAACTTCCACACAGTCACAGCCCAGTGCTCCCACTTTGTCAGTCAAAGAATAAGTAGATCTATATTCAACAGAATGAGGTACAACCCTCCAGTGTTTATTGAATAGAATATTTTATGTAGAATCTTAAGAGAAGTGAAAGGTGAATAAGAAATTTTAGACTCAAGAAAATGTAGAAAATACTAAAACACTGAGCTTTGGCTCTGCTGGCTAGTCAGTGAGGTGATTTTAAATTGGATATTTACAGTTTTTCACAATTACTAAAACACTAAACCTCATTCTCTGAACCAAATTCTCAGTGGCTTAAACTCATTTTTTGAATCAAACACTCTTTTGGCCAAAACTTAAACACTGTTCAGCTACTTAGACTCAATTTGCAAAACTCATCTGCTCTTTTTTACGAAACCTTAAACACATTCTCAGTCACTAAACACATTTCACACTGTGATACACTGGCAGCAAAATGTGAACACAACTCCAACGGTCCGTGTAGGTCCGTGTACCTTTTGATAGTTTGATATTTCGTTTTCAAAATAAAACGGATTTACGGAAAATACGGCCGTTTTCCCGTTATTTCGTTTTGAGACACAAAACGAAAAAACGGTCCAATTTTGATTTCTGCAAATTCATTTTTTTTTTTCTATTCTTGTTGCTATAACCGTGACACAACGACCCACCGGAAGCGGAAGTTAAGTGTAACAACTTCAAAATAAAACTTATTAATTAAAGAGTCCTCATTGTTTATTCTTGTTGGTAGACACATTTTGTTGAATTAAATCAACATGGCTTTTCCACTCCTCGTGGTCACAATCAGCACAGAAAGTAGACTGACAACAGGTAACACAGGTGTTGTAGACACTCGGGTGGCGCTGTTGTGTCCAGCGCTGACATCATATGTATCCTACCGTATGATTGATAAATGAATGATTATAATTTAATACACATAAGTCTAGAAGTTCTACTACGTTTTCTTTGAATCAGCATCAATCAACCGCGTCATATAAAGAAGCCAGGGTAAAATTAATGAATTTATAGTTGCCATTGGTGGTGGCTGTCCGTCGGTGAAATAGGTCCGGGCTGTACATTTTTGGAAAACACGTTTACTGTCAGTTAAATTGAGGTCACGTTACAGTTTACATTGCTTATAAAGGCTGAGTAGTGCAGCAGTTAAAATACAGAACTCATCACGACCAGTTTGCCTCAAGGATTTTGACTCGGGAAAGGAGTCTCCTCCGCCGTTGTTATGGCAACCAATGATGCCCGGTGCAAAGCCGGGAGAAATGACAAGCAGCAGGATGAAATTATCGCCAAAGGACTAATAAAACACAATTTGAATCGACCTCCACACACCTCTCGGTTGAAATGAAATGATCGCAGCTCATTTGATGAGACACAGAGTCTGCTGTTTTGAACCTCAAAGCATGTCTACTATTCGTGTAGCGCCACCCTGTGGCTAAACACCAAATACACTAAAGCCACAACAAGTTCTCATTTTCAAATGATTAGCCTGTAAATAATGCCTCCAATAATGCCTGCTGCTGATAATAATCGTAATAATAATAGGCTACTATTGACCGGGACCTCTGCTGGTGACTTAACGTTACAGATGCTCAGGGAACAAAATGCATTCACGCACTCAAGCTAAAATGACAATTAAATGCCTATCACATTCTTCCAAACAAGCAGCTCTTATACTTTCACAGAAGTAAAATAAATGTGAACCATATGGTGTAGAAAGAGAGCGGCTATAATATAAGAAGTTAGCGGTTAGCACGCTAAAGTTTTATTTTGAAGTTGTTACACTTAACTTCCGCTTCCGGTGGGTCGTTGTGTCACGGTTATAGCAACAAGAATAGAAAAAAAAATGAATTTGCAGAAATCAAAATTGGGCCGTTTTTTCGATTTGGTTTTTCCGTTTTTTCGTTTTGAGACACAAAACGAAAAAACGGGAAAACGGCCGTATTTCCGTAAATCCGTTTTATTTTGAAAACGAAATATCAAACTATCAAAAGGTACACGGACCTCCAACACAGCTGTCATCTTTTACACACAACAACTCAAAATTGAACACTCATGTTTCTAATGATGTGATCAGACCAGTTGGGCAATAAAAGTCAGTTCAGAGGTCACAGGTGGTGAAACATACAGAGAGGCAGAGGAGGAAGAGTCCGTGTGAGAGGTGGTGTACGACGAAGGTACCTTTTAAACCGTTTGTTTTCTGGGAATAACTGACACAATCAGAAACAAAGAAACAAGTCTTTATTTCGTTTTTTCGTTTTTGGGCAAAATACAAAAAACAAAAAAACGGTTCGTTTTTTTTTCGTTTTTTTGTTTTTGGCAAAAAAATTAAAAAACAGAAATTCAGCTCAATTTCTTGGACCCAGAAACAAGTCTTTATTTCGTTTTTTCGCTTTTGGGCAAAAAAACAAAAACAAAAAAACGGTTCGTTTTTTTCGTTTTTGGCAAAAAACAAATAAACGGAAATTCAGCTCAATTCCTTGTTTTCTGTTCTATAACCAAAAACAAATTTACCACTCCATGTTTCGTTTCATTGGTGGGCGGGCCCTCTGATTGGCAAGTGTGCTTCCTTTCACTGTACTCTTCAAAATAAAAGTTCTTCCGTTTGACACTGTCGACACAAAAATATTACTGTATATAGACACTACTACTGTAATAGACAGCAGACACTTTAGCTTTTAATAATTGATCATTATTGACTACTGTAGCCTTTTTTAAATGATGACAGCAAGTTGTCTTTGTGGCTTTTTTCTATTCAATATTTAAGTTTGCTGCGCATATAGCAGAATTAAACAGCGACTTTCCACGGTATTAAAAGGAGTGGTTGGGGGACTCTGGCGTGATAAATCAGCATTTAACCTTTTGTTTTGTGGCTGACTGCGTGGATTATATAATGCAGCAACGTTTTATTTTAGCTATTGCCTGTTCAAGCAGCTGAGTGACCATAACGCATTATGTCTATTTTGAAGATGAAAACTCTTCGGCAGGGTGTACTATGACAGTCTGTCAACGGGCACTGCACTAGTTATTGGAAAAATAAATGTCCCACATACGCCAAAAGTAGTTACCAAAAATGACCAGCAGATGTCGCACTGTGTGACATTTTCCCATGACGGGACCTAGAAAGACAGTGTCAGATTTTTTTTGTATTTACTCTCACATATAGTATGCAAATATTAGCCTATATTTGACGAGGTCTACTACCTGTAGTTATCTATCCATTGTTGACTTTTCAAAGCATATTGACATTGAGAAAGCAAGTGGTCAGATGTGATTTGATGTGTTTACATTGTCTGAGGCTTACTGACCGCATCTGTGGCAGAGCGTGGGACTGACAGCTGTCAGTCTGTGACCGTCGCTGTCTGTGGTGCTAAAAGCTCAGGCTATGGAAAACGTGGGAATAGGCCTATCTCTCACATTCACGGACATTTGAATGCGTCAGAGATAATAAAGCGCAAAAACGATTTGCCTTTCTTTTTGTGTTTAGTAGCTACACCCACTGGTTATATACTACTAAAAATTAGGTTGTAATTCAATTACCATTCATTTAAAGTGGTTCAACAAATGACTAATGATAATTAGATGTCCGCTCTCTGTCCATGGTGCTGAAATATGCGCCACGATAGATACAAAGAATGGTGCTTTCACTGCTCTAACCAAGTCAGGCATTACAAGCAGACATGAGGTATTATGATGTAAGAGACAGCCTTTAAAACAGTTTTCAATAGCATAGTAGGTCCTTCTGGCTGGTTAAAGACGAAAGTGAAGTTTAACACAATATAGTACAATTACTCAAGTAGAAGTAAAATGACTATTTAAGAAACCTACTCAAGTAAAAGTAAGTAAGCTAAAATAAAACGTTGTTTGCATTATATAATCCACGCAGTCAGCCACAAAACAAAAGGTTAAATGCTGATTTATCACGCCAGAGTCCCCCAACCACTCCTTTTAATACCGTGGAAAGTCGCTGTTTAATTCTGCTATATGCGCAGCAAACTTAAATATTGAATAGAAAAAAGCCACAAAGACAACTTGCTGTCATCATTTAAAAAAGGCTACAGTAGTCAATAATGATCAATTATTAAAAGCTAAAGTGTCTGCTGTCTATTACAGTAGTAGTGTCTATATACAGTAATATTTTTGTGTCGACAGTGTCAAACGGAAGAACTTTTATTTTGAAGAGTACAGTGAAAGGAAGCACACTTGCCAATCAGAGGGCCCGCCCACCAATGAAACGAAACATGGAGTGGTAAATTTGTTTTTGGTTATAGAACAGAAAACAAGGAATTGAGCTGAATTTCCATTTATTTGTTTTTTGCCAAAAACGAAAAAACGAACCGTTTTTTTGTTTTTGTTTTTTTTGCCCAAAAGCGAAAAAACGAAATAAAGACTTGTTTCTGGGTCCAAGAAATTGAGCTGAATTTCTGTTTTTTATTTTTTTTTTTGCCAAAAACAAAAAAACGAAGAAAACGAACCGTTTTTTTTGTTTTTTTGTATTTTGCCCAAAAACGAAAAAACGAAATAAAGACTTGTTTCTTTGTTTCTGATTGTGTCAGTTATTCCCAGAAAACAAACAGTTAAAAGGTACCTTCGTCGTACACGGACCCAGAACCCCTCCATGATCCAATAAGTCCAATAAGTTAATTGACTATTGTTACGGACACCGCAGTGCCTATCTTGTGTGTGATGCTTTTGTTGTGTAGTTTAATTGTGTTTGTTTCAGTGTGTGTTATCCGGTCCCTGGTTGGCTCCAGCTGAAGGGGTGTGTGTGGTCACACCCGCGCTATCTGGTTCGCTGGTTGGTGTCGTCGTTGATCCGTCCACCAATCGCTGGGATGCAGCCGGGTCGACGCTATATAAGCTCGACGAGGATGACGTTCGAGGCAGCTGACGTAGACGACAGCTCGCCACACGTGCCTCTAGGTTTAGAACGAGTTGTGATTTGTACTGTGTTATCTGAGGCACCTGTGTGATTTGGGTCGGGGCCAGGAAGAAGATTTAAAAACTGATAAAGGTCTCATACACTGGGTAGTTTAACTCTGTTTGTCACACTAGGCTTAGGGGTGCTGTCTCCCCTTGTATTCAAGCTTTAAGCCGAGTAAGGTAGGATAAGAGTTTTGTTTATTGGTTTTGGGTTTCATTGAACTGTTAAGCTCTATTTCAGGGAGTCCTCTTTTTGTTATATTTGTTTCGTTGTTTTGAGCAGCACCCGCCGGCCCCGTTACCTGGTTAGTTTGTTTTCCCCTCGTCTGCTTATTTGTCAATTATTCATCTTTGTGTAAGTAAATAACTTTATTTTACCAAGTACAACTGGTTTATGTTCCTTCCCTTTTCCACCTCGAGCTAAGGGGTCGTAAACAACTATGAGGCAAAAATAAAAGTTAATTATGGCTGAGAAAGAACCTGTCTTTCCTTTCTGATTGAAACCATTAAGTGCAGTACTCTTTTACCTTTCATGTGATTCATATGTGCATGCTGTTTTAATATCTTTCATAGTAGACTACTTGATAGTTTTGGTTCACTATTTACCAGACAGTCGCTTTAGCGGATGTCAATGCAAATAAGGAACAAAAAATCACTTCCTTTTTCACTGACGGAAACAAACTCCTAGCTCCTTATTCCTTTCTCAGCTTTCCCCTGACTCAGGGTGCCTAATGGGTCCCGCCCCCTCCTCCTCCTTCAGTTTTTTTTTTTTTTTTTTTTAACATTATAATCTTTATTATACATTTTGTAAACATAACAGCAGTGGAGATTATGTACTTGTTGTCACGTTGTCTCATGACAACATCCATTTTAGTTTTCAACAGGCTGAGAGAACAAAGGCAGAAAGAAAACTGATGCCATGAACAGCTGTTGGAACAATGATCACAACCAAACCACGCCTATGAGGGAAAAAAAAAGAAAAAAGAAACGTCACAGCCGCCAACTCGAGACGCACCTGAAACCCGTTAAACCGTGACCATCTAATCTTTTTAACGATCTCATTTCATTCTGTTTACTCAGTCTGGTATGACAGATCACCTTCAATAAAGCGCACTGTCCTTACCGATATGATGTCTCTGAGTCATTATTGATGAACCAGCCCAGTTCTTGTTTGCCACCAGCGCCTGTCTGCCCTGCGCGCACAATACGCAGGTTGTGCAGGACTCCCCCTCATGTCAGAGCGGGTGTGAATGTTGATGAGAGGGTGACACAGAACAAAGAGACGTCCTGAGAGTGAACAGGGTGAACAGTAATCAGGTTACTTGTTAACTTGTGTTTCCTCCTCTACAAGTTTGATGTCATTCATCAACAGTAAAGTTCAGTTGATGCTCCTCCCTGTGTTTGTCTCTCTGTCCGTCTGTCTCTCTGTCTGTCCAGACAATATATGGACAGGAGTGTAAAAAGTATTCAGATCTTTTACTGAAGCAAAAGTACTAATATCAGACTGTACAAATAATAATAAAAGTAAAAGTAAATATTAAAGTAAATGTTATCAGATAAATGTACTTAAAGTAAAAGTATTCATGTTGCAGTAAAATGTTCCTGTCAGTGTTTTTATGTCTGATGTTTTAGGATTAATATTATCATATTAATGTTACTGTTGTTTACTGCTGCAGATATTAAAGGTTGAGCTCATCATAGGCTACTGTAGCTGGCTTGATCTACAGCAATGCATCATGGTCTATAAGAATATCTCATGTCTGTAGCATCACTGCCCTGTGAGAACCACCTTTTTCAGCTTTGTGGAATTCACCTCTGAGATGTAGTGTAGAAGCATAAAGTTTGATAAAACTGAACTCCAGTAAAGAACAAAATAAGTAAAGTTGGTGTAAATGTAATAAGTCACTGTCTAACAGTGATTACAACTCTGTAAGATAGAAATTAATGGACTGACATTCACTGATGATTGATTAGATAATTGAATTGAAAATCAATTAACTGACCAAAGCTTATTTTAGGATTCTACACAAAATATTCTATTCATTAAATAGATTTTTTTTTGTACCTCATTCTGTTCTTTAAGATCTACTTATTCTTTGACCAACAGGTGGAGCAAACTGGTTTACAGAAGGAGGGTTGTAGTGGGAGCACTGGGGTGTGACTGTGTGGCTCTAAAGCCAGTTTTTTGCTTAGGGCCCCACTGAGGTCAGGACCGACTCTGATGTCCCTGAAACCTTTTAAATGTCTCATGACAGATGTTAACCTTCAATGAAAGTGCCTTGTCTCTAAATGTACAAAGTCTCTGAGTTAATTGTGTCGATTTGTCAAAGTTCTTGTTCGTCAAAACGTGATTTTCAAACACTTAAAAGCCTTTAATGTCCTCTTGTGAGCCTCTTGCATCCCACTCTTGGCTTCTGCAGACGAAGATATGGAAACAAAGGACAGATAGACATTTAGACCTGTCTTTTGAGACAGGATAATACATGTTTTGGCATTAAGAATAAACTTGAATGCAAGGCTGTGTGCTTTGTGTTAGTTTGTCAGGATGGCACTTTTATGAAAAACAATTTAGACTGGTTAGACTGGCTATGATTTTACTATTTGATTTTAATAAAGTTTGTTTTAAATTAAAGAGTAAGTTTGAAAAATGGTCATACAAGTAAATCTATTTAATCTATATTTAATATTTACCTTCTCAGTGTCTGCATCAAATAACTTGTGTTTTCTGTGTTCTTATAGGCTACTGTAAATTCTGTTCTCCATTGTGCTTCATGCTTTTGTAGTTTCTGTCATAAAACTATTCACGTTAAGAAGCCACATGACAGAATCATCCGGGGAATTTTCTGTGAAGATGCATAATCGATATTATCCAGAGATTGAAAATCTCTGAAATGAATCGGTTTTGATGATCAATCAAGCGAGGAATCGAATGCAGAAACTAGAGGGGAGAACCCCATATTGTAGTCTTGGAGCAATAAATAGATTATCTTTCCCCTGCAGCTGGGAAAATGAAATTACAAACAATAATTATTACAGGGACTGAAGTTTATTTAGTCCATGATCGTGAGAGATCCACGTCCTTCAAGTCTTTCTGCCCGCCTCACACCCGACGACTATGGACACGATCTCTCTGTCGCAGACATTTCTCCATCTCAATGTCGGAGTGAAATCATAAGAGGCTCTAAAACTCCCAAGTGTCTTAAAATCTGTCTCTTTTTCCGTGTCAGTGCCTGTGTGACAGACAGGAGGACAAGCTCGCTTATCAAGAGCCTGTAGCTTGTGTTTTATGGAGTCATAGGAGTGCCACATAAAATAAAACATTAAACCAAACTAGAAATAATTACTTTGATATTGTGAAGATTTAAGTAGTTTTCTTCAAGTTAAAATAAACAATGTCCCTGCAGTGGGTTAATGAGATCATTGTTATTATTTGGCTGGAGATTTCTGTCTCTACCTTTCATGTGGCTACAGATCTTTCGCTGCAACTGACATTTATTTATTTGTTTATTTTCAAAATTTTATTGACACACAGCAAAATAAAAAAAAAAACATGCTCATTTTAATTTTTTCCTTACCTGAAAAAATTGAAAAAAAAAAAGATGGTTTATGACTGGAAAAATCAGATTCATGGGATATGAGATTTTACAACTGAGGATGTAGTATTTGTTAAGAATAAAAATGTCAAACAATACTTTATCATAGGAAAGTGACAATTCAGAATGAGCATACTGTGACATAAATGTAAAGACTTTTTGTCAAAAAAAATACAAGAGTTGGGACCAAGACCAGAATAATCTAACTGCAATCTTGTAAACAGTGACCCTGATCCCCAGCCTTTGCAAAATCTTAGTCTATGACTTCAAACTCTGTGGCTTCTAAAAAATCATATTGGTCAGGAGAAAGTCCCTTCCATGCTTTGCAAGGCTTGCAGAGTTGTTTGTTTTGTTTGTTGAAAGTTGGAGCATGTTCAATCTGAATATGTTGCGCTCTGTTTCACTACAGTTTCCAGATTGAACTGCACTCTTCCTTTGCACAGCAGGCTTTGAGATACACTTTCTCTCGTTGAATGGATGTGCGAGCTGTTACCGATCACCAGCAATGTATGAAAAGGTGTTGCAGTGCAGTGTGTTTGCATATACAAACATTCCTGTACGTTTTGCTACATTTTGTCAGGTAGATAGACCTCAAAAAGACACACACTCTGAAAATAAATATTTTGGCCCAAGCAAAAACACTACATTGAGTCAGAGGAATTACAATTTGTAATTATTTTTATATTATTTATTCTATTATTTTACATTAATTATTTAAAATATTTTACAACATTTAAATATATATATATGTATTTTATAATATATGAATATGAAATATGTGATTATTTTATTTTCTTAATTATTTTTATTTTTCACTTACCACTTACATCATCATTGGTTGCATAAACACAATTTGTTCCAACTTTTTCCACATTATTTCAAGGGATGTTCAGTGAACACAAGTTTTTAAACTGTTTTTTAAAAAATAAGTTGCTCCGACGTGGTTTTTCTTCTGGTCTTCTGACACGCAGTCTTAACTGTCTGAAGCATGTTCAGTCAGTGAAGGGGACTTGAGATCCTGAACTCAAGGTGGGAAAAAAATATGTCATCAATCCAATTTCATTAAGTTACGACAACCTGAATTTAGTCCTAAATGAATGAACCCAGAAATTTGAGTTTAAATTGGCCACAATATTAAGTTGCAGTGTTATTACATCAACACAACTCATCAAAATAATGTTTGCAACCACATATTTACTAAAGTGGCAAAAGGTCCTGTGAATTAAAACTGATTTAAACTGATTTGATTTTTAATGTTTGCTTGCTGTCTTTGAGCTAAGTAACACTGTGTATGACTTTTTAAATTTATTTTGTAAATATTAAAGTCAAGTCCTTATTATTTCTGATCTGTGCATTGATTCAAGCTTTAACTGATCAGTATTTCCTGTTTCCTCACATGTTTCTCCACTTTTCTCTCATGTGATGATTGTCACAAGATGGCATTGTGAAGTTATGATGTTGCAAAATTAGCGTGGTTTTGGTGATGACTGTCTTGTGACTCAGCAGGTTGCTAAAATCACAAACATACTATATCTTTTTAAAAACATAATAAGTATTCTTCAGAAACAAATTATTTTCCAAACACAAGTTTATATTCACTTTTGTCTCCGCTTCATTATTTGCATCCAGCTGCCAAACGGAAAGCACCATCAAACCCAAGTTCGCTGGTAAGACCTTTGTACTTCCGAGCCTGTCCTCCAACAGAAAACGACCCGAGAGGTCGTTTTTGACAGCAGCTTTATACGACCTATACGTACGTTTACCCTAACCCTAACCCGAAAAAGGGATGCGCGAAGAACGGTCGGGTGTTCCTGGGATTCGTACTCGGGTCTCTTGTGGCGGGGGCTCTCCCTGATGCGCCACGCCACTGTTCTATTACCTTTTCATTTTCTTAATGCAGCCTGTTCTCCAACAGAAAACGACCAGAAACGCGACCAGAAATGCTCTAGTGGGTCGTATGCCCACGTACGACCTACCTGGGCGTATGATTTGGAGGATATGTTGGAGCGAGCTTCCAGGTAATTTTTGTAGCCTAATGACAGGCCTGTAATCATTACATTCATAAAACTGATCTGACTGGAATTTACCAGTGTTTACCTGTAAACAACCTGTTAAACTCAACGAGCTCAGGATATGAAAAAATGGTGGAAAATCTGAAAATAATGACCAAACTTGTTTTTGTGGTGCTTTGCAAGGATCAACACACAGTCACACAGAAAGTGTAAAAGGAACTGACAATCACTCAAGACTGTACAGTAGATCTGTCTTTTGTAGGGTAAAGGATGAATCTGTTCGGGTCAGGATGAACCTGAAGTGCGAATCAGGAGGGTCAGGATGTCCTTGTGTTATCAGAAAGTTGTTCTTCCTAAGGGAGAACAGCTGCATGTTCAAGGACGTGTCCCCAGTTCACATTCACACCTACGGGCAATTTAGAGTCACCAATTAACCTATTATGCTGCATATTTTTGGACTGTGGGAGAGAACCCACGCGGACATGAGGAGAACATGCCAACTCCACACAGAAAGGCCCTGCCGGCTCGGAGGTTGGAGTTTCATAAAATAATAAATAAATAAATAAATAAAAAATCTAGAGGATATGTCATGTGTGCAATAAAGGTGTTGTTTATAATCAGGATACCAGCAGGAGCATTGTCATATGCTGAGTGTTATGCCCAATAAACAACAAATCAACATTTTTAAATGAAGTTTGTTTTATTTTTTATTTTAGTAATGTCATCTGATGATTACTGCAAATCTCACAGCAAAGCAAGTTGGCATTTGTGTCATGAAATGGTGAAAGAACTGACTGAATTCAGAGATGTACTATTTGTTAAATTACCGAAGCGCACCTACGACACACGGACGCATCCAGAAGCAGAGGCTCATTTCAGGTCATTTAACCACTGATTCATTCAGGACCATGTTAGGTAATAATGAAGTAATGAGGGACTACTTAGTGACTACTCATTAACTACCAGTGGTGGAAAGAGTACTGAAAATCTGTACTCGAGTACAAGTACTGTTACATTGCTAAAATATTTCTCAAATTACAAGTAAAATCACTGGTGTTAGAAATACACTGAAGTAAAAGTACAAAGTATTCATCACAAAAAACTACTCAGAGTATTAGTTACTTTTAACTATAATGATGTCACAGTCATGTCTCCAAACTAAGTTTGAAAATTTTGTGCGTTTTCTTTAACCAATAGTCTACAAATTATACTAACAAGCAAATAATCATTAATCATTTATAAGATACTATACATGCATTTTTTCTGCATTTTTAATTGTTTTTCTCATTTTAAGTCTGTTTCACCACGCCAGACAAAACAATGTCAGGTGAGGTGCAATCACTGCCATTACTATTGATTAAATATCCATTAATACATTTTAATTATCAAATTCTTAATGGCAATTAATCGATTATTGATTAATCATTAACATCTCTACTCCAAATGTGTGCTACCACAGCATTTTGTTTTGTTTTTCATCCATATGTCTTTGTGTTCATTGGCCCATGTGTGATCAGATCACCTGATTGGCTCCTAAAATGCAGATTAAAGGTTTTTTATATTGATTCAAATTCTACTCAGTACTCAACTATGATTATAAAAGTAACTAAGTAGATTACATCTTGTAGTGCATACTCAAGAACAAGTAAAAGTACAGACTTGAAAATTTACTAATTTGAGGATTTGTAATTATTTTACTTCCACCCTGTTAACTACTCAGTAATTTGTATTAACACAGCTGAAAGGTCAGAAATGTCCCTGGGTGTAATTGAAGGTAAACAGATCAGTCACATGACAGCTGGAGCAGTGTTTCAGCATGTTTATTGAGATCCAGAAAAAAACAAGGATTTAACAGTTCTGATCTATGACATACAGTTTAGCCTTTGGCATCAATAATAAGAGCAGAGAGTCTCTAAAACAGGTGCAGTCATTTTAACTTGGCATCTCTTCAAACACTGTGAAACTATGAGTAAAATAAAAACAAAAATATAAACACAAAATATGACTGTTTCACATAACACCATTGCAAACAACTTCTTAAGTTTTACAGCGTAATATTTACTCTGCATACAGCATATTAACTGATTTAATCGACTCAAAATACCCATACACAGGTACACAGACAATAAAGGATATTTAAATGCCCTTCAAATTATCACAGTAAACTTTCCTGATACCAGAGAATAAAACCATGTAGTAAAATTAGCAATAGCATTTTACAGCAACAACAACAATGTATTTACAGCCCATACTTTGAGTGTACATACTATAATGAGTGAATAAGAGCAATAAGAGTGACTGACAGAAAAGGTACATGTGCTTCTGTCAGAGCTGGTTGGACGTGTTCGTTGGATAACTTGTGTGCAAAATTATTATCCAACTTCAGAAACCCTTTTTTGTTCTGTTTCTTCCACCCACAGTAGCGTTAGCGGGACAAAGTAGTGAGGATGGGAGGAGAAGACGAGGAGAAAAAGGAGATGGAGATGGAGAAGTGGCAGCTGCAAAGCTGCATCTCAATCCGGCTCAGGAGGGTGTTAAACCGGACTGAGATGCAGCCGGACCAGCTCACCTCTCCTCTGGATCGCACCGTCTCTCCCTCTCCTCCACTCCATAATAATGATGATGATAATAATGAATCATAAAATACAACATAATTTCAAAGGTGCTTCAGTGTAAAACATAACTAGTTACATATCTGCTCCATAAAAAATAAACTATTTCCACATCAAAGTGCTTTAGAGACGTCCTGCCGTCTCAATATATTGCACTCTCTGGTCCTTTCACTTCTCAAACCAGGAGATCCGTCTCCTCATTTGAAAAATCTTTTCTCTTTCTTTGTCATGCTGCCAAAGCTTGTGCTCCTGGTGCACCTGCTTCTTAAAGGTTGATGAGAGCTGACTTTCTGATTGGCTTATTACTCATTTGGCCTAAACACACTCATGAATTAATCAAAGCACCTGGGTACAGCTGACAGGTACAAGGGGCGGGACAGGACAGGATACCCCTGTGCTCCTGGCACAAGACAGCAAAGGTGGATTTGGACACGACTTGAATAAATTAAATCCATTGTGCCTTACTCTTTAGATCAACGTAACATGTGGCCCAAAGTCTAACAGTTAGACGACATACGTTTCAATATACTATTAGCTGAGCTAATGTGCTATGCTTGTGTAAAACAGTGGTGATGGGAGACAGAGAGGACAGAGCAGATTAAAAATATCACTGACTTCATATTTGCATGTTTGTGCTTGTTGATCAGGTGTATTGATTAAGTAAAGGCTTTTTACTGGCAGTGGTTTTATTGCAGTTACTTACAGTTATAAGAGAAGTTCATGTCAGTTCAAGTAATCTTCAAGTTACTTCACCTGTTTCACTGCACCGCACTGACCTCACTCTGTATGTGTGTGTAGAGGAGCTGCATACACAGACAGAGAAGGAGAAACCCTGCAGCCATTAGATAATAAATTACATCAAACCTTTAATGTCTGATCTTATCAATACTCTGGTCTTTAATAATTCAGCCCCTGAGCTGTTTAATACTAAGTTTCAGTACCCGTTCCTACAGAACATGCAAACCACAGTGTTCTGTAAGGGACAAAAAACCTACATATTTCTTTAAAAGATGCACAGAGAACCTTTTTCTACTGTTGTGTTGTAAAGTTGTCTGGATTTAAATGAAGCCTGGAGGCAAATAATTTGCTTCAAGGCTTCATTCAATCTGCACATTTATGTCTGGAACACTTTTTTTGAACTCTTTACACAGACGTCATTAATTCAGCATTTTTTGGTGCAAAAGTGAAATCATTGGTAGAAATAAAATACTACCCGTTTCTTCTCCTGGTTATTCAAGATGTGTTCAGTCTGTTGTTTCTTCAAGCAGATCTTTAAAACTGTGGATTACAGTTTACTGGTTCCTCCTGAGGCCTGTGTGCCAAGAGAAGAAGAAATTCAAATTTGCTGTGTTCATGATTTTTTTTTCTTAGAACAGGAAACATGTAAAACAAAAAAAAAGTCAACTACAGAAGCAAAACAGCAGATGATGGTTGACTTGAAAATATTACATTAAAATGAAAGTAGACATTTACTTGAATTACAGTTGTGATCACATTCAACTAAAACAAAAAACACAAAGCAAACTACTGGTGTTCATTTATTTTTCCTCTTCATCTTCATCTTTGAAACCAAATGACAGATGTTCATTTTCCTGCACTACAGTGGGAACATTGACAGCTGTGCTGAATGGTGTCTGATCAAGTGGACTACAAGTTATCCAGGACTCCATGATGAGAGTTTACATCTCTGCACCACCTCAAACACATTTTATAATTATATTTACATTTTGCTTACAGTATTTTACAAACATACATTAATACTAAATAATGACTCTTGTGCTAAGAACTATTTGTGCTTTGGAATTAACCATCACATGTAACTTTAGCCAATTCAGAGCTCCAACAGCATCTTGAACGTTCTTATAACAACTCCATTGTTGTACAGTTTAGCATCGCCCCTTTGGTTTTTATCATCTACTCGTATCTATTTGTTTGACATGTTTTTCACTGAGACCACCAACAGGAAGTCTGCTTCCTCAGTTGGACTCAGAGTCTCAGCTCAGTGAGTGGGATCTGCATCTGAGGTACTCACTTCAAGGTGTGTCTTGATAACGAGCTCATCTTGAGTCAAGCAGCTATAAAACGCTGTTTAAACCACATCATTTCCTATAAATTCTTCACAACACAGGTTCCCTGGTATTTTGTTAACTAAAAGTTTTTACAATGAAGGAGCAAAATCAGGAAATGTTTTCATCAGCAGAAACTTGACACAATTATCAGCTGACAGCGACATGAAAGAGTAAAATAAAGCAGATTCCTCAGAATACAAACAACGACGCAGGAGAGAAACTAAACTTCAAACCGCAGACATTCAGTTAGAAGCTACTAAAGTACTGAGAGACACTTTTATAAAAGTCTTTCCCTTCTGGACCTTGCACAGACATGAGTTGAGTCACATCAGAAAGAAGAGGAAGACTGTCTGTGGTCGCCTTTTTCTACAGGCAGCCACAGACGTTCCTCTCCTCAGTGTGAACAACTGAAAAAAAGACACTGACACTTAAATAACACTATGTGGACATGAGGCCTAAGAAAGCAGCAGGATTTCTGTAAACCACTTAAAAATGCACAAGGACACATAACAATATAATTTGTGACAGAGCCTTCACTGCAGCAGTAAGATAAGAGTTACTGTACAAGTGCATAGTTAAAAAAAAGGTTGCATGAAAATGTGACTTACATATTATCATACTGCAAGAAAAGAGCAGTATGGCAAGAAAAAGACAGATGAAGATCCACACCAGAACAGAGGGATGAGAATCATCTGAAATGAAACAACACAATGATTTTTTTAAACTAGTTCTCAATTATCTAAAACCAGAACATTTACATTATGTTTAATTTATTTAGAAGCTGTCTTCTACCTGGAACATGTATCTGTGTCTCTCTGGTCTGTTTGATGTTCTTCTGTCGGACTCTACAGGTGAAGTCCTTCCTGTTTCTCCTCTTCATAGTCACTCTGCTGCTGACATTATAGAGACCATCAGGACCTCTGACTGTCTCTGTAGGTCCAACAGAGAGGACGTGTCCCTCACTGTACAGCCAGGACACCTCAGGTTCTGGATACCAGCCTTCAGATTTACAGTGTAAAAACCACCTCTGTATCATTTTTAGAGACGATCTCTATGACAGGTCTGGAGACAACACCTGATGATAAGAGAGGAGGAATTTCAAACAGTTCATTTACATCAAACACTTCAGCAAATAAACAAACTGATTTGTACATGTATCTTTGTCCATCTTGGTGGTTCATGTGGACACTAATGATGCTCCACAGCAACAGTCAGAAATCTTAAAAACAAAGATTTTATTCATTTATTAATTCTTTTAGATAAACTTCACAATCTGGTTGGCCTTTTCTGGTCCTGTGTTTAAACTGGTTTAAATCTTATTAGTAGTGAATTACTTAACACAAAACTGCGAGAACTGATTTGAAAACCCTGTCAGCACATGAAAAAACCTTGATCCTTGATTAGGATCTAGTTTTGAATCACAAAATATAACTAAAACTGCATTTTCTCATCTTAAAACATCGACTGTTTCTCTACTGAGTCAACACAGAGACACTGATGCTTTTATTACCTGCAGAGAACTGACTATTGTAATGGTCTCACTTATGATAGCCTTTCCTCAGCTCCTGTTTTTAATGAGTGCTCTTATTTCTTTATTTAACTATAAAATAGTTGCTTGTTTGTATGAAAAGTGCTACACAATTAAAGTCTGAATGACTGACTAACAGCTCCCACCAAGATATCTTTAAACCTCAAACATGTTGAATATATTCACTGTTTCAGAAAACATTTGCAGTCTTCTTCTCCACTCGGCTACATTTTATAACAAATCATCACCATTAAATGTTTCTGTGCTGAATTTAAAGTCACCCTGTGGTGTTTCTGACCTCTGTCAGGACTCTGAAACAATATCAGAGGGTCTCTGTTTGGTTCATCCTGTGCAGGTGGCACGATGCATCATGTTTCACATTATTCCACTGATCTACAGGAGGCAGTAATGTGCCAAAAAAACACCACAAGCGACTATTAACAAGTAAACATGATACACAAATGTTCAGAAAATCTGTTTTGAAAATGTTTCATGTGTCAGGAAACACATTCAACATGTTTGTTAGACTGACTGTGATCAGAACTGAAAACTCCACAGGGAAACTTTTATCTTTTCTTCTAGTCAGTGTTGATTTTACATTTTCATTTTTTCAAACATTCATCTTCTTCCTGATTTTTCTTTGTTTTCTTTATCACAGTTGTTTACTGTTAATGCACAGTTGTGTTCCTGCTCTTTACACTGAGCAGAAATGTGTCATTTATCATCTTTGTGCTTGAAGCAGCAAGTCTGACTTACCAACAGTGAGTTGGATGGAAGATTTCTTCTGTATTGATGGAAGGATGCAAACGTATTTTCCTGCATCAGAGAGTTTCACCTTGAGGATTCTTCAGAGAGACGTTTCCATTCTTCAGTTCATCCACAAACAGTCTTGTGCGGAAATAATAAGACAGATTTTGACTCCAAAGCACCGTTTGTCCATCATGGTGAACATGGACATATTCTGAGTCCAAATCAGGTTTGATCCGAACACAGAACTGACACTGATGGGAGGTTCAAGGTGACAGAGCAGAATGATGTCATCACCAGCCAGGGCTCGATTGGTTGATCTGAACAAATCAGCTCTGACTGCACTGTGAGAAAAACAAAAGAGAAAACAAGAAACCAGAGCAAAAGTTATAAATGATGTCAAATTGAATTAATTCATTTTACATTCTAAAAATAATTTAATAAAGTTGTTTTTTTAAATTAAAAAACAGGGAACATCTGACTCACACTCATCACATTTTGAATTTGTGACATTCCTCCCAAAAGCCTCAGCTGTGCTCTGTTTGGTGCTAATTGTAACTTTCTTCTAAAGAATAAAACTTACTAACACATTAAACTATGATAGTTGTTGGAAAGAGGAGCAGTGACCACGAGATACATTGAAAGTGCTTTAATTTGACTCTTTAAAGGCCTCAGAAAGTCTGAGGAGAGATCTGAGGGTACTTCATCATAATGATGATTGTTTTCAAGAGGCGGAATTAATATAGTGGCAGTATATTTATTTATTTACTTATTTAATTATGTAGTTACTTCTTTATATTTATATTTATATTTATATTTATATTTAAATATACAGATCCCCTCCCCTCCCCTCCTCTCCTCTCCTCTCCTCTCCTCTCCTCTCCTCTCCTCTCCTCTCCTCTCCTCTCCCAGCCCACCCCATCCTATATGTAAGCAGCAGATAGCTCAGTGCATGGAGACCCTTAGAAAAGATCCTTGGTGCTATTATCCTTCCTCAGGATGAAGAAATACCACAAATGCAAGAACCCCACCAGCTTGGACAGCCCGGGTTAACAAGATCATTTTGGGTCACAGCACAGCAGCAGAAACTCTGTGTCAGCTGCTCTGTCAGCTCTTGGTTCATTTATTGAAAACTCAGTCTGAACAGGAACTGAACAGAAGCAAAATACAACAATGGATCATTTTCTTCTTTTGGTCCAGATGAAATGAACTGAATGCAGCCTTTAGTTTTGAGATGAAATATTACAATGTCACTGATTTTATGAACTCTTCTGACCAAATCCTTGTTGGAGAAATAGAAAGGCATGATTTTTTCTATATTTTTATTGGTCAGAAGAGCTGTTTATTCTGCTTTCCAACACAATAATGTGTTTCTGGAGTGTTTTGTATGGAAATTTACCTCCATAGGACAGTATACAGAGACAGATGGTGACGTGTTGGATCTTTGGATGAAGCTATCCTGGACTCCTGAAAATATAAAAAAAATACAAAAGTCTTAGTCTGGTTGTTTTCATAGAAAATACACAAATAAAACACACCATCACCATCATTTCTCTTCTTTATGACTCCCATCTCTTTTCAACATAAATGATAAATAATATAAAATTATCTGCAAAGTTTATGAAATGATGACATCACCAACATTTAACATTCAAGTTTTACTTTAATAAAGGCCTCCTGCAGTCTGAGAGATAAAACATCTGTTCATTAACAGCTCTGAAAATAAAGTTTGTGTCTCAGCTCTGCTCTTTAAACAGATACACAGTCAGCACATGATCGACTGCTTCATTCATAAATCACTGGATCAGATCTGCTGTGAGCTGCAGAAATACAAGTTCTAACAGAAGGTAGAACAGAGGAACAGAGGTTCTTCTGTGTTTCTGTGATGATGAACACAGAGTTGTTCTAAATATGATGTAGATCAGTTACAGACTCTCAGGATGACATGAAGCACAGCCTGCTGGCTGCTTATAAGACAAATGAACCATCACACACAGGTAACAGGTGTTTTACTGTCACTTTAAACTCTTCTCAGCAGCTCAGAATTAAGCTGTAAGATCCTACTGATATATTATATTTTTATCACAAACTCCTCCACAGTGATGCTAAACTCACCATCAACTGGTTTAAAACAGGTCAAATGACATCATTGATCTGTTATTTGTGATCAATGCAAAGTGAAAACACATCAATAAAAAACTAACAATAAAAACAAACATTTTAATAACTGAAAGTGCAAATTATAGTCTACATAGTAGATTTGATATGAAAATTTTCATGGATTCAGAGAGTAAAAACAAAACTATTGATCTACTCCCTCATGTTGACCAGGATAATTAAATGAACTCTGAGCTCACTCAGCCTGAGTTGAGAGACTTTGGTTCCAGAACAGCTGATCAGAATTAGTTCAATCAACTCTGAGTATGTTCACTCCAAGCTGAGCGCCTGCATGAAAACCATCAGCGATCGAGTTCTGATACTATGATTCACCATGGCAACAAGGAAGTAAAAGGCAGAGCCTCCATTTTAATCCAGTGAAAGTAGAAATATGAATGTGATGCAGACATGAGATGCAGGATTTGATTAAAAAAAAAAGTTTTGCATCACAAATCAGATCAGAGATCAGAGTCTTCTACAGATTAAACAATGATCACTACAGTAATGTGCAGTAACAGTTTGATCATAGAAAACACTAATATGAAATTAAATTAAATTAAATTAATAGTGGGGGAAACAAACTAACATCTATTTTTTCTTAAACTTCTGCCAGTTTATGTTCTCCAGTAAGCACCTTTATTTATCAAAGTGCATTAAAACAAACGCGACAGTATGAATGAGGAAATGACCAGAGGAAATACAGCAGTGGTGGGCTAAACAGCCGCTTCAGGCTCTGCAGGAGAGAAAGACTCAGAGTTTGTTGATGAAAACCTGCCAGTGAGCAGAGAAGCTTCACACAGTCTCAGAATTCAGTTTCTCTCTCTTTCTTAAACAGAAAACACAGTTTCCCACATCACAGACTTAACAAACTCAAAGTTTTCACTAACCCTGGTTTCAGCGTTCCAAAACACACAATCACCGTCCTCTCTCTCTCTCATCCACTTTTCTGTCAGTTGTTCTATATAATAAAGGTAAAAAAAGACCCAAAAAATATCATCAGAGTGATGGAGGCAGAACTCAACATCATCAGTAACTGGGCCTCCTGTGTGCAGACTTCTTCTTAAAAGATTAAAACACACTTTTGTCATATTGTCAAGAATGTCATTATTGCAGATTTTCCTAAATATTAATATTATTTTAAGATCCAGATGGTCCCGAATATATTCACTGATTTAGTTCTCATGTTGTTAACACTGAGGTGAACGTGGTTTTAATTCAACTGCGCAATCAAGATGCATCCTGTGAGCAGAACAAACAAAACACCAACAACAAACAACACATCAGTCAGCTTGTTCAAACTCACATAAGTGACACACAGTGTTATAAACAGTTATTAACTTTTACCTCAAAGATGTTTGTCTCATTGTCAACTTCTGAATCCAAAATATTCTCTGAAATATTCTCTGGACATTTCAAGTGACTGTTGGCACAAAGCAGAAGTTATAAAATGGCAGCTCAGCTCAGCAGTTCAGTCCTTTTAACTTTCATTTTGCACGTGCAGGCACACACACACAGATATGAGTGTGTGTGCAGGGTTCTTATTGCACAGAGACTTTCTGTGGAGCTTCATTTCCTGGTTCACACCACCACTAACACATGCCACATTCCATGAGGATTGTTATAATCTGGTGGAAACTGGTTTCTAACCAAACGTTTTATTTAAAACTACGATAAGCAAACAGGAACCAGAGTAGGTGACATGTTTCATGTTAATTAGTGAAGATAAATGTTCATAAATATAAAGTTATGAGCTAATAAACACACCACATACAGACACAGAGCATATTTTTACTTTGACCAACTTATTTTATGAACATCATGTTTCAGATCCACTCAAATGTTCCAAAGTAAACTTTCAGGTGAGACGAGCTCCTCTCTAATTCAAACTGTTATTTACCATGTTTATACACAGCAGAGTAATAATGCAGCTACACTGAAACCAGAAAGACTGATGGACATGTGCTGAACATTGTTTTTGGAAATATGACTCATGATATACATGGAGTGTCTGATTTGTTTCCTCATGTTCTAGTGTTGAAAAAACAAAAATCACAATAAATCTTCATATTGAAACACAATAATTGTAGAATCACAATAAATAACCTAATTATGAACCATTTATAATTTATTAAAGATGTTATGTAGCATTTTTCTAAAAAGAAAAAAACAAACAAGAATATAAATGTCTACAAATATATATGAGTATAATCCACTAGAAGTGTTTGCTGGTGTCTGTATCTGATCCTTATTTTCTTATTTGATCATATTCTGCTGTAGATGGTGCTGCAGGTTGTGGCTCTAGATCTGCTCTGCTGATCAGGGTTTAAAAAAAACAATTGTGAGGATTTAAAAACTAAAGGACACAACACTAATATATATCCTCTAATGCACTGGTTCCCAACCTGAGGTCGGGGGTCCTCCTTAGGGGCGGCAGAAATCACAGGGGGTCCCCAAGACTGTTCTGAGGTTCTCAAAAATCAGATTTGTACGTCAACTAAAATCACAATTTTAGGGTTCCTACACCTTTTCAATTGAAACTGAAAATAATGGATCAGGCCCTGTGACATCAGAACTGAGGAAGTGACATCACAAAAAGTAATTTTGAATAACATGCTGCAGATAAAGAAAACAGTCTCGATCTTTTCTTACCAATATTTTGTTGTTTTTGTTGTCAGATTGAGATTCTCAGGCTCAACTGTTGTTTAGTTAAAAAATCTACTTTAGTAAAATATTACAATTTAATGATGCTCTAAATGTCATGTGGTGCTTTCATCTTAGCTAAATATGGAGTTATGGCTACTTTTAGACAAAAACTTCAACCCTGTCACAGTTTTTTTATGAGGACACAGTTGAATGGTTGTTTCAGGGTTGAATCAGTGATGTATTTTACGTTGGGGAGTTTTCAGCTTCTGTGGTGGATCTGTCTCAGATCTGTGTTGTTCTTTAAACCTGAGGTTCTTCCAAAGAAACGGTGGCCTCGTTGTACCTCAGTCTGGTCCCCAGTCTCTGTCATGAGGAGGTGACAACACTTATCATTCTTCCTCATTTATTCACTCTCTAAATCATCTCTTATGAATGAATATTACAGAAGAATCCTGGTGAATGTCCACAGCATTTGAAAAAGAGATCATCCTTTGATTTGGTTTACTAAATCCACTTTAAGTCATTACACCAACAAACAGTAAGATATCCCTGATATGACAGTTCTTGGAAAACTCTTTCATTCTTGGTTGAGTCTGTGCCTCATTGATTTTCTGTGTCAGCTGATGTCAGTAGCTGTGAAGGCCTGTTTTTTGTGGAGTTTTTATCCTCCAGAGTGAGGTGACTCAGTGCCCACACATCCCTGACAGACTGGTGAGGAGCGCCCTCTAGTGGCAACAATCTAACATGAATCAGCTGTTCTGTGATGCTGCCACAGTCAAAGACAGACTTTAACTGTCTGTCAGTTAATCACAGAAACAACAGGGGACGCTGAGACATAACAGACACTGAAAAAACTTCAGTCTACAACCACACAAGAGAAACTCAGGGAGAAACTGCTCATATACTCAGAACAGTAAATCCTGTCAGACTGCATGAATTATCAAAAACACAGGAATGTATCACACATATTAGCCCACATACCTGTACATATGAAACTATATTAGCAAAGAAATACTTCACCAACAAAACAATGATCATATAAGATCATCATCTGATCTGAAACTATCTGTGAGAGCTCCAGTGGACACTATTGTAGAGTTCTGTCTGCCCTTAAAGAGGTTATAAACTCTACTATGACTGTTAATAAAACCACTGAAACTACTACTACTGTTAAGTAGTTTAGGAGTCTGTGACTCACTGAAGTCATCAGAGAACAAAGGTCAGGGTTCAGAGTGGCAGAGAGAAAATGCTTCAAATCCAGAGAGTCCACTGACCTCAGTCACTACAAGGTCTACTAGCATCATTTTCCTCCAGATTAAAAACTGTTCTGACTGCTGACATCAGAACAAGATCTGTGGCACCACAGACACTCTGAACATGTTTCTCCCACTTTTAACTCACTCCTCCACCCTCCACTCTGCTCACTGCACACGTTTGCTTCATTCTTCACTGATTAGTGAAGTTTATTTATATAAAACACTGCTCAAAGGTTTTAGGCAGGTGTGAAGAGATGCAGTAAAGTAAGAATGCTTTAAAAATATAAAATGTAATTGTTTATTTTTATCAATTTACAAAATGCAAAGTGAGCAAACAAAAGATCATATCAATATCAAATATGGTAAAAAACAAAACAAAACATCAGGCCTCAAACACTGAAAGTTGGCAGAATTTGAGCTTATATATGAACTTAAAGCTACTTTTAAAAAAGTTTTCCTTGTCATCACAAAACATTGTAAACTGGAAGTGATAAAAAAAAGAAAAATGTGAAAACAAAAGACAAAGAAAAACAAAACAAACAAAAAACAAAAAACAAAACAAAACCCAACAACCATAAGAAGCAGACCATCTGCAAAAAGAAAACACTTTTTGGCTTCAAATTCACACAAATAATGACCACAGTTACAAAGAACTAAAAACAGTTCACAATAACTCAAAACACTGGTGAATACAAATTAAAAACACAGTAAAGCAGTTTTAACAGAAAGTGAAATGTACTCAGTAAACCTTTACATGTTGTCCTGAGTGAACAAAACAAAACAAACTCCATGTTCATGTCTCATGAACATTTACATCAAACTGTGTTTGTTCTCTTTCTCATCAGTAACAGGTCCACTTGTTTAACATGACAGAGTGCAGCAGAACATCTGTTTCATCATATTACAACAAAACTAGTCAACTTTAAACATGACATGTTCTCATCAAGGACTCACACCTCTTCACCCTCATACTGAGGAACATGCATGTGTTTTAGAGAGCAGTATTCTCACACTGTGCTGGTACACAAGCTCCCTCTAGTGGGATGAAAAGGACTGGACAAAATATATATTTTTAAATGAAATAAATTCATTTTAAAGCATCAAATACTGTAAAACCATACTGAAAATTAATGCAATATAAAGAAGACAATAGTGAACCAAGGACAAGAGCTTGTGGTGACTTCAGGAGTGTCAGTGAAGTTTCATTAAAGCTGCATAACATCAGTGGGCACAAAACAGTAAGATGATACTTTCAGAGCTCAATATTTTCTGAGGTGATGAGCAGTGAAAAAGTTTGGAGAAACTGTTTTAGAGGAATATTAACTCACTTGTCTAACAAAGAGACAAAAACTTTATCTTGTGTTCAGTAAAAGTTGTTCCTGACATTTGAAATAATGAAGAACTCAGACATCAGTCATTATTATTCATCCTGTCCTCTGATGCTGAAGTGATTCACTGCCTGCAGAGAGACGAGAGACTCTTTGTCTCATCCAGCATCAAGTTCTGACACATTTTAACACACGTGTCAAACTAAGTTCAACACTTTGACAACATACATACAGCTCTGACTTTGACTGGTTTCAATAAAGTTTTGGATTTTTACTCATGATGGTCAAATTATTTGCCTCCAGGCTTCATTCAATCTACTTTTTTTTTAAACTCTTTACACAGACGTCGTTAATTCAGCATTTTTGTGGTGAAAGAGTTAAATCATTGGTACAAAATAAAATACTACCCTTCTCTTTTCCAGGTTATTCTCGATGTGTTCAGTCTGTTGTTTCCTCCTCCTGAGACTCTGTCTGTTTTGGGCTGCACTCTGTCCACCTTCTCCAGTTGTTCTCTGGTTCTCCGGTTCCATCTTTTGTCCAGTCAGTCTGAATAACTCTGGACTGTCTGTCTGAGTGTTTTTTTTCGTCTTTCTTTAAAGTTTTGCAGTTCCTCTTGAGGCCTGTGTGCCAACAGAAGAAGAAAATTTGTTCAAATGTGCTGTGCTCATGAAGTTTTTTTCTTAGAACAGGAAACATGTGAAACAAAAGTAAACTAAAGAAACCAAATCAGCAGATGATGATTGACTTGAAAATATTACATTAAAATGAAAGTAGACATTTACTTGAATTACAGGTCTGTTGGTCTGCACTCTGTCCACCTTCTCCAGTTGTTCTCTGGTTCTCCGGTTCCGTCTTTTGTCCAGTCAGTCTGGATAACTCTGGACTGTCTGACTGAGTGTTTTTTTTCGTCTTCCTTGAGCAGATCTTTAAAACTGTGGATTACAGTTTCTTGTTTCCTCTTGTTGCCTGTGTGCCAACAGAAGAAGAAATTTGATCAAACTTTGTGTTCATGAAGTTTTATTTCTTCTTAGAACAGGAAACTACTGGTGTTCATTTATTTTTCATCTTCATCTTTGAAACCAAATGACAGATGTTCAGTTTTCCTGCACTACAGTGGGAACATTGACAGCTGTGCTGAATGGTGTCTGATCAAGTGGACTACAAGTTATCCAGGACTCCATGGATGAGAGAAACTAAACTTCAAACCACAGAGATTCAGTCAGAAGCTACAAAACTACTGAGAGACACTTTTATAAAAGTCTTTCCCTCTGGACTCTTGCACAGATATGAGGTGAGTCACGTCAGAAAGAAGAGAGGAAGACTGTCTGTGGTCGCCTTTTTCTACAGGCAGCCACAGACGTCCTCTCCTCACTGTGAACAACTGAAAAAAAGACACTGACACTTAAATAACACTATGTGGACATGAGGCCTAAGAAAGCAGCAGAATTTCTGTATAAACCACTTAAAAATGTACAAGGATACGTAACAATATAATTTTGTGACAGAGCCTTCACTGCAGAAATAAGATAAGAGTTACTGTACAAGTGCACAGATAAAAAAAAAAGGTCATATGAAAATGTGACTTACATTTTATCATGCAAACAATGATCAGTATGAGAACAAGAAGACTGATGATGATCCACATCAAATCAGAGGAAGACAGACCGCTGGGGGGGATCATCTGAAATGACACAACAAGAACAAAATGATATCTTAAAATAGTTCTCAATTATTTAAAACCAGAACAGTTACATTATATTTAATTTATTTAGAAGCTGTCTTCTACCTGGAACATGTATCTGTATCTCTCTGGTCTGTTTGATGTTCTTCTGTCTGACTCTACAGGTGAAGTCCTTCCTGTTTCTCCTCTTCATAGTCACTCTGCTGTTGACATTATAGAGACCATCAGGACCTCTGACTGTCTCTGTAGGTCCAACAGAGAGGACGTGTCCCTCACTGTACAGCCAGGACACCTCAGGTTTCTGGACACCAGCCTTCAGATTTACAGTGTAAAACCACCTCTGCATCATTTTTAGAGACGATCTCTATGACAGGTCTGGAGACAAACACCTGATGATAAGAGAGGAGGAATTTCAAACAGTTCATTTAGATCAAACACTTCAGCAAATAACAAACTGATTTGTACGTGTATCTTTGTCCATCTTGGTGGTTCATGTGGGGACTAATGATGCTCCACAGCAACAGTCAGAAATCTTAAAAACAAGATTTTATTCATTTATTAATTCTTTTAGATAAACTTCACAATTGGTTGGCCTTTCTGGTCCTGTGTTTAACTGGTTTAAATCTTATCTCATCAATAGTGAATTACTTAACACAAAACTGTGAGAACTGATTTGAAAAACCCTGTCAGCACATGAAAAACCTTGATCCTTGATTCGGATCTTAGTTTTGAATCACAAATATAACTAAAACTGCATTTTCTCATCTTAAGAACATCGACTGTTTCTCTACTGAGCCAACACAGAGACACTGATGCTTTTATTACCTGCAGAGAACTGACTATTGTAATGGTCTCTCTTATGATAGCCTTTCCTCAGCTTCTGTTTTTAATGAGTGCTCTTCTTATTTCTTTATTTAAAATATAAAATAATTGCTTGTTTGTATGAAAAGTGCTACACAAATAAAGTCTGAATGATTGATTGACTAACAGCTCCCACCAAGATATCTTTAAACCTCAAACATGTTGAATATTTTCACTGTTTCAGAAAACATTTGCAGTCTTCTTCTCCACTCAGCTACATTTTATAACAAATCATCAGCATTAAATGTTATTATGCTGAATTTAAAGTCACCCTGTGGTGTTTCTGACCTCTGTCAGGACTCTGAAAACAATATCAGAGGGTCTCTGTTTGGTTCATCCTGTGCAGGTGGCACGATGCATCATGTTTCACATTATTCCACTGATCTACAGGAGCAGTAATGTGCCAAAAAAACACCACAAGAGACTATTAACAAGTAAACATGATACACAAATGTTCAGAAAATCTGCTTTGAAAATGTTTCATGTGTCAGGAAACACATTCAACATGTTTGTTAGACTGACTGTGATCAGAACTGAAAACTCCACAGGGAAACTTTTATCTTTTTTTCAGTCAATGTTGATTTTACATTTTCATTTTTCAAACATTCATCTTCTTCCTGATTTTTCTTTGTTTTCTTTTATCACAGTTGTTTACTGTTAATGCACAGTTGTGTTCCTGCTCTTTACACTGAGCAGAAATGTGTCATTTATCATCTTGTGCTTGAAGCAGTCAAGTCTGACTTACCAACAGTGAGCTGGATGGAAGATTTCTTCTGCATTGATGGAAGGATGCACACGTATTTCCTGCATCAGAGAGTTTCACCTTGAGGATCTTCAGAGAGACGTTTCCATTCTTCAGTTCATCCACAAACAGTTTTGTGCGGAAATTATAAGACGGATTTTGACTCTGAAGCACCGTTTGTCCATCTTGGTGAACATGGACATATTTCTGAGTCCAAATCAGGTTTGATCCAGAACACTGGCTCAGAAGTGACACTGATGGGAGGTTTAAAGGTGACAGGGCAGAATGACGTCATCACCAGCCAGGGCTATGATTGGTTGATCTGAACAAATCAGCTCTGACTGCACTGTGAGGAAAACAAAAGAGAAAACAAGAAACCAGAGCAAAAGTTATAAATAATGTCAAATTGAATTAATTCATTTTACATTCTAAAAATAATTTAATAAAGTTGTTTTTTTAAATTAAAAACAGGGAAATCTGACTCACACTCATCACATTTTGAATTTGTGACATTCCCCCAAAAGCCTCAGCTGTGCTCTGTGTTTGGTGCTAATTGTAACTTTCTTCTAAAGAATAAAAACATACTGACACATTAAACTATGATAGTTGTTGGAAAGAGGAGCAGTGACGACGAGATACATTGAAAGTGCTTTAATTTTACTCTGAAAAGGCCGCAGGAAGCCTGAGGAGAGATCTGAAGGTACTTCATCATAATGATGATTTTTTTCAAGAGGGGGAATTAATATAGTGCAGTATATTTATTTCTTTACTTATTTAATTATGTAGTTACTTATTTATATTTATATTTATATTTATATTTATATTTAAATATACAGATCCCCTCCCCTCCCCTCCCCTCTCCCAGCCCACCCCATCCTATATGTAAGCAGCAGGATAGCTCAGTGCATGGAGACCCTTAGAAAAGTTCCTTGGTGCTATTATCCTACCTCAGGATGAGAAATACCACAAATGCAAGAACCCCACCAGCTCGGACAGCCCGGGTTAACAAGATCATTTAGGGTCACAGCACAGCAGCTGAAACTCTGTGTGTCAGTCACTCTGTCAGCTCTTGGTTCATTTATTGAAAATTCAGTTCTGAACAGGAACTGAACCAGAAGCAAAATACAACAATGGATCATTTTTTTTCTTTTGGTCCAGATGAAATGAACTGAATGCAGCCTTTAGTTTTGAGATGAAATATTACAATGTCACTGATTTTTATTAACTCTTCTGACCAAATCCCTTGTTGGAGAAATAGAAAGGCATGTTTTTTCTATATTTTTATTGGTCAGCAAGAGCTGTTTATTCTGCTTTCCAACACAATAATGTGTTTCTGGAGTGTTTTGTATGGAAATTACCTCCATAGGACAGTATACAGAGACAGATAGTGACGTGTTGGATCTTTGGATGAAGCATCCTGGACTCCTGAAAATATGAGAAAAAATACAAAAGTCTTAGTCTGGTTGTTTTCATGAAAAATACACAAATAAAACACACCATCACCATCATTTCTCTTCTTTATGACTCCCATCTCTTTTCAACATAAATGATAAATAATATAAAATTATCTGCAAAGTTTATGAAATGATGACATCACCAACATTTAACATTCAAGTTTTACTTTAACAAAGGCCTCCTGCAGTCTGAGAGATAAAACATCTGTTCATTAACAGCTTCTGAGAAAAATATAAGTTTGTGTCTCAGCTTTGCTCTTTAAACAGATACACAGTCAGCACATGATCGACTGCTTCATTCATAAATCACTGGATCAGATCTGCTGTGAGCTGCAGAAATACAAGTTCTAACAGAAGGTAGAACAGAGGAAACAGAGGTTCTTCTGTGTTTCTGTGATGATGAACACAGAGTTGTTCTTAATATGATGTAGATCAGTTACAGACTCTCAGGATGACATGAAGCACAGCCTGCTACCTACACGCATATTATAAGGTATTTTTATCACAAATTCCTCCACAGCGATGACTAAACTCAACATAAACTGGTTTAAAACAGGTCAGGTGACTTCAAAGTGAAAACACATCAATAAAAAAAAAAAAAAGAAAGAAAGAAAAAAGTAATAATAAAAACAAATATTTTATGATGAGAAACTGAGTTTTCAGTTCTGGAACAGTTGATCACAATTAGTTACATCAACTCTGAGTATTTTCACTCCAAGCTAAGCGTGTACATGAAAGCCATCACCAATCGAGCTCTGATACTATGATTCACCATGGCAACAAGTAATTAAAAAGCAGAGCCTCCATTTTAATCCCATGGAGGTAAAAATATGAATATGATGCAGAATAGAGCTGCATGAGTTGATGGAAAAAAAAAGTCATATAGCGATCATTTTGATTGAAATTGTGATACGATTGGCAGAAATGATCAGGCCACTACAGTTCCTCATGGTAATTCTGTTTTCTCACGTTTTTCCTTTTTCAAAAATTTGCAATTCAGATATTGCACTGGTCCATAATGCAATTTTATTTCAACTGCAATCAAATGGAAATGAAATGAGGAAATGAAATAAAGCTGTGTCAGACAGCTGCTTCAAAGAGTACCTGGCTGCAGACCTCTGACCTCTGACCTCCACAGTTGACAGGAAACACGTGACCTCAGCAGTTGTTCTTCATCTTGTCGTTTTTTCACATATGAAGGCCACATTCTGTGTAATCACTGTTTGGTTCTTAAAATTTGCAATTTAGCACAGGAATTCAATTAAGTATATACAAAGTTTATTCATTATATATTTTAAAAGTCAGTTGACTCAAAAGGCTTTAGACAATATTTTAAATTAAGGAGTAATTTGTAGGGAATTTTAAAAATGGGTCAATATGGACTTAATTTATTGTCTTTAAAAAGTCACAAATTTTTTAAAATGTTGTAATGTCTAGATCAAATTTATTTATTAAATAATTTCTTATAAACAATGTGAATAGACCCTTTTACATTTTTGTAAACAATGAGAAAACTGCACGCGCATCTTAGCAACGGAAGTACTGTGGACCACAACAGCTTGTCAGTGGGCCTCTGCAAACACGAGCAGTTTTAATCGTGTTCTCAGTCTAATCAACACGTTTAATATCCAAGTGTCCGTGAGCTGCGACATTAAAATTTTACCACAAAAGACGCCATTTACACCATGTTTTTTAGCCAAAATGTCAACTGTAGCCTCCCAGGTAGCATGTAAACAGTATGAATGTATCGTGAGACTTTGTATATCTCTTGTCGCATGCAGGTGTGAAGACATCATGTGATCTCTTGTGCACGTGGCTCCGGTCTGAGAGGCTACAGTTGACATTTTGGCTAAAAACATGGTGTAAACGGCGTCTTTTGTGGTTAAATTTTAATGTCGCGGCTCACTTGGATTACACCACACGAGCAGGATGGAGACATTTTTGTGTTTGTTTTGTGTTCTTTTTTTTAACATTTTATCCGTGGTCTCCATTCACTGCCATTGTACTGGATGAGGCTGCAACCCTGTTTTCTGCTGAAACTCCAGGACTGTTTTGTGAACTGAAGATCTTCACCATCATCACATCAGCATAGAGGTGAGAGTGGATCATCATTTTTGGGTGAACTATCGTTTTAATGGTTAATCACTACCACACTGCACCTCCACCCATCCCACTCCCATCATTAAGAAAAATCACTACAATTCACCATCATTTTCATTAATAAATGGTAATGAAATGACACAAACAGAGGAGGGAGAGACTGATGCTCAAGTCTTGAAGGGAACCTCAGACCCGTGAACCGCCTCCAGAGTCTGTTAATAAACTCTGTTCCCTTCCAGACATGATCGAAGAAAAGAGTTCCCCAAAATTTATATAACATTACATTAAAAACACATCATGATCTTACGGAGCCCCTTAGGGGACATGGAGAAGAAAAAAAATTGATGGGTGAAAAAAAAAAATAAGGACGAACTTTTGCGAGATCTCGCAATAATTTTGCGAGATCTCGCAATTATTTTGCGAGATTTCGCAAAATTATTATTTCCTATGTTTTTTTTCCTTTTAAAGCGTTCGAGATGAACTGCGCCTCGCCTGGAGAGTAGATGAGATCAGGCGGTCGCAGCACGAGGTGGAGACAAAAAGCTGCAGTCAAGTCAGACAGTTTCCAGCAGACTTAAGAGACCATACAGGAGGAGACACTGACATCCTGTTAGATCAGCTGTAGGTTACCTGTAGTTTGCAGACCACGGTCATAGCTGAAGAGATAAAGTGTGCCCACGATCACTGATTGAAGTTAAAATAAAAAGTGATCTCCATTCTGTTGCATGGAACATCTGTTCTTTTATCTGCCTTGTAAAGCACTTTGTAACTATTCGTTTGATAAGTCACTTTATTATTATTATCAGACACAAAATATCTGCTCGTTGACAGATTAAAACTTCATCACACAACATAAGACTAATACATCAAGCGTTAAATATTATGATTACACAGAAAACTAGTATTTTATGCAACATGTGGTGTTTGTTGTCAAAATTAAGAGCCAATCAGAGCCTGTCAGCTCATCGATCATCGATCAGCCGCAGTTTTCAGAGCCAGGCGCCGCAGCTGCTCTCCACCGACTGCGAGGGCCTGGCTGTCACCTGATCGATGAGCTAACAGGCTCTGATTGGCTCTTAATTTTGACAACAAACACCACATGTTGCATAAAATACTAGTTTTCTGTGTAATCCTGTAGCGGAGCCGGCGGGGGTGCAGAGGGTGCGGCTGCCCGGGCCCACGGTTATGAAGGGCTCACCGCCAGACTGATGGCGAAAAAAACAAAAACAAAAACGTAAAGTCAGAAAGTCGGTCTCTTACTGCTGTATTTGTAAGGATATAAGTGTAAAAAACGGGGAAAAAACAGTCCAGATCAGAGCGTTTCTGAAATAAGATTAACAGGTAATGTGACATCATAGTTGCCATGTCAACCTCTCTTGTGCTGTCTGGCAATAATTCTTTCTCTCTCTCTCTCTGTGCATGTATGCCCATTTGACGGAAAGTGACATCTGATTGAAGTGCGCAGGTGTGCGTGGTCTTTTTCACGGTGGTCTCTGAGTGTGCAGTTAGCCGTAGCTAGTTACTGTGTGTCTTAAATAGAGTTGTTTTCATTGCTGTCTGTGTTGTGGACCGCCGTGTCTGCGTGGTTATTGCATTAACGACAGGCCACACATGTTGCTTGTACACTTGTTTGTTTTCCTGTCTGGGTTGATCACGTGTGACTTGATGATGCAGGCTATAGGACTGTGTGGCATCCATCATCGCTGAATGTCATTGACCTTCTATCCTTCGTTTCCCACCCCGTTGGTTTAGTCTGCTTTACTTTTTAACCTTTATCTGACCCTGGTTTGAGCAAATTATTGGTAAAGTCCATGGCGCTGACCATGGTGCTGAAATAGCCTATCAGCAGTTGTGGTGCTAGATTATCAGCAGGTCGCTGTTTAATGATAAATCCATGGCGCTGACCATGGTGCTGAAATAGCCTATCAGCAGTTGTGGTGCTAGATTATCAGCAGGTCGCTGTTTAATGATAAATCCATGGCGCTGACCATGGTGCTGAAATAGTGCAAATTGTGCTGCACAACTCATCGTAATCCAACACTCTCTCCATTTTGCCCTTTTGCCTCCGTTTCCCATTATTAACGCTACTAATTGATCAGCTGTGTCATTACAGGCTGTCACTGCGCAGTGTCTAATGTTGGATTTACTTTGTTTTACTTAATATCTGGCCGTTTACGAAGCGAATTGAGTCTCTTTGTTGATCTATGATTTTATTTCATATTTTGATGGTTCAAAGTGTGAGATTTTCTTTTTGTTTTTGAAGCTAAAGCCGTTCATTCAGTCCCTATTTGGCAGCGGCCAAATACAGCTCAGATCCAGATCAGATCCGTAATGTGAATTGTTAATAAGTGAAATAGCCAATAGGCTATAAGGGCCCACTACAAGTCCCCGCCCCCTCTGCAATGTGACACAGGCTCCGCGCCTGGTGTAATCATAATATTTAACGCTTGATGTATTAGTCTTATGTTGTGTGATGAAGTTTTAATCTGTCAACGAGCAGATATTTTGTGTCTGATAATAATAATAAAATGACTTATCAAACGAACAGTTAAAAAAGTGCTTTACAAGGCAGATAAAAGAACAGATGTTCCATGCAACAGAATGGAGATCACTTTTATTTTAACTTCAATCAGTGATCAAGGGCACACTTAATCTCTTCAGCTATGACCGTGGTCTGCAAACTACAGGTAACCTACAGCTGATCTAACAGGATGTCAGTGTCTCTTCCTGTATGTTCTCTTAAGTCTGCTGGAAACTGTCTGACTTGACTGCAGCTTTTTGTCTCCACCTCGTGCTGCGACCGCCTGATCTCATCTACTCTCCAGGCGAGGCGCAGTTCATCTCGAACGCTTTAAAAGGAAAAAAAACATAGGAAATAATAATTTTGCGAGATCTCGCAAAATTATTGCGAGATCTCGCAAAAGTTCGTCCTTATTTTTTTTTTTCACCCATCAATTTTTTTCTCCTCCATGTCCCTTAAGGGGCTCCGTATGATCTCAGTAGTTTTTCAGTGCATGGTGAAATGTCAACAGTCAGATCGGGCTACAGGGTTTGTGAATGACAGTTTGTGAACTAAGCTAAATCCAATGCTAACGTTAGCTTAGCCGTTTTGTAGGCAGACAGTGCATTCACCTCTCTGCGTCTACAGTCTATGGTCCTACATCACGGTGACCATGGGACAAATGCCCCTTTAGCCTGACTGAACATCGGAGCATCGGGGCAAATACTGTGTTCATGCAAAAACGACACAGAGAAAACCAACTGAGGTCGCCTTATTTCTTGTCAACTGTGGAGGTCCATCATGTTGTGTTCGGACTTTGATGAGGAAAACCAGTGAGCAGGTAAACTTCACACAGTTTCAGGATTTAAGTTAAAAAAAAAAGCCCAAAAACATATTAAAATAACTTTATATATTATCACAAAAGGTGTGACTATCGTTATGATAGGTTCATCCAAGTGAGTTAGTTCTTCGGTCGGAACCACTGAGGCGGAAGTGTTTTTAATTTAACTGCAAATCAAGATGTCGCCTGCACAAAAAACACAAAGCACCAACAGAAAACAAAGCACCAGTCAGCTTTTACAAACTCACACAAGTGACACACAAGGTTATAAACAGCTACTAATGTTTACCTTGAGACGTTTTTTCTGCTTGTCAGCTTTTGAATCCAAAATATTCCCAAGACATTTCAAGTGAGTGCACACAGTCATTTAACAGAGGTGTTTCCACTGGAGCAAGTCAGAGTTTGAACATGTTCCTACAGGAAGGTGCAGGTATGTGTCTGGGTGTGGTCAAAAACAGGAGCGGATCCAAGAGTTCACTGCTCTAACATATTTTCTCACATGAATATTTCTCACCTACTTCTCCACAAGTTTTCACGTGTCATTTCTTTTTTTTACTCCTTCATTCTTTTCCTAATTTTCTCTTTCACTCCTCCTTTTTCTTTTTTCTTCTTCTTCTTCTTCACCTCCACTTCTGTCCTCCTCTCACTAATCCTCCCCTCCTCTCCTCCTGACTCCTCATCATACATTTTCCTCCTCTCTCTTTCTCTTAACTTCACACAGTCACAGCCCAGTGCTCCCACTTTGTCAGTCAAAGAATAAGTAGATCTATGTTGAACAGAATGAGGTACAAACCCCTCAGTGTTTATTGAATAGAATATTTTATGTAGAATCTTAAGATAAGTGAATATTGACATAAATAAGATTTTTTTAGAATATTTAAATGTAGAAAATACTAAAACACTGAGCTTTGGCTCTACTGACTGGTAATTAGTCAGTTAATTGATTTTAAATTCAGTATTTTAATCAATCATCAGTCAGTGTCAATCCATTAATTTCCATCTTACATTAGTTCAGAGTTGCAATCACTCTTAGACAGTAACTAATTGCATTTACATCAAGTACTGTACTTATTTTGTTACTTTACTGGTGTGAATGCAGGACTGTTACTTGTAGTGAAGTATTTTTACAGTCTGATATTAGTACTTTTGCTTCAGTAAAGGATCTGAATACTTTTTACTCTCCTGGTCACCTCAGAAGTCGTCTGTATTAGAGGTGCTGACTTCCTGAATGCCAGTGGTGACCTCAGTGACGAGTGAACTCTTACATACTGAATTTACAGTCTCCACAGGGTGTCCAATCAGAACAGGAATTGGTAAAGTGTCAATAAATCCAGGTCACACACACTCTCATTGAGATGCCACTCATTTATTACTAGTAGTGAAGGTGTGTGGTTTCTACAGGGAGGGATAAAGAAAACATGTACAAACATTAAGCCATTGTACAACATAATCACACATTAATTTTGTGTAAAAAGGGAATAAGCACGATTACAACTCTGATATTAATAGACATATACAATATGGCATGAAGAAAACAATAATTTAATGCAGCAGTAGCCATGCAAATGATGAATAACAGAAGAAAGGGAGAATATGATCCTTATTAGTAAGGGTTATCGAATGGCAATCCTCTTTACTCAGGAAGGCTCATATCCATTACAATGTGGCTTTTACACACAGAGGGAGAGACAAGGAAGTGTTATGACGGTCCCTTATATCGGCAAAGATTGACTGACAGTTAGTGCCAGAGAGCAAACAACATCATACACATTACCTGGAAGTGTATAAAGAACGTAGCACAGGAAAAAACAACATACTAAGGCTATCAAACTGTCAGTCATCTAGTGCCACAGAAACACATGCATTGCAAGAAATGTGACATAAAATAAATAAATGACAAAAGTGACAGAATAATATACAGCTTACTCTTTAATGGACACACAAAAGAAACATGCAGAAATAAATCACAAACTGCAGCAACATATATAAAAGTCCAGCTGTGTAGAAGTTCCCCACTTGCTTTTACCTAAAAGTGGAAAATTTGTGGAAATGATGGAAAGTGGAAAAAAGACAGTCCACAACTTTTTTCAGATTTGGGTCGTAGCAAAGAATCATACAAAATAACTTGAAGAATCATCAACACACTTTGAAATGGCCTTTGACCTCTAGCAGCTCTAAGGACTATTTTTTTAAAGTGAAATAAAGACATGAGTTTCTTACCTGATTCATCAGAGAGATGTGAATCCAACCACTGGGCTCCACCATCTCTAACTGCTGCAGAGAGGAAGAGGAGGAGGAGGAGGAGAAGGATGATGATGGTGAGAAGCAAGTAAGATTATTTAAGTGGTGATAAAAATCTGTCATAATCTTTTAAAGAGTTGTTACCCTGATCCATAGTTCGAATTACGGGGGAGCTAGGGGGAGCTGGGCTCACCTGAAAAGGACATGAGCTCCCCCAAAAGCCTCATTTGGGACATTTGGGGGGAGCTCTAATATATGATGGTCTGAAATAAATAATAACAGTGAAAATATGGTTAAGTTTTGTGTTTATTCACACATTTTATGTATTGTCACTAATTAACACGATGCTGTGTGCGCTGTTGTGTGCGCCCACCGTGACCAGCTGCGCTGTCCGTGGTTCTGATACGGAGCAGAGGTGACTGATAGACTTAACATGTTGATTCGGTTTCTGTTTGCTTTTTGTTGTTGCAAATTGAACTTTTGGTCTGAATTCCACTTTCTCCCGATTCTAACAATCCACAGACAGAAGAGAAACGACAGTGAGTCTGAAAGGACAGTCAGTAAGGAGAGAGTGTGTGAGAGAGAGATGCACGCAGCAGAACAGCTGTTTCTCTGTGACATTTCATAAAGTTGTCCCATGTAAAATCAAATGTGAGTTACGCACTGATGGCGTCTGACTCGGCAGAAACGCGCACATGAGAGCATAGGGCTCCCCCGAAAGCCATTGTGTAATTCGAACCCTGCCCTGATCTCCTGCAAGTTGTGGAAGTTGTTGCCCACTCTGACTGAGATCTTACTCATCTGATTTATCATCAGCATAAATACACAACATCTTCACTGTGGTTCTCCTCCTGAACAAAACAAATACAATAATCAGTGATGATAAACACACACACACATACACACACACACACACACACACACACATACAGATGATTTACAAGTAAAAATAGATGAACATCCTCACCAGAAACAACAAAAACATTTAAAAACAATTATAGCAACTGAAGCATCAAAATAAGACAAATGATTATATTTCCAAAATATCCAGAAATCCCAGTTCTGAAGGAACAAAGCTCCTCGGTACCTGAACTGTATGTTGACTAGTGAGGCTGGGATCCGTCTGACTGCCAGTAAGTCTCAGGTTGTCATCCCTCAGCTGATCCACTCTGAAACCTGAACACAGGAGGAGGAACAGAGTTCAAATGGATTAGATTTGTCACTTTGTACACTCTCACACACACAGCAGACTGTACACTGGATTTGGGGCTGACGGGTTTACAGGAGGAGAGGGACCACACCACCTGGGAGCTGATCTCCCGAACTGTCCCCGTCCACTCCAGCTGCTTTGGGTCAGCGCCGGGTGGTGTCTTGCTCAGCGTGGCCATCCTTTAACTACAGAGATAGACAATTTAATAAAAAAAAAAAAACAAAAAAAAAAAACACTAGCTGGAGACTTTTCCTGAAAGTCAGCAACATAACACCAAACTTCATTCAACTTTCTAACATTTTAATGTTTGTTTTTATATTAAAAGATGAAAATTAATGACAGAATCTAACTGGAAAGATTCTGAAAATTAATTAATCCTGAGGAGGAATTCTGCATATAAGTGACACATCTAGTAGCATCTTATTTAGCTAACAGTTAGATTAAGTGTCTAATTTGTGGTTAATGTCTACTGTATATTTTGCCCTCATTTAGTATTCAAGCTCTTATGAACATGCAAATAGTCCCCAACCTCTCCAACACCCCAAGATGCATTCTTATTTTGCTCCTGATACGTCTTGTAACTCTTAAAAAACGCCACATGAATATGTTAACAAGGTTAAACATGTGACTTTTTCACTGGAGGTGGTGTCTGAGGTTGGGGTTTCATAAAATAATAAAAAATAAATAAATAAATAAATAATCTAGAGGATATGTCATGCCCATACAATAAAGGTGTTTGTTTATAATCAGGATAACAGCAGGAGCATTTTCATATGCTGAGTGTTATGCCCAATAAGCAATGGAATATCAACATTTTTAAATTAAGTTTGTTTTATTTTTTATTTTAGTAATGTCATCTGATGATTACTGAAAAATCTCACAGCGAAGTGAGTTGGTATTTGTGTCATGAAATGGGTGAAAGAACTGACTGAATTCAGAGATGTACTATTTGTTAAATTACCGAAGCGCACCTACGACACACAGATGCATCCAGAAGCAGAGGCTCATTTCAGGTCATTTAACCACTGATTCATTCACGACCATTTTTAGGTAATAATGAAGTAATGAGGGACTACTTAGTAACTACTCATTAACTACCAGTGGTGGAAAGAGTACTGAAAATCTGTACTCGAGTACAAGTACTGTTACATTGCTAAAATATTACTCAATTACAAGTAAAATCACTGGTGTTAGAAATATACTGAAGTAAAAGTACAAAGTATTCATCACAAAAACTACTCAGAGAAATTAGTTACTTTTAACTATAGTGATGTCACAGTCATGTCTCCAAACTAAGGTTGAAAATTTTGTGCGTTTTCTTTAACCATTAGTCTACAAATTATACTAACAAGCAATTAATCATTAATCATTATAAGATACTATACATGCATTTTTTCTGCATTTTAATTGTTTTTCTCATTTTAAGTCTGTTTCACCACGCCAGACAAAACAATGTCAGGTGAGGTGCAATCACTGCCATTACCAATTGATTAAATATCCATTAATACATTTTAATTGTTAAATTCTTAATGCAATTAATCGATTATTTGATTAATCATTAACATCTCTACTCCAAATGTGTGCTGCCACAGCATTTTGTTTTGTTTTTCATCCATATGTCTTTGTGTTCATTGGCCCATGTGTGATGCAGATCACCTGATTGGCTTCTAAAATGTAGATTAAAGGTTTTTTATATTGACTCAAATTCTACTCAGTACTTAACTATGATTTTAAAGTAACTAAATAGATTACATCTTGTAGTGCATACTCAAGAACAAGTAAAAGTACGGACTTGAAAATGTACTCATAAAACTATAAGTACACCCAAAAACCTACTTAATTACACTAATTTGAGGATTTGTAATTAGTTACTTCCACCCCTGTTAACTACTCAGTAATTTGTATTAACACAGCTGAAAGGTCAGAAATGTCCCTGGGTGTAATTGAAGGTAAACAGATCAGTCACATGACAGCTGGAGCAGTGTTTTCGGCATGTTTATTGGGATCCAGAAAAAAATAAGGATTTAACAGTTTCTGATCTATGACATACAGTTTAGCCTTTAGCATCAATAATAAGAGCAGAGAGTCTCTAAAACAGGTGCAGTCATTTTAACTTGGCATCTCTTCAAACACTGTGAAACTATGAGTAAAAATAAAAACAAAAATTATAAACACAAAATATGACTGTTTCACATAAACACCATTGCAAACAACTTCTTAAGTTTTACAGCGTAATATTTACTCTGCAGACAGCATATTAACTGATTTAATCGACTCAAACTACCCATACACAGGTACACAGACAATAAAGAATATTTAAAATTCTCCTTCAAATTATCACAGTAAACTTTCCTGATACCAGAGAATAAAACCATGTAGTAAAATTAGCAATAGCTTTTTTACAGCAACAACAACAATGTATTTACAGCCCATACTTTGATGTGTACATACTATAATGAGTGAATAAGAGAATAAGAATAAGAGTGACTGACAAAAAAGGTACATGTGCTTCTGTCAGAGCTGGTTGGACGTGTTCGTTGGATAACTTGTGTGCAAAAATTATTATCCAACTTCAGAAACCCTTTTTTGTTCTGTTTCTTCCACCCACAGTAGTGTTAGCAGGATAAAGCAGTGAGGATGGGAGGAGAAGATGAGGAAAAAAAAGGAGATGGAGATGGAGAAGTGGCAGCTGCGAAGCTGCATCTCAATCCGGCTCAGGAGGGTTTTTTAAACCGGACTGAGATGCAGCCGGATCAGCTCACCTCTCCTCTGGATCGCACCGTCTCTCCCTCTCCTCCACTCCTCAGCCAGCAGAGCAGCATAATAATGATGATGATAATAATGAATCATAAAATACAACGTAATTTTGAGGTGCTTCAGTGAAAAACCTAACTAGTTACATATCTGCTCCATAAAAAATAAACTATTTCCACATCAAAGTGCTTTAGAGACGTCCTGCTGTCTTCATATGTTGCGCACTCTGGTCCTTTCACTTCTCAAACCAGGAGATCCGTCTCCTCATTTGAAAAATCTTTTCTCTTTCTTTGTCATGCTGCCAAAGCTTGTGCTCCTGGTGCACCTGCTTCTTAAAGGTGATGACAGCTGACTTTCTGATTGGTTTATTACTCATTTGGCCTAAACTCACCCCCATGAATTAATCAAAGCACCTGGGTACAGCTGACAGGTACAGGGGGCGGGACAGGACAGGATACCCCTGTGCTCCTGGCACAAGACAGCAAAGGTGGATTTGGACACGACTTGAATAAATTAAATCCATTGCGCCTTACACTTTAGATCAACGTAACATGTGGCCCAGAGTCTAACAGTTAGACGACATACGTTTCAATATACTATTAGCTGGGCTAATGTGCTATGCTTGTGTAAAAACAGTGGTGATGGGAGACAGAGAGGACAGAGCAGTTTAAAAAAAATATCACTGACTTCATATTTGCATGTTTGTGCTCGTTGATCAGGTGTATTGATTAAGTAAAGGCTTTTTACTGGCAATGGTTTTATTGCAGTTACTTTACAGTTATAAGAGAAGTTCATGTCAGTTCAAGTAATCTTCAAGTTACTTCACCTGTTTCACTGCACTGCACTGACCTCACTCTGTATGTGTGTGTAGAGGAGCTGCATACACAGACAGAGAAGGAGAAACCCTGCAGCCATTAGATAATAAATTACATCAAACCAAACACAATGAAAACAATGATCAGTATGAGAACAAGAGGACTGATGATGATCCACGTCAGAGCAGAGGAAGACAGACCGCTGGGGGGGATCATCTGAAATGACACAACACAGAACAAAAATTATTTTTTTAAACTAGTTCTCAATTATCTAAAACCAGAACAGTTACATTATGTTTAATTTATTTAGAAGCTGTCTTCTACCTGGAACATGTATCTGTGTCTCTCTGGTCTGTTTGATGTTCTTCTGTCTGACTCTACAGGTGAAGCTGTTGCTGTATCTCCTCTTCATAGTCACTCTGCTGTGACATTATAGAGACCATCAGGACCTCTGACTGTCTCTGTAGGTCCAACAGAGAGGAGGTTTTTCTCACCATCCAGCCAGAAACACCTCAGGTTCTGGATACCAGCCTTCAGATTTACAGTGTAAAACCACCTCTGAAATCATTTTTAGAGACGATCTCTATGACAGGTCTGGAAAACAACACCTGATGATAAGAGAGGAGGAATTTCAAACAGTTCATTTACATCAAACACTTCAGCAAATAACAAACTGATTTGTACGTGTATCTTTGTCCATCTTGGTGGTTCATGTGGGGACTAATGATGCTCCACAGCAACAGTCAGAAATCTTAAAAACAAGATTTTATTCATTTATTAATTCTTTTAGACAGACTTCACAATCTGGTTGGCCTTTCTGGTCCTGTGTTTAACTGGTTTTAAATCTTATTAGTAGTGAATTACTTAACACAAAACTGCGAGAACTAATCTGAAAACCCTGTCAGCACATGAAAAACCTTGATCCTTAATTAGGATCTTAGTTTTGAATCACATGTTAGAAATATAACTAAAACTGCATTTTCTCATCTTAAGAACATCGACTGTTTTCTTACTGAGCCAACACAGAGACACTGATGCTTTTATTACCTGCAGAGAACTGACTATTGTAATGCTCTCTCTTATGATAGCCTTTCCTCAGCTCCTGTTTTTAATGAGTGCTCTTCTTATTTCTTTATTTAACTATAAAATAGTTGCTTTTTTTGTATGAAAAGTGCTACACAATTAAAGTCTGAATGATTGACTGACTAACAGCTCCCACCAAGATATCTTTAAAACCTCAAACATGTTGAATTTTTTCACTGTTTCAGAAAACATTTGCAGTCTTCTTCTCCACTCCGGCTACATTTTATAACAAAATCATCACCATTAAATGTTATTATGCTGAATTTAAAGTCACCCTGTGGTGTTTCTGACCTCTGTCAGGACTCTGAAACAATATCAGAGGGTCTCTGTTTTGGTTCATCCTGTGCAGGTGGCACGATGCATCATGTTTCACATTATTCCACTGATCTACAGGAGGCAGTAATGTGCCAAAAAAACACCACAAGAGACTATTAACAAGTAAACATGATGCACAAATGTTCAGAAAATCTGTTTTGAAAATGTTTCATGTGTCAGGAAACACATTCAACATGTTTGTTAGACTGACTGTGATCAGAACTGAAAACTCCAAAAGGGAAAACTTTTATCTTTTTTTCAGTCAATGTTGATTTTACATTTTCATTTTTCAAACATTCATCTTCTTCCTGATTTTTCTTTGTTTTCTTTTATCACAGTTTGTTTACTGTTAATGCACAGTTGTGTTCCTGCTCTTTACACTGAGCAGAAATGTGTCATTTATCATCTTTGTCTTGAAGGCACCCCTTACTTTCCCAACGGGGTTTTGGGTT